>JACEVL010000014.1:1467579-1692579 GCA_020284085.1 Aporrectodea caliginosa
GACCTCCGATAGACCGCGAATAGGCCTACTCCACTGTAGGGCCTACCTCAGGTAGTAAGACCCTTTGCTAGTAGCCTAACCTAACTCAGACCTCTACATGCCGATTGCATACAATGAACACTATCTAACTCACACACTTGCCGAGTGTTTGATAAACCACGCGATCTCAGGTGTTTAGGATCTGCCAATAGCTCTTAGAAGCCGATGCCAATTATCAGTTAACCGCAGACTGCGAGCCTTACGTTGTTCGAGAATGCTACAGAGACAGTAGGTCTACATACTACATAGTAGGCCTACGTGCCTGAGCCAAAAATTCGCTGGATCATATGTCTTAGCATGTACTCCCAGAACGTAAACTTGATTGGATCTTTCAGCAAGCATTTTCACGATGGTATGCATAAACTGAGAAGTTCCAGATGCCTGTCAAGTATTTTTCTGAGATGATGAATTAAAAAGAATTTAAAAGGACCATCCAAGAGCAGCTTAAAACATCTAAGACCGAACCGTTTGTCCGTACACGGAGTAGCCTACCCCAAAATCCCAAATGGCGTGCAGGGCTGCCGACAGAAATTCCGGGCCCCTAGGCAGAGCAGTCTCGGGCCCCTAACTATCCTTAGACTTTCTGAGAATTTAAAAAAAAAACAAACTGAAACAATAATAGTGCGGGTACAACCCTACAAAATTATATTTATATATATGCAACTATTGTAGTTAAGTGTCCGTAATATTATATTTTAAAAAGCATAAATTATAAACTTTGTATAACTGATTATAATATTTTTCATAAGTTGATTGCTGTCCCAGCCCGGGCCCCTAAAAGCCGCCGGGCCCCTGAGTTTTTGCCCCCCTGCCCCCCTCTCGGCGGGCCTGATGGCGTGACGCCCATTCAAACGGGCAGCGGTGGTGAAGGATCTCGCCCGATCAATTCACTGAAAATTGAGCATGGTGGAAGCCATACGGTACCGTAGCTAGCTATAAAAAAACTTGTAAGCCTACATTTACATTTAGTTTGGTCCAACCTATGAATGAAACCAGCTACAGTTCAATAAACTACGACTGTTTAATTGTCAGTTTCATATTAATTCAGTGCAAATTCCATAAAATCTTTCAAAAAAAGGAATAAAGACAATAAGATTATGTCAACTAGGATATAGGCCTAGTTTTTTAAATTAACATAAAAGAAACTTCGAAGCACACTGGTCCAGAACACAACAATATATATAGGGCCTACATAGCCCAAAATGGAGACTAAGTGGTAGGCCTACATGTTATAGTTCAGAGTTGCTGTAAAGATGAGATGTTTAATGTAAATTTCTATCGTATATAGCAGAGATGGGTAACTAATCGATTAGATGCTAATCGATTAGCTAATCGATTAGACAAACAGCTAATTCTAATTCTAATCGATTAGCTGTCATCTGAAGCTAATTCTAATTCTAATTGATTAGCAATTGCAGCTAATTGCTAATCGAAAATCGATTAGCTGATCGATTAGCTGTCTGAAAATTAAGCGTTCATTAAGAATGAGTTTAGTAATATTGAGTTTGAAGAATATACTTACTTACTTACTTATCTGAAGGCTGTTTCAAACTTCAATTATCTGGCCATGGCTCTATGTCCATTCTGTTCATGTAACACTGAAAATTTGTCACGTTTTCATGTTCTTCGTCTCAATCATCACTGTGTTTCTGCAGCCTCAGCTGCCATGGAACTCAGTTCTGCTGGCTACGTCGTAAAAGCTAGGCGCAATAGGCCAAGTGATGCACTGATTCAAGATATGATAATTGCAAAATGCAATAGTGAGCTTATGCAGTAGCAATGTCAATAACTGCAGCATGTATTGACCGATGTGGTGTTGCCTGCCGGTATGTGGACTGTTCTCACATATAGCAGTTGTGCAACATTAGGTATTGTAATAAGCTACAGATTTAGGCATTGTAATAGGCTGCAGCTTTATGTATTTTAATTGGCTACAGCAACTAGCTGTAGTAACTTGTTGTGCTTTGATTAAAATTTGACAAATTCATGAAGGAAATATATACACTGTATCAAACTATCGATATCTAATTCTAATTGCTAATCGATTAGCTGCTGATAATTCTAATTCTAATCGATTAGCTAGAAGCTTTTGCTAATTCTAATTCTAATCGATTAGCAAATTTCAGGAGCTAATTCTAATTCTAATCGATTAGCAATTCTAGCTAATCGTACCCATCTCTGGTATATAGGCCTAGTGTAAAAATGGCTAATTTAATTTTTAAAGATCCTATGTCCTATGACATTACCCATGCTAATTGCAGATAATCAAGCTCATATAGACCTATACCATGCGCTTTTTAGATCCTAAAGGCGCTATATGACTATACATAACTAAAAAACTAAGTAACTACTCGAAGACATAGGGAACTGCATGGAATGGAATGATGGATAGCCTAATGATACTGTCACAAAATCTATAGGCCTACTGCAGCCTAGTAGGCTAAAAAGACAACAAAGACTACAAAGTTAAAGTTTTCTATGTGCATTTCATTTAGAAGATTATGAAAACTCACAATCATATTGCACAATTGAAAGTCCAGTCTTTCAAGCTGTCAGAGCAAATATACAAGACCAATTAGGCCTACCTGAAATTATAACACTAAAATGTAATAGCAAATAGCGCGTTATTGTGAATGTATCATCGTCTCTTACACTTCTGATGTAGGCCTATATGAGAGCAACGAATTTCAATGCAATTACAAAAGATGCGAGTCTTCCAAGGCTACATACAGTGTGTAGGCCAACGTATTGAACACCTTGTAAACAGGCAGATTCGCAAGACACGCATCGAACCTTCGACAGTATTGTCATATATGACAGCTTGAAGTTGACTATATATATTAGGCCCTATACTGCTGTTGATAGATGCTATGGTGCTATAGTGGGCGTCCTGTAGGGAACGAAATAAATAGGCCTATATATCATTATAGCAAAGTAGTCAGAAGATAAACTGGCTGTGTCTCCCTTCTCCGCGCATCTGCTTTGCAACGTCTGCTGTCGACGAAAAGCCGAAGTTTATATCGCCGCCTTCGCTGCCGATCATTTCCAGAAGTTGTCGTTACTTCGTCCAGGTGTAAGCCACATATGTATGGCTAATGGGGACGTTGATGGACAGGGAAAAGGTGATACGTAGGATGGGGAAGGCCCCGAAGGGATCGTCGGACTGACATTCTATAAACTTTGCAATAAACTACAAGCAGCGAGTACCAGGTAGTTAATGCACTGTTGGCTGCAGAAGAAGTAGAATAAAAACGACACTAAAAAACAAAAATAGCAGCAGCCACTGGAAAAAGGAGGAAGAGAAAAGCAGCGCAGAGGGTGGAGAAGAAGAGGAATAAATGCGTTGGCATTAAGAGTATTGAAGCACTACACACTATAGTTCGATATTAGTGGCTTTCATTGAAGCACGCTGCGACTATTGTTCTGGAATTACAGAAAGCTTTATGGCAGTCATGGAGGTTGTTCCGGTTTTCAACAGATAGTTCGTGTGTGCTTTAATGCTGCTTGCATCGAATGCTTAAGCATATCGCATTCAAATTTAGCTGAGGAGAATGTCTATTTCGATTAAGCTTCAAGAGGCCATTAACTTCAGCGAGGGATACGTCAATGCAACCGCCTTCATATGCCGAGGCTAAGAAAAATGAAGTCGCTAATACTTCATACTCATGCTTCTCGGGGTTATGTTAAGGGGCTGCTCTGCTAACTTGTGGGCAGACTTGCATATATATAGGAGTGTGCTTATCTAATATAATCTGAACATTTGTAAAGCGCTTCTCACAGCAGAGCTATTCAGAAGCGCTCTCAGCGTGACAGGCCCGAGAAAAGAGAAAGGTCTTTAAGCAGCGAAGAGATGCCGGTGAAATCCGCTCCAGAATCCGGCTACGAATTGCAGAGGGAAGGTCATTCCATGTTGAGGGACCCACAACAGCGAAAGCATCGAAAGCATCTTCTGCGTGCACACAGATTGAGTTCTCAAGTTTCGAAAATTTCAAAACTTGAAAAGTCAGCAACCTTGCATTCAAAAATGTCTTTATGGAGATATTAACTTTAATGTAAGGGCTGTAGGCCTACGTTATGCAATTGTATCCATTTCTCATATAAACAGTAGGCCTACGCATAGGCGTAGCTACATGAAGGCAGGAGGAAATTGCCTCCTCTTGGTATTTCCATATAGTGGAGTTTCAATTGATCAACGACGCAAATGACCAGGATTTTGGCAAGTTGCCTCCTCTTGAATTGAAGTGTCGTGTTTCGTTGTTAGGCGCCTGTGTTCGAGGTCAAGTGGTAAAGTGGGAAAAAATGATCTAATGACTAAAAAAAGGTCATCCGAGTTTATAAAGAAAGTCTTAAAAAAGGCGCCTGTGTTCGTTCGAGGTAAAGTGGGGAAAAAGGTCAAATTACTAAAAAAGTCATCGGATTTTTTAAAGAAAGTCTAAAGGAAGGTCATCGGAGTTTACAAAAGTATAAAGGTGTCATCGTCGGAGTTAAAAATGTAATGTCTAAAAAAAGATCATTGGGAAAAATATGCACTGGTCTGTGACGTGTGAAGTTGCCTCTTCTTGAATTTAAGTCTGGCTACGCCACTGGGCCTAGGCTACGTATTGATGGCGAAGATTAGATGATTCGTCAACTGAAATCCTTTGGATAGTCGCTGCGTCTCTACAGTCGCCTGGCTTTGACCTCTGTCTGCGAACAGAATGCATCCAACCCGCTTCTCCATCATTCTGTAAGATGACTCACTGGCAGGGTCTGACTTACAGTTTTCCATTCATTCATTCAAAAATTTATATAGCGCCCCTTCAAGGTAACCACTCAGAAGCGCTCCCAACTCCAGTCCGGCCAAAAAGGTAAGTTTTCAAGTGGCCATAGAAAGTATCAGTGCATGTTCTAGGGAACAGACGTAGCTCCTTAGGGAGGCTATTCCAAACCCTAGGGCTTACCACAGAGAATGCTCGGGTATTGCAAGACCACAGGGTGTCAACCTCCACTTGCTCAAACTCGAAAGCACTCTATCTAGATTGGTATTTTGACATGCTGCTGGACCTGGAACCAATTCAAGCACGTGTCATGAAACTAATAGTGTGATTTGATTGCAATAGTGTATAGACAAATCGGTCTTAAACGTTTAACGGAGGCCCTATTATAGGCCCCTATATATTCAACTTGAAAAAACGAAATAAATTCTCCGGTTCGAGAAGAAATTTATTTTGAAAATACAATCTCAGAAGACCAGGCTCGACCTGAGCCATGTCTTCTGAGATTGTTTCTTCAGCTGACATTTAGCCTAAGAAATTCATGAATAATAATTTAAGTTTACAAATGAGCAAATGATGCAGCATCATTCGTTGCTTAAATAGAAAAGTTTGACAAAATACTGCAGTGCGGCCTAACTGAAAGAACTCGAATTAGGCCTAATGTTGACAAAAACAAGACACAAGAAAACCTTTTATATAGGCCTACTTGATGGCATTTCCTCAGCTTATTCCTTTCTTGGCGTCTTAGCATTATTCTTCTAACAGAAGACAAAAGCAAATGTCGTGGTCGAAGTCCAGTCATCGAACTGTTATTTTGTTTGAGAGCAAGATAAGATTAAACGATCAATGTGCTTGCCTATATCGATTGCACAAATGCCTTCATTTGTGCAATCGATAGGCAAACGCATTGATCATTTAAATTTCATTTCGGTGAGATGCGTAAATATTTTCCAACAGCCACGCATGTGCACGGTTACTATAAATAATAATTATACCGACAATAATATTTTTGTAAATCGGCGTCTGATGTTGAATGCCTAGCTATGGTGCAAATTGTCGCTTTCCAGTGCATAGGCCTACAAATGTAGCCTACACATTGTTCAGGGTCTGCAGAGAAACTCATTAGTAGTCATGGAGGCTATATACGCTGGTAGAGAGATGCTGCAGAAGTCTTTTAACGAAACTTCGATGATTCGATCGAATGCTTTTACACGTACACATCCCATTGTAAACATTCCTTCGGAAACTGTCTATAGCGACTCTTCCATTTGCGCCGACCATTTTTAGAACGTTCATCGAAGCTATACAAACGCCATGCAGTGTTTTCTATTGGACTACTCGTAAAATTGAGCGCATGCACTATAGGCCATACTAAGCTAAGTCATCCATCTGTTCTCAAACACATCCGATCTCATTGAAGGATCTCTGTGGTCCTTGGATACGGCAGGTTCCTCTGCGATGGGCTTATGTACAATTCACCCTCGACGGCTTCCATGCATGCGAGTCTCTGCAGAAACAAAGGTGCCGCACATTACATCGGTAATTAGGCGTAGGGCCTATATAAGCCTCTGCAGTGCTGCAATTACTCCGTGATTGACACAACTCGAAGTCAACTGTTTTCCAAAACAGAATTTTACGTACAGCAATCGGCAGCACTCACAAGTTGGCGAGGTTGATTGCCTTTTCCCAGCATAAGATGATGGCGACGATTTGCACTACTATTGCCACTGCACTAATGGTTGCGGTTCTCCTAATCGAGCATCTGCCTGGTAGCACCAGCCTCCAGATAGTGATCGGAGATGGACAAGACCCAAGCACCTGTAATTTCCCGGCGCTCTTGAATGCAACAATCGCTGTCTCGTCATCGAGTGGTGAGCACCAGGTCCTCTTTAACTGCAGTGACCAAGTGGTCATCTCCTTTGATGACCAGATCACACTGTCTGGTCACGTGATCGTCGACGGCCAGCACCAAGTGACCTTTGACGGCAAGGGCTTCTTCAGGCAGCTGAGCATCGGTGGTCGGGGAAGCAATGTGACGCTAATGAGCCTCGTTGTAGCGAACGGTGGAGGCCATCCTCCACGACTGCAGGGACGATGTGCTCCCACGGACCTGTACTGCAGCTCGATGAACGCCAGCGATCCGGTCGAGAAGTACGACGGAGGGTGTCTGTACGCAAGCAACGGTGGAGTCCTTGTCCTTGTGTCGGTCACCTTCGCCAACTGCTCCAGCCTCGGGGATCCAGTGGAAGACCCTCTCCAGCACGCCAACGATGTGACCTTCATGGGAGGAGCCATCTACGCCGATTTCTATACGACCGTCTTCATCTCAAACTCAAAGTTCGTCAACAACACGGCTCTTCACGAGGGAGGCGCCATCTATAAGCTCCTGCCGGAGTTCTCCACCTTTCCGTTGGCACTGGTCATACTTGGTAGTGTTTTCGAAGGAAACTCTGCCCTCGGTCAGTACGACTCGACGAATACTTTTCGACTGACAGGCGGCGGAGGAGCAATCTACTCGGTGAGCAGCATGCTCATCTGTGACTCCTTGTTTCTGGGAAACACGGCAGAGATGCGGGGAGGAGCGATTCGCTCGTATAGTTCCGACATCTTCATTGACAACTCCAATTTCATCAACAACATGGTGGTCTCCACGGGCAACGCATCGATAGCAGCCAAGGGTGGTGCCATTTACGCGAAGGACACAACCACTGCCTGCAATCATGGACGGGCAACAATACGAATTACCAACAGTCTATTTGTCTCAAACGAGGCCCCTTCCTCGGCAGGTGCGCTCGCCATTAGTCTAGACGCTGTCAACCAGACAGTATCCATCGGAAAAACATACTTTGTGGCAAGTAAGGTTTCACAGAACAACAGTGGCATCGAACCACCTGCTCCAGCAATCAGTTTGTCTTGCAGTGCTTCACAATTCGTCTCCTTTGACGGGGTGGAACTGGGCCTCAGTTCGGTGGCTAAGCAACGCACTGATGGGCTCGACGACAGCGTCTCAGTTGCTGCGACTTGCATCGGGGTCAAAGGAATCCCCTACGCTAATATCAGTTCATTTCTACCAGGGTTGAGTGTGATGGACGATGTCATGGCTGAGGATTGGCTGTCGATGGCTGCTGACCGAGACCTTCTAGAAGCATCAACCGAGAACAATGAGACGTGTTCTCTGACGTTGCCAATAATTGTGCCCTGCCCTCCTGTAACCGGACCTCGAGTTACAACAGCAAAGGAAAGTCTATCAAGGGCGACGACTAAAACTGCAACTTCGGCAGCGAAAATTACTAAAGCTACAACTTCGGCAACGCCAATGACTAAAGCTACAACTTCGGCAACGACAATGACTAAAACTACAACTTTGGCAACGACAACGTCAGTGGCGAAAACGACGCTTCCAACATCAATGCCAACAACAGCAACTTCAAAAAAGCCAACTACAGGTCAGAATGCACAAAAGAACGATTGATCGGTAGATACAGGGTTATGATGGAAATTATAATATAGTCAGTGATATGGTGAGGATTCGTGATTAGACCGTTCCGAAATTTCATTTAAAGTGAGTATTATAGGCTAAGTGGACAGCTTGGGCAGATAAAGCAAGGGAGACAAATTACCATGGTGATGAAATGAGCAGCTAGGCGTGGCAGAATAGATCAATAGGCGTTACAGATAGATTAATAGGCGTAGCATAATTGATTGATAGGTCTGCCATTGGAAACATCTGTGATAGCTACTCTATCAAGTTTCTGACATAAAGCAGTACAAATGTGGCTTAGGCTAAACTTTCTTGTTAGTGTTAGGGTAGATTACCCTAATAGGCGAGTTTTCTCGTAAATGCTCTAATTGGCCAGCTGCAGTGCCTCATTGCATGGCATCACTTCCTAGGCGGACGGCTTCCGCTCACATCTTATCAATATGTTTATCTTCACAAAGATGGCATTAAGATCGCTGGGTAAAAGCAGAGGTGTTAAGAGATGGACTGCCTTTTCCTTCCTCCACCCAGAATTTTTCTTACAAACTTTTGCATCCAAATAGGCCTACTGCCCCATACCTCAACGTGCGGGCGGCCCTGGTGGGCTTACGTGAAACTGGTAAAAGCTAGTCTCCATGTTTGTACGTGTAATAATAAATATAATAGAATAATTTTAAACAGTTTAAATGAAGCTTAAATTGTTATTGACTGTTTCGTTAGCAGTGGCGGATAAAGGGATGGCGTCAAATTTTGCTTGTCAAAGCGTCTGGAACAGAAACTCGGCCGATCTAGCGTTCGATGGAAATCAGGAGACCTGCTACGTCAGCGGACTGGAAACGACTTCTTGGTGGATGATGACATTCCGACAAGAAATGAATCTCAGCAGTATAACAGTAACAGGTCTCATAACTAATTGTCATTTAGCTACTTTAGGGCCTATGTATTATTTGGAAGTACAATGTATGTAGTCCTACGGCTCATGGGCGCCCACAGGATTTTTTGCAGGGGGGGTCAGTCACGGCCGAGAGAGTTAGTTGCGCTATAATATGTCATTAAAAACTAAACTCACATAATTACATATTGTCGATCTTAATAATAGGGCCTACCTATTACTATTTATTAGTCATATGCAACAATCATTCAGAAGTGTCCGACTATGCATGAGTTATGGTATATATTCATGTATATATTCCTGTTAAAAAGCTATAAAACTAACAGACTAGCAGTACTAATGTTCTTGGATATCAATCTCTGAAAAGGAACTGCAATCGGCGTGCATCCCTTCCAAAGATGTCGATTACTTTCTGCATAAATTCAGTCTTGTTGCTGTTTACACTTTGGCGATGAACGCTTAGCAAACACAACCCAGAAAGACGTTCGTCAGCCATCGTTGAGCGAAGCCAAGTTTTTACTCGTCTCAAGGTACTAAACGAACGCTTGACAGTGCATGTTGTTGCCGGTAGAGTCAGTGCAATAAGGAGAGCGTGACGAACAGCTGGAGGAAAATCTGTACTTGACAACACATCGATAAGCTGCAAGTCATCCTTGACTTCTCGTGATTGTTGTTGCGTGCACCAAAAGTCATACCAATTCAGCGCCTCAAGCTCGAAGTTATCAATAGTGTACGAATGACTGATGATAGCCACGCTGTTTTTGAACTCGGTACGATCAAGACGTGTCATCATTGCAGGCTGAAGTCTGAATAGATGGAACTGGGGACTGTTGTCTTCAGAGAAACGGTTCTTCAGAGATGATATGAGGGAATCCAAGTATGGCACAAATATCGTTTGCCTGAAGTAGTCTTCGCTGTTGTCATTTGAGCTCCCAGGATTGCTGCGATGTACTTGCCTTCCGCATTGACGAGGGACCTTCATTTCAATGTTTACTGACTGTGACAGTGCGACGACTTTCGCATATATATCTTGCTTGAAATGAATTTCGGCATTTTGACGTTGCCCAAGGAAAATGTCCGTTAATTTTGAAATGTGTTTATGGACACTTAGCAAATCCAATTGTATTGCTTGCAGTGACTGAGTAACGGGTTCCAGTAGCGCCGAGTATGTTGAGATAACCACAAGACATACAAGAAAAGTTGGTGAAGTGCAAGAACACAATAACTGGTGGGCATCCTGTCGCGTTTTACCACTGTCATTTGTTGCCAGGTATTGCAATTGACTGAGAATCTCCTCAAAGTTCTCGCTGAAAATGCGAATGCTTTTATACTTTGCAGACCATCGAGTTTCACAAAACAATGGTACATTACATATCAATGACCTCCGCTTTGTGCTTTCTCGAAAAAATTTGATGATCACTTTGATTGTACCGATTGCATTGCGCACTTGCGTAACCGAATTTAGATCATTAACCACTAGATTGAGTCGATGCGCGGAGCAATGAACAAAGGCTGCTTTGGGGTAAATGTTGCGTATTTTAGCCTGAACGCCACCTTCTCTACCTGCCATCGCCGAACAGCCGTCATATCCTTGTCCGATCGAGCAACTTCGCCATGTCCAGACCGCATTTATTGCAGTGACTCAAAATTGTATCTGCAATTGCAGACGCCGTCATTTGTTCCAGGGGCTGGTATCCGAGAAATTCTTCACGGATTTTAAATTCATTACCTGAATTTTCTACGAAACGTACCGCCAACGATAACTGTTCTCTTCCTGAGATATCAGCCGTTTCGTCGGCTAGTATTGCGAAACCTGTAGACTTGTTTGCTGATGTAACAATTTGTGTCTGTATCACCTCCTGGCATATCTCTATCAGCTCGTTCTGGGTCCTGTGAGATGTATAGCGTGCATTACCAGAGGAAGACTGTAGGTGCATTTCCAGTTCTTTGTCACCAGCCTCCACTCTAAATTGAAACAGATCCTGGACATTTCCACTGTCACTACACTTGCCTCGAAGTGCGATGTCATGTGTGCCACAAAAGATTATAGTTGATAAAATCGGCAAAAGCTTCTTTCGATTCTCTACAATCTTATTCTGAATTGACTTGTCTATTTGACTTGAGATATGTAAGTCTGGATTTCGCGTGACGGCTAAGAATGCCGTCGCATCCTGGTGCGCATCTTTGTGCCACGTGCTCCCTAAATGATCTCTAACACCTTGCGGAAAACCATTATATCTCGAGAATGCTGATGTAGCCTAATGAATGCACCCTGGTACCCACGATGAATGGGCTGCGGGAAAACGACACAAAATACACAGATTGGGCCCTTAAGATAACGTGAGTAGGTAAGCCACGGGGAAAACTGGTCAATCCATGCATATCGAAAACAACGTTTTTTCCCAGGTCTGTCCTCACTAAAATTGTACGTAACTGTTGGACGGTACGGATTTGTGAGAAGGCGATGCTTTAAGTCATCGGAAAGTGGAGTAGTTGACTGTACGTATCGACCTACGTCAAACTCAGAGACATCAATACCACTGCTAACGTCATGAGTTGATATTTCACTGTCAGATGCCAGTGATGCCGATATGAATGAGTGACTGCTTTGAGCAGTAGCCTACTGGCAGCAACTTCGAGTTCCTGTGAGTGTGAAATGGCAATGTCACTAAAATGTCGCCCTTCAACTGTTACGACATCTGTTGCCTGCAGTGTCGTCGACGTTGACACAGTTGTTGGGTTACAACATTCCATAAATTCACAATCATCAGACCGTTCAGACGACTTCTTTTGCGACTTAGCAGGATTGACCGTCCAAAGGGCACTTAGAGTTTGCTGCAGCTTACGCTTGTTCTTGTTATCCATGTTAACATGGCACACTATCAGAAATCTGAAATTAATTTAAAATGTATGTGGGGTTAAGTTCAAGTTCAACTCTTGGCTATGCCTATATTATTATTAGCCTATATATATAAATTAGAACAGAGTATCTTATTTCTTATTTTATATAAATTTAAATAGGCCTACTAAATAGAAATGTAAACAGGAAATGCGAAAATGTCTAGTGGACCACTACAAGGGCCTATAGGCTACTATACTATATAGGCCTAAACCTGTTTCATCAGTGCAAACAAAGTGATTGGTATAGTTCCTTCAAAATCAATATTCTCAACCAGTTCTCTTTCGATCAATATTAGGCCTAATGCCAGTCCAGACAGTCACAGGCGTTCATTTGTCACGGTGTATCACAAGTAATTTTTAATTATTTTCAATATGCTAAAACTTCTTTCTGTACTTGCTGATGTAGCACGAAGAGTGACATATATATTTTATAAAATACTGACAGATTGCGGAGTCCTGGTGCCATGTGTTTTTCTGTCAAAAACCGCTTTTCCGCGGATTTGCCTTTAGGCCCAGTATTTTCAGCTATTATGATACAATTTTTAATTAAGTAAGTAAGTAAGTATATTTTTTATTCAACCAATTGCATACCCGCACTTTGGTGTACATACATTTATACAGAGTATACAACATCCTTATTATAAACGATCTGCGTGAGAGATTGTCCGCTTGTGGAATAAAACGGTCATGTAGGCCCTAATTATACCCAGTTTATCACAATTTAAAGCTAATTTAATTTATTTCAAGAATGTGATTGTTTTCATACCTACCAAATAGTCTTCGTTTCGTAGCAGTTCAATTCAATATGCGGATTGCGAATCCGAGAGCCACTTGTTGAGAAAATTCAATTGATGCAATAGGCATAAAATTATATCCAAGACGCTGTGTGATTTGTCTTCAGATGCCGTCTGGGCAGACTCGAGGACCTCTATATATCCAGGGGTCCGTGCCCGACTTCACTAGAACTTTGATATAAACTTATACTACAAACTCTTGGGAGCATGAGAGGCCGAAATGTTATATATATATATATATATATATATATATATGTATATATATATATATATAGTTTGATGATAGATTTGTTTAAGCTGCTTGCCAGATGCTGGCTTGGCTATGTTTGGAAGAGGTATCACATATCGAGATGACTTCGACTGTTCATGCGTTTTAGCCTTCATGCACATCCCGAGAGTGAGACACACGGAAACTGAGGGTCAAATTTAGGGTCATGCCAATTAATCTTCCATGACCTGTCGATGCTGTTCGTCTCTCTATCCCCTTACTCCTTACTTATTCCCTATACTTACATATGTTAAGAGAGACAGAACAGAAATACTTGGGGAAGTAGAGTTGAACGTAGTCCTAGCGCACTCAATCGTGATGAGCATTGCTTATAATTGGGGTTAACTGTTAAGAACCTGGAACCATGCATGGGCGATATTCATGGGACATGACTAACTCCTATTCACAGCTTAAATCTGGCCTACGCGGGAGTAGCGGGTTAACTCGGTATTCATGAGACAGGTGCAACGCTCTACGCTGCGAATAAGGCTACACCGAGACGGAGGTAGGAGTAAGTCCTCTATTCACAGCTTAAAGGCGATAAACACAATGGCGGCCGTCGTAATTCGTTGCATTCGACGACGTTTTAGACATCAATAAGTGATAAGGAGAATCTGTAATTAACTCGTTTCGTTCGCCAATGTCGAACTGTAAATTGCCTTTCATTTCGCCGTCACCAAATTTTAAAATTTGACGAGATGTCTTACAATGTTGCATTCGAAGTGCCGCGTCGTTCCGTTAGGCCTTGATCCGTCCCAACTTCACCGTAAACTTCAAAATCTGTTCACTCTTCCTTGTCATTTTCTTACTGTACCTTTGCTGCTAACGTTCACTCTCATATTTAGACCTACTGTAACAAAAACGCCTCTTAATTTTAAATTTATATTAAATAAGATTTGTTTTAGTCTACCGCCGTCTTTCAATTTTTATTTGTTTACATTGTCCTCGCAACCGTGAAATTCGATGTTCCGACCTCCTCACAATTATTGCTATACATTATTTTTCCTCTGTTTTATTTACATTCTATTTCGATGCAAATGCTGCACGTTTGGTAGTGGGATAATAAAGTCTAGACTTACTTGCATACTTACTTTACTTTTCGTCGGTAGGCCCCTAACGATGTGCGCATGCGCGATCAACGATAACCACTGAAATATTGGGAAAACCCAGCGTCAGCGCAGTTTACGCTCAGAGTAACTAATCCGCCGTCTACTCCTGTTCTATGAATACCGACGACGACTAAGTTTTATTCAGAGAATAGTTATTCACGGCGTAGGCGCTACTCCCGAATAGCTTACTCCTATCTTCATGAATACGGCCCCAGGCTGTGGAACTTATAATTAGTCCTTCCCGTGCAGGGGCGGGATTCATCGGGCAGGAGTAAGCTACTCCGGGTGTAACGCCTACTCTGGGAATAACTATTCTCTGAATAAAACTTATTCGTAGTCGGTATTCATAAACAGGCGTAGAAGGCCGATTAGTTACTCTGGGTGTAAAAGTGCGCTTACGCTGGGTTTTCCCAATATTTTAGTGGTTATCGTTGATCGCGCATGCGCAAGAGCTACGGTGAAGTTGGGACAGATCAATGCCTAACGGAAAGATGCGGCACTTCGAATGCAACATCGTCAGAAATCTCGTCAAATTTTAACATTTTGTGACGGCGAAATGAAAGGCAATTTAAAGGTCGCCGTTGGCGAACGAAACGAGTTAATTACAGATTCTCTTAAACACTTATTGGTGTCTAAAACGTCGTCGAATGCAACGAAAAACGACGGCCGCCATTTTGTTAATCGCCTTTAAGCTGAGAATAGAGGACTTACTCCTACCTCAGAGTCGGAATAGCCTTATTCGCAGAGTAGAGCGTTGCGCCTGTCTCATAAATAGCGAATTAACGGCTACTCTCGCATAGGCCAGATTTAAGCCATGAATAGGAGTTAGTCATATCTCATGAATCCCGCCTCAGGTCTGCACATCGGGCATTGGGGTTAAGATAAGAACTAAATCTCGGCCATGCCAGGTCCGTTCCCATGGCAGGCCAGTGGCAGCACACGATGACGGACGGGTCTGGTTTTAAGGGGTGCCGGAACACAACCAGGAGGGGAACGGGGGAGGGCGGTTGGCTTGCAGGCCTATTGCTAAATCCGCCACTGAATATTAGTATAGTAACTTATTATTAGGCCTAAGCAGTCTGAAACTAAAGCTATAATTACTAATTGATTTGAACAGAATTTTATTTTAAGCTTCATTTGCACGATCAAACTTGTCGGATTTTTATATTTAAATTTGCATCGTGATTTCCAGGGGGGTCACGCGACCCCCCTTGACCTATGCTGCGGGCGCCCATGCCTAGTAGTAGTACGGCTACTGCTTGATAAATGTAGGCCTACAGGCATAGGCGCAACCACCCTATGGGACCCGTGGGACGCGTCCCCCAACTTTCGAACAGTTGGGACGGTCCCCCAACTTTGAAAATTGTGAGGTAAACAACTAAACAAGTGCCCAAAATGCACTCCATTTGGTATCAAATGCTCAAAATTGCGTCGTGTTCTGGGGCTCCGCCCCAGACCCCGCTGGGGAGCTTACAACGCTCCCCATACTCCCTATAGTCGTTAGGGGCTTCTTGCCTTCGGCAATCGCAGCTTCGCGCCTTCGGCGCTCGCAATTCCCCCACTCAGACATTCTACTCGGTCCCACCCAACTTCTGGACCGTGGTTGCGCCCCTGCCTAAAGGCACACAGTTCACATACTACATACACCTCCTTCATCTACATTCTTCGAGGAATGTATGGCTATACTGGAACAGTTTGCTCTCTGCAATACCCAGATAGATGTCCTCGGAGACCTTAACCTCCACCTAGAGGCCACCTCCTCCTCCCCAGCCACCATCTTCCGCTCTATACTCGAACAGTTCGGTATGAAGCAACAAGTTTCTTCATCTACGCATCAGTCGGGTCACCCCCGGGTGGCTGGTTGGATATGTGGTCATCATTTGCGATGACTGCATCCCGACTCTTTCCGACCATGGCCTCGTCGTGGCAAGTCTTCCTTTACTTCATGATGCGCCAATGTTCGCCTTGAGGCAGATTCGCGGCTGGAGACGCTTGGACAGACAGGCATATACGACGGCGTTATTGGCAGTTCCGGCCTTCTCCGATCCGAGCAGCTTATGAGATCAGTCCACTGTTGAACTCTTCGACATCTATACTTCTATAGCCGATCGGTGACCGACATCATTGACCGCCTACTTCCAGCTCACCCAGCCAAGCTTCGCTCTCATCCTCTCTCTCCCTGGTTCGATGGAGAATGCCACTCTCTCCGTCGCCAAGCTCGTCGTCCCGAGCGCGTCTTCCAGCGTACGCGCTCCACTGATGATCGAGCTGCCTGAGTACTGTTCGTCCGTTCCATTCATCGACGCGTCAAGGAAATAGAGGGTGAATACTGGGAGCGTCTAATTTCTTTCAGTGTTGGCGACACTCGACGTCTCTGGGCCACCTTCAAGGACCTCCTTGGCAGGCCTCGGTCCTCCACCGTACAGACCGCTTCTTTTACGGCCGAAGCTTTCGCGGAGTACTGTGACACCAAAATCTCCTCCATCCGCCAGGACACTGCTCAATCACCGGAACCTATCTTCACATCCACGAGGCACGAGCTGTCGCTTTTGTCGCTCTTATATGCTGAGATCAAGGATCTTGACATCCGGCGCCTGATCCTCTCCTCTCCGTCTAAGTCATCCCCGTTCCTTATCCAGGAATCGATCGACATCCTCCTGCCGTTCCTCACTCTACTCTGCAATACCTCTCTTCGTGAAGGAGTGCTGCAGCCTTACCAGAAGCGATCGATCATTACACCGATCATCAAGCAGTCGGGGCTTGACCCGTCTGTGCCGTCTAGCAATAGGCCTATAGCTAATGTCACTTTCATTTCTAAGATCATTGAAAAACTGGTTGCTAGTCAGCTATTTAACTACTTGGACTCTAACAACCTACTTCCTTCATGTCAATCTGGGTTCCGGGAGGGTCACAGAGTCCCTTCTTCTCCGTCTTTTTCTTATATTTATGGCGCTATGGATATATAGGTCCCAGGTCACCCTGCTTGCCCTATATGATGTCAGCGGTGCCTTCGACTCGGTCGACCATGACCTCCTACTGAGTCGTCTCTCCATAACTTTTGGGATCAGGGACTTAATTACCTTTCCTCTGTATCACATGTACTCCCTATCATTCGGAACGCTCTACCTCTACCATCTTTCACTCTTCTCGCTCGCCTTGGCGCCCTGCTCCTTTTGGTCTCCCTCAGGGTTCTGTACTTGCACACTTTTCTACATTTTGTCAGCTGATATGGAGTGTCTACTGGCATCCTGTTCTCTCATGAGTCACTCTTACGCTGATGACATTCAATCCTACACTCATTGCTCAGCGTCCTATAGGCTGCTTCTGCTGTCCGAACCATGTCCTGCACCTCTGACTGCCTTTCTGCCTGGATGTAATCTAATCGTCTGCGCCTAAATCCTCTGAAAATTCAATAATTTTATCTGGCTTGGTACTCGCCAGCAGCTGGATAAGCTGGACTTGAGTTCCTCTCCGCTGAATTTCCTTCCTTCGCTCTTTCCACCTCGGTCCGCAACCTATAGGGGTCATCCTGGACCAACAAATGTCTTTCTCGGACTCCGCGGAGCACATCACGGCATTGACTCGTTTCTGCTACTACCACTTGCGCCAGCTGCTGAGCTGCGGGCTGTCACTCACTCTCTTTTTTCTTCATCTGCCTCCACTCTGGTCCATGCCATTATTCTTAATCGATTGGACTACTGCTCTTCGCTCTATTGTGGACAGGATTGATGACTGAGAGACACGGACTTCCTGAAGTCCGCTTGCATCCTTTGGAAGGCGTTTTGCGGGCGGCTGCTCGTTTAATTGGTGGTGTCCCTAGATTTGGCCACATCTCTGCATTTATGCGTGATGTCCTCCACTGGCTCCCGGTCCAGCAGCGCATCCATTATAGGGTCTCCTCCATTGTCTGGCGCTGTGCGCTGGGCAGAGCACCTGTCTATCTCCGGGAGCTCTTTATTTTAACCTCGGCCTGCTCTGGTCGCCGATCTCTGCGCTCGGCCTCTAGAGGTGACTTAATAGCTCCGCATGCTCCCTCTGCTACTAGGCAGCGTCGGGCTTTCTCGATCGTGGTCCTTCTTTTTGGAATTCATTCATTCATTCATTCGGGAATTTATATGGCGCCCCTTCAAGGAAACTACTCAGAGGCGCTCCCGACTCCAACGCGCCCAAAAAGAACAGTTTTGAGTTTAGTAAGGAAAGTTTCAGGCAGACTCCCAGGGTGTAGACACAGCTCTAGAGGAAGACCATTCCAGATCATTGGGCCTGCCACAGAAAAAGCTCGGTTCTGCATTGTTGCAGTACGAGCAAAACGAACCATAAGAACTCCTTTTTCTGCGGAGCGTAGGAGGCGACGCCCTGGGACAACCGAAATCAAACAGCAGAGCTCACGGAGGTAAGTTGGGGCGAGACCCTGGAGACAGCGCAAAACCAAAGCAGCCTCCCTGTACTCGATGCGCTGGCAGATAGGGAGCAGATAGCCTCCCCTGTGACCTCGTTTTCTTCCGCGACACTTCTCTGGATCTTTTTATAAACTACTAAAGACTTTCCTCTTAGACCAGGTCTGGGTCGGGAGAGCGTCTGAGTAGTTATCTTGAAGAGCGCTATATAAATTTAACAGACAGACAGACAGACAGACAGACAGAGACAGACAGACAGACAGACAGACAGACAGATATTATTAAGTGCATGCGTGTATTTTATGAATAGGACACATCGATGGCGACGTTGTGTTGAGATTCGGCGACTATTACGACCCGTTGGGTAATCCGTGTCTCTCAACAGCCAGCAATCCTGTCGTCTGCAAGCAGACATTTCGAGGAAAGGTCGATCAAATGGTCATCGACTTCGTCAGTCCAAAGCCAGGCGTCCATCTCAGTTTGCAAGCGAACCGCCTGCGTGCAAACCGCGTGACCATCTGTGAAATCGCTCTCATCAGATTTTAGCTTACAAAGTCGGAGGAACACCCAATGTTGCACCTCCACTCGCCTCAGATATGCGTGTAAAAAATGATTGATGCAAACTACTATGTCATTTGTGGTTTGCTTTTTTAGTGGCATATACCCGGCCTGAACACATCACCAGCTGCTTCAAAATTACTCAAGATAGGCCTACTGTGGCGGCTGCCGGCTGATGGAACCGAGATGCCAAGTACATTTGGCCATGCCTTCAAACTTTGCAAACCTTGACTAAACATTGATGCCCATAATAGTGAGGTGGCTTAGTGAAATTATCGTTATCTGGCGGATAAAAGCACCAAATTTGGCATGAAGATCCGTTATGGTCTACTAAGTAAAGTTGGAATAGGAGCCCTCTGAAATTAATAAGCGTTTTTATGTAAAACACAAAAACCAAGGTCAAAAGGTCAAACTCAAGGGAAAAAGCCAGAACTCAGCTAAATATTATTCTATTTGGGTGATTCTTGTACCCATTTGATCGTACCAGTAAGGGCTACATCAGAGAAAGACATAGAACTAGAAGGCTAACATAATTCAAGGTCATTTCAAGGTCAAAAGGTCAAAATCAAGAGCAAATTGGCAATAGCTAGCAAAATTTTTCTTCAGCTTGATAATTATTAGTTATGGCAGTTCTGCATTGATTTCGACGTTTGGCCTTGAAATTAACCCAAGGTCATTCCAAGGTCAAAAGGTCAAAATCAATGGAAAATGATCATAACACAGAATCACCAAAATAAAACAACATTTGGCTGAGTTTTAGGCATTTCCATACATTTTGTTCAATCTAGATGAGTCAGAATTATGGCAATTCTCTGTTGATTTTGACCTTGAAATTAACCCAAGGTCATTTCAAGGTCAAAAGGTCAAAATCAAGGAAAAATGACCATTACACAGAATCACCAAAATAAAACAACATTTGGCTGAGTTTTAGCCATTTCCAAACATTTTCCTCTACAAATTTACCTTTTCACCTTAAAATGACCTCAGATTGTCTTAGGAGCACTCTGAAATTGTTGAAAATTGTTATGTAAACACTAAAATTGAAGCATGCCGACGTATATGACGAAATATAGCGTGTATCAAGTAGATGCCAACCAAGACAGAACCTGGGAAGAGTAGAACATCCATTATAATACCACCTTCCGCCAAAGAAAAGCACTCTCTTCCTGACAGCTATGCGTCTGTACCAGCGGTAGCTTTCAAGAACACTGATGTTGATGTGCCAGAATGTGACGTGTTCCCTCTACAGCGCTGCTTAGATCAGGCCAGAACCGGAGAACGGCGTTGGCTCGAGCATGCACTGCAACGTCTGCAGACAGAAAAGCTCACCAGTGGAGATGCCATTGCATGGGCTGCATACCACGCCTCTATGCTACCTCCGATGGAAGACTCTCCAGCTCTGTGTGCATTACTTCCTCTGTTCTATGAGAAATCTGCCACTCCGGCTATGATCAAACATGGCATGGACGTCGTTAGACAAGCTGTTGATTTTCTGAATCCAGGACAGATCCCAGTTACTGCATTTGTCCAGCCTCTGTTTGCCCTAGCTAAGTTCGTACAGTGGAGATGGCCAGACACTCATGGTGAGAGAGTGCATGTGGTTATGCTAGGTGGACTGCATATGGAGATGGCCCTCTAGAACACACTGGGGGTAATCTCGGAGGGTTCTGGGTGGACTACAGTATAACAGAGGCAGACGTAGCATCCTCTGGTATGGCTGACTCATATATGAAGGCAGCACATTTAACTCGAACCAGGCATGCACATCAAGTAACTCTCTTGGCCCTACACAATCTTCAACAAGAGGCTTTATTGCTCAGCGAGGGCCACACGGACGAAAAGTCTGCCGCGGCTTGGAGAAACGAAATGAAAAAGAGGAGTCCAACTTTCATGTATTGGTACTTGATCATGAAGTATGAAACCCTCATTCTTATATTCGTTAGGGCCCACAGGGAGAAGAATTTTGACCTGTATGTCGAAGTGTTGGAGGAACTCACACCGCTGTTCTTTGCCTTGGATCATGTAAACTACTCCAGATGGATGCCTGTTCACATCAGAGACACGAAGTCCTTGCCTGACACTATCAAGGATGAGTTTGAGAAGTGTTCTCGTTGGGTCATTTCTAAAACAACCAATAACTTCTCGGCAATTCCATTTGATCAAGCCCACGAACAGGAAAACAAGAATGTGAAAGGTTTGGGTGGTGCTGTTGGCCCCACGCAAAATCCTGTTGCTTTCCGACGATGGATGCTGTCGGGGCCGGAGATGGCAAAAATGCTGATGCAGTTCGAGGAAGAATACCTTCCGGATGATGACATAGAGAATCCGGAGAACTTTCGTCACTATGAACAGGGTCTCTCATCACAGAAGAACTTCCAGCGACAGCCTATATGCAGGTCGTCAGCTTATCGGGGTGTGACACAACATCTGCCTTCAGAGGTAAGAGGAAGAAGTCGGTTTGGCAGGCATGGCAGGCATATAAAGACGTTACTGATACATTTGTGTATCTGGCCAGTCATCCATTCCAGCGCCTGAATGTCGACGCTGATCCATTCCAGAGACTCGAAAGACTTACTGTCGTTCTCTAGGACAGAACTAGTCATTTGTCCACGGTCAACGAGACAAGAACAGAACTCTTCTGTCAGAAGAATAGAGCAATGGACAAACTGCCACCCCACTGTGCAAGTGCAACTGTAGGCATACTCAATAGAACTGTGCAATCTTTGTGTTACTGCAGTAAGCATCACAGAACAATGGCATCGTTTAATGTAAACTTAGCATTTCTCCCTTTAAAGACCGTGTCCGGTTATACAGAGCTCTGCCACATTGAAACAAGGCTGTTAAATATAAGACAATCTGAGGTCATCTTAAGGTGAAAAAGGTAAATTTGTAGAGGAAAATGTTTGGAAATGGCTAAAACTCAGCCAAATGTTGTTTTATTCTGGTGATTCTGTGTAATGGTCATTTTACCTTGATTTTGACCTTTTGACCTTGAAATGACCTTGGGTTAATTTCAAGGTCAAAGGTCAAAATCAACAGAGAATTGCCATAATTCTGACTCATCTAGATTGAACAAAATGTATGGAAATGCCTAAAACTCAGCCAAATGTTGTTTTATTTTGGTGATTCTGTGTTATGGTCATTTTCCATTGATTTTGACCTTTTGACCTTGAAATGACCTTGGGTTAATTTCAAGGCCAAACGTCGAAATCAATGCAGAACTGCCATAACTAATAATTATCAAGATGAAAAAAAATTTTGCTAGCTATTGCCAATTTGCTCTTGATTTTGACCTTTTGACCTTGAAATGACCTTGAATTATGTTAGCCTTCTAGTTCTATGTCTTTCTCTGATGTAGCCCTTACTGGTACGATCAAATGGGTACAAGAATCACCCAAATAGAATAATATTTAGCTGAGTTCTGGCTTTTTCCCTTGAGTTTGACCTTTTGACCTTGGTTTTTTGTGTTTTACATAAAAACGCTTATTAATTTCAGAGGGCTCCTATTCCAACTTTACTTAGTAGACCATAACGGATCTTCATGCCAAATTTGGTGCTTTTATCCGCCCGGTAACAATAACGTTGATATTCAGCGCTAAGCCACCTGACTATAAATATTTCTTCTCTAGTTGCATTGTTAATGCATGTATCTGGAACCAACTTCCTCCACATGTGGCTGAAGTCCCATCACTGGTTCATTCCAAACACGAATCAGTCAACTCTGTTCCAACAGAATCTGCTAACAGTGATCACAAAACATGCATATATAATTTACTTATGCGTTGTTGTCTCAAGATGTAGACTAGCTACTACAAAAATTGTGATGTTTTTATTTCATATCTCATTCTTTCTCAATGGTTCGTATGATTCATCGTGTTAGTATTGACATTTGCTTAATTATTTTCACTTGATTAGTACAATGTACGAAATCCTTCATTATTCTCTCACTGTGCAAATATAAAAATTGGGACAATGCTAGTCTTAAATTAATGCTTGTTCTCAGATCTAACATGTTTCCATTTTTAGACCTGAGCTGTGTTTATGTTCTTCAGGTCATAGCCATAGATGGAACTGTATTTAGATCAGACATTTTCTAACTGCTTATAATATTGAATTGGTTTTATTATGGTTTTGGTTCTACGGATATTGTGCTACTTTTTGCCGCTGTTTGCATAGCTGTTGTAAGGTAGGAGTGTTTGTCTTGTGCTAATAAAAATTACTTGCTTCTTTTCAGCATTTTCACAGTAATAGTATCTTTTCTTATATCTTTTCATGGCTGGGTCAGTGTAATTTTTTGTATCCATGTACTACTTGCATGTATGGTTCTGGCTCGTGCATAACCGTACTATGTATTATTCAAATATATCCATCAGTTAATTATGCCCATATGCCATTGAGAATGCTGTAACTGTCACATAAAAATGTTGCCTCGTTTGTGTATTGCTATTGTTGCCTTTTCACACCAAGCAGCTATGAATTATGTATATATTTAGTGATCTATGCAGCACATAAATCACAATAAAGGTTGCCTCCAAGAGCTCATAATTATGAGTATGCTAATCCACTCAAAAGTGTTGGGAGTGGAGCTTTACCTCATAACCTGCCTGGATACCAGAATCAACATATCCAGATCACCCACCTTTGGAAGAGGAGGGCCCACATCACTCAGGTCATATTTTACACCTATTGGCCTTAACAGCGCCAAAGCCCTGCCTGGGTCAGTTCAGTCATATTCAGAATCCCAAATGTAAACCACTCCTATCCCTGTTGGAGCTCTGGTTTAGGAGGAAACACAACTTGACCCTGTCCGAGTGCAATGCTGTTTCCAGCATTCTTTATTTCACTCCACCTCTTTAGATGATTCTCCGAACCTCTTCAGACTAGCATAGACTAAGTTACTTTTTGAAGCCAGTTCTTCTGTAAGTTGGACAATAAGTGTAATGATCCTTGTTATTACTATTACTATTACATGTATACAGACATTTTATCTTAATTAAAGTGTTAACAACAAGACAATTTAATTAATATTGCGAGAACGTATGAAGGGAAGGACTGTGAACTCTCCAAGTGTTGAGAAAAACAGGTAGACTCTAATTTGTTACTTATTAAGCCCCCACATTCGACCTATCGCCATTATAACCACACAGGCAATAATTAAAAATTAAAAGTTCACACTCAGAATCCAGAATTCCCAGTTGACACTGTAAATAACGGTTTATTCACGCCAAATTAAAAATATACAAGTATATTCAGTTTACAAAATAAATGCAAACACTGTTGCACAGCTACTGTAGAAAACCATTTCCATTCCAACAAACAACAAAGGCACAAACTGTTAGAAATCACAACCACACCACGGCTACACAGAAACGTAGCAGAAAACAAACAAATGATCACTCACCAAAAACTAATCTCACCACAAACTTTCAAAAAACATAGCAGCAAATACAAGCATTTAGCCACAAACACAATTCTATTCCCTATTACACGTCGTATTTCACTTTAATGTTTACTGCTCAATACCTAGAAGTTGCAATGAAAATACAATTAGCAGTTTACTTGCAAAATATGCCTACCATCTTCAAATTATCCCAAGCACACCTAACCAAAGGTTCTATAATAGAAAAGTGCAGATGCGTTTGCAATAACGATTCCAAATTACCTTTTCATACACATAAGTCCTTTCTGATTACATAAAGTGCAGTCAAGGCGAAGAATATTATGCATGATGAACGCAGGTCATATCTTCCCGGAACTTAAACTAATGAATTCTTCATTTGAGAAGAGTCCTCATTAAAGTGCTTCACTTTCTGTTCTACTAGTTCAACAACAGGTGGCAAAGTAAAAACCTGACTAGCCAGTCCTCTGTGAGATTCATCATTGAAAGCGATTTATCCCAGACAGGAAGTAAAGCAGTTCTTTATAGCATCTCTGAAATAAAAGCAGAAACCCATAAATACACAATAAAAATTCGAATGTTGATGCACCACAAAGATGCAAAGGCAACGCATCTAACAAATGTATTGCACTATTCAGCTACATCTCTTACAGTAACTGAACATTATATCAACATGTTTTTGTAGCACTACTATTAATCTTGGCATATAAAATGTTCACAGTTCAGTTAGATTGTCACAAATCATATGACTGCAAGTCATTTGGTTTATGTCTGTGAGTTCAATGGGATGTCATTTCTCTGCTGACAATACTTAAATCTCCATTTCATTTGACATTTTGTCTTGTGACTTCTCAGTGTTGCTGTTGTCCACTGCCTTTGATGAAGTGCAGTGTTGGATGGTGGCCAATAAACTTAATGCATTAAAGACCAAATTTCTCCTACTGGGCACTCCTCAGAAACTTAAGAAATTCGGATGGTTTAAATTTTTTAACTGGGCAGTGGTGGCTCATTATTGAGTTGGCTGATGTTGCTTCTAACTGGTGCTTTTTCTTTTTCTAATATGTATCTCACTCAGTGGCGTACGGAGCTTAAATGCCGCCCGGGGCGACGGCCCAAAATGCCGCCCTTGGCACTTAATTTTGGAAATTTCCGGAATTTTTTTGCTTTCCCCTCTTTTTAAAAAAAAAACAGATTCCTCTTCTCCCCATGCAAGACTCATGCTCATCTATACTACACTATAATTGTCAGAAGCCGCCCTGTCCTGCGCCCGGGGGCCGCCCCCGCCCCTCATTACACCACTGTATGCTATTTATTGGATTATTTTTCTTCCTTTCCTTCCTTCTTTGTCTACTTTTATTACTTTCTCTTATACTTTTTCAACTTTTTTCTGCATTCACTCCTTCTTTTATTTGTCTTCAGCCCTATTTTGCCGCCCCTGCTCAAGTGCCGCCCGGGGCGACTCGCCCCCCCTGCCCCCCGTACGGTACGCCACTGATCTCACTGACTGTAAATGGCATTTGTAAGATGTCATATGTACATTTGCAATGTCTATATAGCCATCTCTGGCAAAAGCATAGGTCACAAGTTGGCTTTCTTTTACTGTAACTCACTTCTTTTTAGTATCACAAAATCAAACCTGCTGAAACTCTAAAGAGTCTTGAACTCTTTGGCTATAACCGTACCTAATACATCAAAATATCAACATATAACCCCTTTGCATCAACCTTTGCACTGGCTTCCTGTTCAGCAAAGCATCTGTTTCAAATTTGACTATTAGTTAATAAACATCATTACTGTACACCTCAGTTTTGTCATTTCATTGATTAATTAATGACTGTTGCAAATGTTATCCCTGCAGAAAATGACGTAACCTTCAGCGAATATTAGCACTCATAGTAAAATATAAGTGGCATACCTTGCAAATGGTATGTATGATAGTCCATACCAAGTCATAGCTATGAACTGCAGAATACAGAACAGTATGGCAAGGCCAGGTAGACTCCACTAAAACATCAAGTATAAATGCAGTCATAATTTTAGTCAATCATTCACTTGTAACAAAATGTCAAAAAGAAACTTACAAGCACTAAAACGAAAATATAGCAATTAAATAAGCATTATTTAGTATGAATATCTGAACGCAACAGGCTTGAAGACAAATGTCTACTTGTAATAAATGATGATTTGCACAGTTAAATTATTTCTACTTTGAAAATCACTGGATGACTGTACAAGAACATTTGCCTACACCTATAAGCCTGTGATCGAATGTTCAGCCACGATTTTCTGCAAGCAATGCGTATTCTATCTCTTACGTGTCACAAATGGGTGCACATAATATTTGGGTTTGCAAATATGATAGGCTTCAGCTTCATGTACAGTTTTGTGTTGAGTCATGCATAAACACATTACGCATTTCACATTATCTTATTATGCAAAAGCAGACTAACCCACAAAGCGGCACACAGAGTGAGAGCCAAGCAGATCTGAAATTGAAGACAAGTTCACATTAGATTAGCAATGTAGCAAATCTTAAAACCACCATGATGAAAATGTTTCTGCTCATACTATCCCATTTTCAGTATTACGTTCTCAGTACACATAGATCTGTGTTGTTAATGTGTTGCTAAAAAACACTCTTTAAGCATAATACATTAAGTTTAAGCCTAATGACTTGGCTGATGAAGTTCTCAGTACAAATCTGTGTTGTTAATTTCATTGGCCAAGCAATTCCTCGATGCAATGCAGCCCAGGAACTCTTAATGTGCCATCAACTGTAATTTATTTGGATGAGAATCCTTCAGTTGGGCTCTGCTTGTGTGTGGGGCTTTACCCAGCTTCCCATAAGCAGTACACCAATATTGGCTATTGGACTTAGTCCTAGTTGTGAAGGCATGACTATAGCATGCATGCTGCCAAAAGTAGGTCTTAAAGTTCTTAAAGTTGATAACTTTTCGAAGAAGTATTAACATGACAACAGCAAATCAATAAACATTTGAAAGCAATCATACCCATACAGCTTTTCATTTGTAAATTTTTTACAAATTGTTGAATCTTCAGTACTACCATAGTTAGAAACCGTTTTGTTTTCTTGGGAAAACTAAAGTTTCTTCACATCACTCTCAAACTAGTAACTTTATTAAATTGATTAATTTGTATACTTACGAAAACTATTACTGTGGCAATTAGCCGTGTTTCAGCAAACATTCGTTTAAGCTGACCACATGGACCCATGAGAAAACATGTACTAGACAGACAACAATGAACAAAAATATCATTATGCATCCTTAGTCCTAGTTGCAATATTTGACGGGGCTGTTTTGTCGAGGCCATTTTGACGAGGGCTGTTTCGTCTGGCCCATTTGTCAGGGTCGTTTTGTCGGGGCCGATTTGTCCTGGGCCATTCTGACGGGTACCCTGTGCGAGTGTAGCATGTTCGATATTTACTGCAAGAGCTAGAATGACCATGTATTTCCAGATTCAGATAAAAATACCTACGAAAATTTACAGGTAAACAGTTCCCTTAAAATCTAAACATAAATATACAAATCTGCACTTTAATTAACGAAGTCAAATGGCAGTATTCCTAGACCGACAAATTTGGGCTCAGTATTGCCTCCATAGGGAAGTTTGCAGATGTGCGAATTGCACGCTTTTGTAGAATTACGAGTCAAGTTAAGTGAAATTGATAATTTGAGGTCCAGGTGATATTGCAATAATACAGGTATGGCAAGATTAAGGAGTAATATCAGGTAACTAGTATGTCTCGCAATAGGACACAACCAATCAGATACAAATACCTAAGAAAATTATGCCAATCACCACAGGCTTATTTGATACCAAACAACCATTGATGACTTAGCAAGAGCCTTCTGACTACAAGCCAGAGTGCTTCATCATAATTGCAAGAACATTCTAGACAGCAGTAAATATAGCAAGATAGCTGTGATTCAGATGTGTTTCACAGAGGTGGCAAAATTATGATCTAGCTTTGTGTGAGATGTAGGCAGTCATGAAATCAAAAGTTTTATGTAAGAAATTCTAAAAAAGCTTTATAAGTTATATAAATTCAAACACTGCTGCAAATCATGCATGCAATTCCAGTAATTAGAGGAATCAACAACCAAACCTTAACAGAGCTGCAATATTTCCAAACGTGTAGAAGATTGCAAAAATTGTAGTTCCACTTCCAGGAATAAATAGCAAGAATGTCGACTGAAAAAATTGAAAATAATCTAGCTTCAATTTACAAGTGCCTTATTGACTTTTAGCAGAACCAGGATCATATATATGCATGCATGTATCTGAACACTCATACTGAACCCCTTTAAGAACTTCTCAAAGCCACTTAAATGTGGCTATATAACATTTCTAAAAGGCTGTGACTTGAGAACATTTCTTGCGATAGATAAGCTCAGAATGTCGCTTTTTGCAACTGCTAAGAAAGGACTGTTAAACCACATGAACTCTATAATGCAATAATGATGATGATGATGATGACAGACATATACATTTACTACAGTTGTGATAATGGGCAATCAGTGAGCACATGCAAGAATTAATGCTAGTTGTTGCCAGAACATTGATATCTACCATAAGTCATAGCAGATGTGCTAATCTTTTCAGTTCCCCTCTGGCAACATCATAGGATTCACCAGGATTTGAATCCTCAAGTTAGAAGGAAATGGTTACTGCTTTAGCAATCAGTCATTCTAATATAAAATGTTAAGGGAATGCCAATAAGACATGTTCTCACCTATCAATAAAGCTGTCATTATTTTCAGTAAAACTTATTAGAGAAAACCACTGAGAAACTGCATAAAATTGCATAAAAATTCAAGTAGCAAGTGACCTATGATCTAAAAGTTCTGGGAGCAAAGATTATTTTACATGAAGACAGTGAACACAAAATGAGACTATACAATAATTCCTACCAGCAGTGAAAAAACGGTGCCAATAGCAAAGCAAATGATGAAGCCCTTTAAACGTGTTGACCAACTTAAACTTGATGCGTCAGATACCTACATATAAAATCAGACAGTCATAACTCACACAAAGTAGGCTATCTAATATGTCACTACAATACCAGAAATATGAACCACATGTCAGGCAACTCAAAACGTACATTATTTACACTAGTAAGCTAAGACAACATTTCACTTTGCAGCAGATTGGTAGGATTATAAATTCTTTAAAACTAAAAATAACAATGTATACTTCTATGGAGTCTAGTTATCATTTAAAGAACATAAACATTAGGAACCATGCTGACCACATAACCGTGATCATTTGGAAGAGTTCTGCATTCAGTTCACTATTTTTATCTGTATGAAGCTCTCAATTTGCGGCTCACTCCATATGAGTGGTACATAAACAGAGCCATATAAATGCATCATAGGTGCATACAAACACAAATTTCACCAATGTTCAATTTCTACATTTGAGAGTTATTTCGTAACATAAGTAACTAAACTCCCAATGTTGATCCTCTACAAATGTAATAGCCCAGAGGAGTCTTTCTGTCAGGAGTCCTGGATCATTAATTCACCAGATGAAACAGCAACATTTTGCATTCAGTTTCCTTATATTACTTTAGCTTCCAACTAAGCTTTAGTCCCATTCTAACAAGAAAATTGCTCTTACACAAGGCAGTACCGGCTATGCTACTTTTCAACCACTACAAACTACAGGTGAAACACCTTCTTGTAGAAGTAAACACAATGTTTTTACAGCTGATCTGTGTTGCGCATTTTGATGAGTGATTCAGAACGACAGACAACCCCAAAAATGCTGTTTCAATCCTTGATCTACTGAAACTGTGACTGAATTGACACCAGCGCCTGATCCAGAAGTTTGTTGAAAAATCTAGGTTTAAATTGTTGTTCGGGTGTAAATTTATCCATTTCACACTGCTTAGGGCCCACAACATTTTGAGGGTCCCAAATATCAGGAAAAATTAAATAATATCGTACCAATGTCCTAATTGACAAAATGACAATGGTAAATGCATGTATTATTATTTAGCCAATATTTCATTAGAAACAATTGTTTTCGTCGGTTCGAACTTTGTGTTAAGAGACACATACTTTTGCTTGGCTTTGGGTCCCCAGATGTCTTAACTCGACTCTTGGCTCCCGCAGAACTCTTAATCCGGCCCTGATTGGGTTCGTAGGTTTCAGAAATAAACAGTCACACACAGGCATAGTGAACAGCTAAATTTGGAGGCCCTTACAAACTGGAGGCCCCCCAACCAGGAGTTCGGGGGGCCCTAGCCCCGGCACTGTTCCCACCAATGACAGATACAAAAATATTATTATATATGATATATCCGAAACTGGCTGGCCACGATACTATAAGAATGCCCTTCGACCAATCCTTCTGAAGTCTGCATGCGTGCCACAAAATTTTATTATTTGCCTCCATTATTGATACTCCATGTGTCATTTCAATTGGCCAATCACGGCACACCAGCACCGGTATCTTCCAGCCAATGACAGCATGCCAAAATATGTCGTATGTTATCAGAAATATACGTACCCCGATAGTAAACGTACATCAAAATGCGGTTAGAAGTTAGTTTTCAATAAAGGATACTCACTTACTTAAAGAAAACGATTAAGCAGAAACATATGGTGAGCATGTCCATTATATTTAAGCCGACATACTTTTCTGGACTAACAATTATTTTCCTACAGTTTCAGAAGAACTGGCTGCAGTATTCGGCCAAACCAGACTGGAAAGCTTTTCCAGGACCTGTCAGTTTTATAAGGGGTAATGAGTGTTCCGCTGTGGCATAATTATGTCAGTGACGCTGCTTCAGTCAAGACGCATTCTGTACTCGAGGGATTTTACACAAAAACAGACCTGTGTGAGCATTCCTTGTTCTTCGTCGTCATGATCTTGCCCACTAAGAACCTTCTTCAATTTATCCATCTTACACCGGATATGAAAGAAAATAAATTTAATTACATAAACAAAATCGCTCAAACTATTTATTTACATCACATGCCACTATAGAGCAGGTGTCGACTTCCGCTTATTTCAGAAAACGCGAACAGAAGGAACATTGTTTTAAGCAAGCAAGTAAGTAATCGTTAAACGTCCACATAATATTACATCAATAATGCATACAATAATTTAGTTAAATATAGTAGCACAATATCAGTAGAAAACAACGATGCAATATTTCAAATAGTTTTTAAAGTCTTACCTAAAGTCTTACAGTCATATCTATAGCTCTGGCCTAACAACTCATAAACTTGTAATCAAAGCATTTTTATTTAAATAACTAGATTAAGAATCATATGTACATTAAGAATGTTCATCAAGAATCTTTTTAAATATAGCATTTCTTGTGTATGCGAATTGCAAAATATTGTTTGCCTTGCATCAAATACCATTATCTGGGATTATTATTACTGACGGGATACGCAGCGGCAATATATCAGCCAATCAGAGATCGTCTTTTCTGAAACATCGCGGGCGATGTATGTGACCATCTATTTTTAGATTACACTGTCATCCGGGCACTCAGCAGGTAAATACTCTCGACGGAGCAAACGCAAACAAAGCCAAATAAATCATTCTCGACGTTGTTTTAGTAATTTACAAGATACATAGGCTACGTTGCAAATTATTTTTATTGAATTAAGTCGCTTTCGTTTCGCAACGACAAACGTCCAGAAAAGAAACGGGACTAAAACTGATCTGACCTGCAAAGGTGCCGGATGTAAAATCAGAGTCACAGACATAATCTAGGGCAATGACGCAATTTTCGTCCGTTTCGAATCCCTTCAGTAATATAATAATCCCAGCCATTATCTTATCACCGAGATCTGTCCTATATATAGGCTACTGGTCACGATTTGCGCCCACGCTCACATAACCGTGTTCTTTTTAGATTTGATTCCCTCACCAGGCGTGGTTTCCTGGCTAGGATGTTGTACAGCTAAGCCATATATAGTGTTTTTTTAGTTTACTATTTAGGCTACTAACTTTTCGCTACCATTTGATAACTTTGTATAACTTTGTATGTACAGCGCCGTGCGTTTGCCATCGTTTAATAAAGAACACACTTACTTACACACTTACTTTAATTATAATTATTAGGCCTAATATAATGCATCATAGGCCTATACGGCCCTACATATACGTGACTATACTATATATAGCGGAATTATTATAATTTATAACGTTAGACAATAGGCTAAATACTAATAACATTGTAGCTGTTTTGACACCTTTAAATGGTTTCTTTCGGACGCTATGAATTCATTTTTCCTGCAATAGGCAGTGTTGGGCAAACTCACACAAGAAATGAGTTAAATCAAAACTCAACTCATGCACCTCAAAATGAGTTGAAACTCAAACTCAATTCATCCTAAGTGAAATGAGTTAACTCAAACTCAGTTGTTAAATGAGTTAACTCATCAACTCACACGTCTCATACCAGCACGTTGTAATCGAACGTTGTACAAATGCACAGTTACCAGGAAATGGTATCATCAGTTTATTATTACTAGTATAACTGCTATTATTATTAATGGGATAATGGATAAATCAGGTTATTATTACTGAGTCAAAGTAAACACCACAGTCCACATGTTTCACATCTCAAACATGACTGGTATTAGCTTTAAGCAGAAGTTTTTCAAAGTTGGTGTGTGACAGCATGTTCCGATATAAAAAAACGGCTTGTTTCAACATAATATGTGCCGAGTGAGTTGAGTTTAAAATAATTGAGTTATAACTCAAACTCACAGAAAATATGAGTTAAATCAAACTCATAACTCACACTCTTTAAGGTGAGTTAACTCAAACTCATAAATCACAGCAATTAAGTGAGTTAACTCGTGAGTTTAAACTCGTCTGAGTTAACTCATGCCCAACACTGGCAATAGGCCAATAATTTTTGCTTATATCGGAGCAATCATTAAAACCAGCTGTAGCCTATAACCCAGCTATAGGTATACAATAATATTTTAGATTGTAATTACTTTTATTTAGCGTTTTAAATTTAGGCCTATGAACGTTAGAACAGATTTTACTCTATGCGTGTCTATCGATTTTAGTTTAAACAGCCGATTCTGTTAATGAGCTGCCCTACCAATATTTCCAAGGGTCTATAGAAAGTTTTACACGCTGCATTCAACCCTGCCAGCATTTCCATGGGCATTAAATGTACATGTGACCCATTTAATTGGGTCATAGCCTACATGCAGGTTCCATAATTATAGAAATATGGATTCTATAACGTGTGCGCTCTATGTGGGCACGCTAGCGGAGAATAGTACTCTTTGTAATCGTCATGGATGACTGAGTTTCAATTCTATGACGATCGAGCTATGGTTGATCATTTCCGTTCAATCTAAATTAGGCATGCGTGACATCATGTAGCGTAACATGCATCAGCTAGGCAGATAACAAGTAGAGAACTGCATGATGAGCTGACATCGACTGAGTGCTACAGGCTAGACTGCATTTAGGCCATTGCCCAGTGACGCGCGTCGTACCCATCAACGGTCGTACCTTAATTACGAGCAAATGATCGAGAGCTGTTCTTGTCCTGCAGCTTCTGATGTCTTCGTCAAAAATCGAAACTCAGAGACTGCGAATAAAACAACATAGGCCTACAGCTAAAGTATTAAGCGAATGAATTCGCTACGAGTGGTTGCGGCTTGAGGGCTTAGTGACGGCGGCGGAAGGATCGAGCCGGCTCCGGGGAGTCCGGGGACCCCGTGCTCGATCACGCATCCTCCATGTCACCTGCTTTAACGAGGCCCCTCTATAGCTCTTGTCGGGCGTTCCGATCAAAATAAAAGTTTCACTTTTTCATGAAATCCTACCATAAAACATTTATCTGAAACAACAACCTTACAATCTTCCTCGACCTAAACGAAATCCTTCTCATAGCCTATAGGAGGTCCTATAGATAGCTCTCAAGCTCTACCTCTTCTGTCTAGTCTCTCGGGTAATCGGACTTGTATTTTTAGTTGATTTGTCTGGACAACCCTCTAAGACGACATATTAGCGCTCGCGAATAAGCGTCGCTCTGAGCTTATAACTTTCAACGGCATGGCGCTTTAGAAATTTGGAGTTTACTACTATAGTTATGAAAAAATAGTTCTCTGTATGACGGTATGTGACGGACGAATTATGGGCGTGCGGTATTTCGAGAATGCTTATTTTAGTGAACTGTGCCACAGGTTGAATATGTGAGTATAGAGTCTACATTTGATGACGTCTTAGAAACCAAGAGTGTACCACTACATGATTCAATAAAATATTTAGAAGTGCTGTAATATAAATAATCAATCATTTAGGTATGATTTTATTTAAATTCTTAAATCAGCATATATTTCTTTATAAGTAAAAGACGGTTTGAGTAAATGTAAAATGTGTAGTAGTAATAATACGTAGTGTGTGAGTGTGTGGCATCTTCGTATGTTTCTTCTGTGCTTCATTACGTGTTGTTTCAGCCATTGATGATGACTGACCATTGATCAACGGTCAGGCTGCGGTGGGCTGGGATTTTTCTCATCAATTTTACTTGCCATATCACCGGACATTGGCACTACGCCTACCAACATTCTGCAGGTATAAATTCACTACGATCTCGAGAAATATTAATTGTTTTAAGTCATTTTGTAGTTCACATCCGAGACTTGTTGACGAAAGAATTAGAAAGGGAAATGATGACTCCCTCCTCCATTCGTCCTATTGGGAATCGCTTTCGCACACTGTACCCCATCCAAGTACGCAGACAGAGTAATATACTCCGTTCTTTTCTGATTTATTTAATTCCTATATTAGCAATGGCGACTAGGTTAGCCCCAACATCTCATGCATCGCGGGATAGCACAGAAGTCGGTGTTTGAGTGAATGTAGTTCACTTCTTGTGTTTGTACTAATATGAAAGTCGAATTTAAATATTGCAAAAACACAATTTCTATGACTGCACTCGTAGCTTCTCTGCCCAGAATCAGGTCTTTAGCTTTAAACTTTGCCTATTCATGTGCAAGTGTTTACACTGATGTGCGCTGCTATCTGACTAGTGGACTATCAAGAAGCCGTCTGATGATTAGCTATATCTCATTGTCTCAGTGGTTGTGGTTACAATAATCAGAGTCTACTGAACGTTGTCTTTGTGTCGTGAACCGGAACTGTAATTAGTAATTGGGCCATCCAGACATCCTATCCTTATGATGTGTGACCTTATGGTCTGTGTGTTGGAATTTATGATATTGTCATATAGTTTACTTCCAATCGGTAATTACTCCCGAATGTTAAATAATGGAGACATTCTGGTAATTGACGGTCAGTGCCGCTCCAAAGACTTTTCTTCACCTATGCTGCACTGGCTTCAACGTTTCTTGACGTGGATAGTGTAAATAGGTCTGTAGGTCTGAGTCTTAACGTTAAGCTAGAAACCTGTTCCCCCAACTATTAGTGGACCTTTCCAGTCACGAAAGGTTATGATATAAGACAACAAAAGGCCATCAGAAATGCAGTAAATCCATGGCGAGACGAAAAAGAATTCCAGTATGCAGACTTGGCAACAGTAATAGTCCTAACTTGCTAAAATTTGTTAGCAAATTCTGCATTTAGACTAATTATACCAGATTGACAGAGACAGCTGTTTACGAACAATATGGCTGCTTACTAAGCATTTTAAATGAAATCTTATTCAAATGTTGACAGAGTTCAAATTTACGTTTATGTTTACAGTTGTAGTGTATTTCCAGTTTATTATATAAAATTTCACATTTTGACTATTATACTTAGAACTGGTATTTGTGTTTCCTCACTGTGACCACTTGCTTCCTTGATTGGCCTCTGAACTGACCATGTCAGCTGCTGTGGCACAGCCACACAGATAGTGATATGCACTGACACTGTCACACCTAAGAGTTTTGAGCTGTGTTACCAATTCATTGCCAGTAGCACTGCCATATTGCAATAGTGCTTTATGATAGCCTGCACCTTTGAAAGGAGACAACCATTTTCTTACTCCACTGAAGTACATATTTGCTTGAGAGTAGAAATGTTTTCCTAAATGAAATACAACTTGCCTCTCTAAGTACTGTGTTGAAAGCTTTATACTGCACTAGGGCTTTGTCAAAGCTGAATACTAAGTAATAACCTAGCCAGCTGCTTACCAAGAATAAGAATAAAGATTGATCACTGAAACTTTTTGTCATTTGAACATGGTTTTGGAGTAAATTGTGATAAATCTGTCTCCACACTTGGATGGCAGTGAACAGTATGCTACTTTTCATTATGTTACAACTACTAAAAAGAAAATAATCCACCTTGATTTTCATTATTCAAAAACGCCAAGAATCACATTGCCAGTAAAGATGCATTATAAAGACTTGTAGTTTGGCATTACACATTAGCAGAAACTTAGATCATTTAAAAAAATTTAAAAAACTTTATCAGCAGTTGAAACGGATTATTGAAACTAAAAGTTTATAATCTTAGCAAAAGATAAGACATAAGTTGATGCGATCACAATGTTCAAGCAGAGATGCTGACTTAACATTGCTTCTTACTAGGATGCTTGTGTTTTTGCTATCGTAGGATGTTTCTCTGTTTTGGAATTAGCTTAAATATGATCCGCTGCAGCTGCATAGCGGGTGGTCTGCTTGGATGAGCGAGGCAGACGTAGTGTCATTGACCTGCTTTATGTTGATCTGTAGCTGTGACCTATTTTAAATGCTCTGCCTAAGACAAAATTGTTTTTGTAGTTTGTAGGTTCTGTAGATGTTCGTCTGATGCTATAAAGCTGCGTTTACTGTGTCTTGTGCTTTGCGACAACATCGTAATGGCTAGCAAGAAATCAACTCCAAAGTTAAAGAAGAAAGTTAAGAACAAGGGCAATGACTTGGAGGAGTCTGAGGCCAGAGAAGTTTCATCTGTCAATGAGCCTGTGACCAGAGTCAGTGATGAGAGCACAAGAAGAGACGAAGCATCGTCACTGGCCAGCCATCACACACATACTGATACAGCGCCTGATTTGTCTCTTCCAAAGCTTCCAGAGAAAGCTAAAGATGTAGAAAAGAAGAAGTCTAAATTCTGGAATTTTATGACGAAGAAGAAGATGCTGTTGCCCAAGTGTTCCGAGGTGAAGGAAGAAGAAGACGAGGACGAAGAAGTTCCGAACAATAAGCCACAGTGCACTGGTCACAACGTCGCTGGAATTCTTTACCGCGCTTCTCTTCATTCGAATGGTGCCACTGCATCGCCTGTACCAACTGCTGCATCTCAGGCCAGGCGTCTGTCAATGGGAGCTGCAGCTGGTCCTACTGGGCTGTCTACCACTCTCTCACCTATCCGACTACAGCTGCTGCAACTGGTGCCTCCTGCAGCACCCACCCTGAGAGATCTGCCTGACCTTGGACAGGGAGCCAGCACCAGTGACGATGCAAATGAAACCATGCTGTGTCAGCAGATGAGGGCCACGGATATGGGTGTCGTCATTTCATCAAATCCGATCGGATATCCACATCTCTGTTTCAGTCGATCCATGTCCAACAGCAGCAGTGGATCGTCAAGTTCGTCTGGTGCTAGCAGCGTAACCGATCACTCGGTGACCCACGGCCTCGTTTCCACCATCTACCCACAGATTGATGTCATCGTTCCCACTGCCAGGTTTCACGGGGCACTCCCTCCTCTGCCAACGAATACCTCAACGTTTTCACCGAGATTGTCTGGCAACGATCATCCAGTTGATGTCGGTCTTCAGGCAGCCGGAACGAGCAATGGTGCTGGTTCCTCGCACACGGTTCACACTCAGGTGGACTACATGCATTACCTTGTTCCCGACCTCCTACAGTTGACGAACTGTAGTTTTTACTGGGGCGTCATGGATCGTTATGAGGCTGAGCGTCTGCTTGAAAACCGTCCGGAGGGAACGTTTCTCGTTCGAGACAGTGCACAGGAGGAGTTCCTCTTTTCTGTTTCGTTTCGACGCTACGGTCGGTCGCTGCATGCACGCATCGAACAGTGGAATCACAGATTTAGTTTTGACTCGCATGATCTAGGCGTTTTCGCTTCGAACACCGTCTGTGGTCTGATCGAGCATTACAAAGATCCCAATTGTTGCATGTTTTTTGAACCGATGCTCACTCTGCCGCTTAGTAGGACTTTTTGTTTCTCGCTGCAACATCTTTGCCGTGCTGTAATCTGTAGCTGTGTAACATATGACTCGATCAATGAACTCCAACTTCCAAAGTGTTTGCATGAATACCTCAAGTACTACCATTATAAACAGCGAATTTGTGTGCGTAGGTTTGAGACACACTGAATGCATGTTGCATATTCTTCTAGATCTCATAGCTTATGATAGCTACAGTCATAGCATGTGATCATCTGGTCATAGCTAGTGATTAACAGCATTGTAGTGTGAGATCAGCAAACATATAGCATATGATTGCTAGTATAATGGCTTATACAACAGGGCTATTACTTTGCCTGAATATGAGGTGCAAAAATGTTTCAGCCTTGGTGCATTCTTGTGGCTTAAGTTAATGTGGGTTTTGTTAGTGAATGATGAGTAAAGAAGTGATTTGATTCTGTGGATGGAATTTTCATGTGCTGTTATAGGGCCTATTTAACATTGCATGCAATTATTTTCTCATTATAATTTGTTGGTGTTTTAGTATTATTTCTGGGCATTTGTTATCTCATATTTTGAGTTCTTTGCCAGAAGGACATGATGTTTGGAGATTTTCACTGTGTTGGCTTTCATTAAATATTCTAGATATCAAACTGAGAGGCGCTTTATAAATTTATCAATACAATACAATACAAACTAGGTTCTTTTATATCCTTTTAGATTTGTTAACACTTTAATGATGAGCTGCATTTGGTTTCCCAGTTACTTTTAGTACATTCTTGTCGTTAAAGGGTTAAAATTACTGGTTCCAGGAACTTGCAGTTGTGGCAATGTTGAACAAAGTTGAAGGCTGAACAGAAGAATGTGACAGATCATTTTAATCAATAAGGAAGTGCATAAATTTGGTAAAAACAACTGTGTAAATGATTCAATGTACTGTGCCTGTAATTTTGGCAGTCCTTTTGTCCTTTAGAAGTCATTTACTTGCACTTGTTCAACTTATTTGCCAACTTATTTACTTTGATAAATTTCTTGCAGTTGACAAGTTTAAGTTGAATATATTGGAAAGTCATTAAAAAGGTACTTTAAGTTATAATTTGCGTTCTTGCCAATGCACAGTTCGGTAACATAATTTGTTATGATACGTGAAATTTATTCCCATTATTTGGAATTACTGTTTTTTGCTGCTTGAGTTTAATATTCTGCCGTGTGCTTAAAATTAAATGAATTGTAGTAAGAAAGTTAATCAGTTAAGGTGTACTTCAGTGGTTTCTGTCTTATAAATCTAATTGATCAAATGAGTAACTGAGTTCAGTGACTGTCACTATCATTTGTAGACATTTTGTCATTTTTGTAAGCTTCTTTGTTCTCCAGCATTTAACACCAATTACCAGTACATGTCACTACATGTAACTGTGTTGACTTGGGATATTTTTCTGTGTTGACAGATATCAGTACTCTTTGTGTTCGATGAAATTGGGAACCTAATGTATTTTATTTTACTTATTCTTGTGAGATTGTCAGCATCTGTGGATTTCCTGAGATTTAGTTGAACGTGTTTTGTCAGTTGCAGTCTGATTATTAACTTTGTAATGTGCTTTGGCCACTTAGTACCCATCGTCAAAACCAGCCAGTCTGTGATTGCGACTCTGTAGCTGCTTAAGTGCTTTAATTCTGTGTTTTGACTGTAACGGAACCAGTAACAAAGTTCTTTAATTTTCTCAATGCTGCTAAGTATTGTTTGAATGATGATGAAACAACAAACTGTTTGTGTAACAGGCACAAATGTCAGTTCATAGTTTTTAATTGTCTGCAACATTTGATGAAACAACCTTTAACATACTGGAATATCTAATCAGAAATATTTGAAAAAGAAAGATTCTTCCCTAAGTAACAACTGATGTTTTGTTTTTTATGGTTCATGATTTTTAGAAGATTGAAGTTACAATAATGTGTGACCTAATATGGTTAATTTCAGTTGGCAACGCAAGAAATGCATGCACAAGAATTTACTCTGCACTGCTTTGAATAATTGGTGTACAGTTTAAGCATTATTAAAGTATAAGTAGTTGTAGCTCATATTGGATCCGTTATGAGAACCTTTTATGACTTGCAACATGTAATATAGATCCTTATGTAAGATACAATAATATCTGCTGTGAGATATGAAAAAAGTCTGGCTCTATGCCTCACAAGCTGATGACTCAGCCAATTTTTGACATGTTCTAATTCACTTGGTAACAAACACTGACTACTTTGTTGTTTTATAACACATATATTGTTGCAACTTAGTCTCTGTGCTTCACAAAAGTCAAAGCTATACTAAGGTGGTAATATGATATTCACTTTAAATGCAGTATATATTTATTATGCACATTTACAGATGTGAGCAACATCTAATGTAACTAAGAAGACACAGGAGTGTGCTCTAATTTTTGCAGATTTTGTTCAGAGAACAGATTTGTTTAATATTGTGTGTGTTTCATGCACTCACAGATATGACAAAGCTGTGCTTTGTGAATATGGAGTTATTTTGTGAATGGATATATCTTAAGTTTTCATTCAGACCCCATTGTGTAATATTTCTTTTGTTCAGCAGTCTAGATGTTGTATTTGATTAATAACACTTGAGTTATTGCAAATTTTCATACAAAGGACTTGTAATTAGTCTGTCCGTTTCATCGTTTGTTTTTATGTCTCAGTCTTGTTCTGGTGTTTGCTTGGTCAGTTTATGGCCATCGGATTCAACACACGAGTTGTGCATTGTATAAACAAACAATAATTTGTACAGTTCAGATGAAAATTGTTTAGAGTTATTGGTAAAGAAGTGAATTTATTTATCATGGATGAAATTATGGGCTTCAGATATTAATACGTGAATTATCAATAATATTCCCTTTGCACAATATTTGACAGTAATACACCTGCTTGGAGGCAGTCTTTCTGATTCATCTAGCAGTTATGGTTCAGACTAATTATGTTAATGAGATCTACAATACAACAATGGCTATCTTTCAAGAAACTCATCTGAGTTAACTGGCTTTCTCCTTGATCCTCCTTTACCACCTTTCAAAATCCCAAATATCATGTAATGGTAGTACCAAGCCAAGCCAGATTTTTGCTAAATTGGTACTCAGTGTTCCCTTTTGTTCGTGTTTTGCCACGTTGCTTTCCTTTGTTTATATGGCTTAGAGTTCCAGGATCTTCACATTTGCTTTCATCTTTGTATGAAGTTACGCAGTCATCCTTCATTGTGCTGTTGCAGAATATGTTACATTTGATCATTTGTGAGCAACTCAACTGCTGCCCAATGTCAGTCTTGCTGCCTCATCCTTTTTGCACCTCTGTCGCATCTTGGGACTATCTGCATCAGACAAGCAGTGATTTCGGATTAGTTGTTGTCTCTGGCTAGACTTAACGGTTGCTTCTGCATTTCATTGCACTGGAAGAGTACAACTGAAATGTTACAGAACTTGTTAGTATTGTGAATTTCTGTTCCTTTACGGGGGTGCGTGTTTGATTTTATTGAAATAACTGAGATATGGAATCAGAACGTGCTGAGAGATCTGGTTCAAATGACTTGCACTTGAGCTTTGTTTGTACATTATTTTATTCTTTAGAAGTGATACAACAGCCTAAGTAAGGACAAGTTTATCTGTTAATGCTTTGCAAACATTGGAAAATCAGAAATTGTTTTGATCAAAGATAATTGTGCAAGTGGCAATTTTAAATAAATTAGATGAATATGATCAGTCTGAATCTATTTGCAGCTAAATTACCGATATGCTGAATGTCATAGTATGCTGAATATTACATGCACTTTATGATGTAATCTGTAATCTTTTCCTTAACTTTGTTTCTTTTGAACAACCATTATTTGGTCTGTTCGGGCTTTATCTTGTGTGAACAGAAGATTCCTGACTTGTGAAAAGCACAATAATACTCAACAAATCCATCACTACTTTAATGAGTACTTATTGTGGATACCTTTCGATGTAATACGAAAAGCAACAAGACAGCATGAAAGTAGTTCAGTGTAGAGGTAAAAGATGCACTTGAGTCATTTGTTTGTTCTACATAGACTAAACTCAAGAAGTTACCTTATCGGTTCCGGTGTCAGGTATGCACCGCAGCCCCAATAGTTTTGCATAAAAGAAAGAAAGGAAATGATGTAAATGATTGAGCTGTTTGGGTAAACTTAAAAACAGCTGCTTAGTTTTGCATTTTTTATGTCATATAATTTATTTAAAAAATTGTGTTTATGCAAAATTCAACGAATATTCTGTGAAAGTGTATGTTTTGTGTTTCTTCTGTGAGTGTTTTAAAAAGCGGCCTCCAAGTTTTGGTTAGTTCAGGACTCAGCATCAATTGAAAAACGTACCCAGTGTTACCATGTAAATGTATTTTTTGTTTGAGATTTCATTTGTTCAGGTGTTTTTACAAATTTAGTTAACTTCTGTTAATCGATCATATTGTGTTGTTGCCATAAGCATTCATCCATGTTATATTATAGCATTCACTTATAAAACTTTAAAAATACTTTTTCAGTGTTGTTTCCTGTTTTTAATGATCACTTTCAAGTATACCCCGAAGCCGCCGCAATAGCCGCCGAGCCGCTGAATTTTTGTCCGCCGGAAATTTTACGGCTTAGCCAAAAAACCGCCGAGAATGTTTTTACGGCTAGCCGCCGGAAACATATTCAGCTAGAACACGCACAAAGTTGTGATTGTAAAGTTTTCCCGCTGGTTTCAAAGAGTTATGACTTTGTAGTAGAGAGTGACATGGGGAATTTCCCCACGGGAAAACCGCGTTAAATCCCGCGGTAATGGGGACAACAATTGCGGTAATACCGCGATAATGGGGTTCACTCTCGTGGTAATACCGCGGTAATGGGGAATGAGCCGGCAAGAAACCCGGGTGATGTTAAGAACTTGAGAACTGATAAGGAGATTTTTTTATTTCCTGAAGCCTTCTAGTCAGAAATAGTCAGGACTTGGTTAATGCAAAGTGTCGATAAGATAATAACAGACTAAATATTGCAGTCTGCAATACTAATAGATTTTTAAGCTAAAAAATGTTATTTTTTAAATTTGAATTGGTGTAAACTTTTTGCGGGGAATGTGATGTCGTCCTGCGGGGATGGGGCTGGGATGGGGAGAAACCCTGCGGGGTTGGGGCGGGATGGGGAAGACTTACTTGGGGCGGGGCGGGGATGGGGACGAGATTGTCTCCCCATGTCACTCTCTGCTTTGTAGATTACCGTACAATTTCGGACTTATTGAAACTACTGTTTCGAATGACTTCTTGTGTGCCACTATTAATTGTTCATTTTTATGGCATTGTAGCAGATGTCCTAATGTCTAATTAATTGGCTTTTTGGAACTCTACAGTATAGTCGATACACGTTTTGAACGAACTATGTTTCAAGCCGTAATTTTTTACGGCTAGCCGAAAATGGTAGTTTACGTCATTTTACGGCTAGCCGAAAAGACGCTGTAAATTTTCTCAAGCCAGCCATTAGCCCAAAAAAATTGTGGCTTGGGGGTATGCTTTCAAGAGGACATGAACACATACATGTAACTATCAAGTCAGTTTGAAGCTTTACATAAATCTTCTGAAAGTCAGTCTACTGAAAATCATCAGTGAAATAGTTGCCGACTGCTGACCACTAGGGGCATTATCCCAAATACAATTGAAAACAATAACCCAATACATATATTTCAAAGAGTATGTTGTGTGAAGAAAGTAAAAAGTCTTATTGAGCTGCATTAATTTGAAAAGTGAAAGAATGCAACTGACAATAATAACGAATAACACAATAAACGAATATATGATGAGGAACCATTGTGGGTACAAAGATATGATGCTGTCAGCCTGTCATACAGGAAGGTGTTTTAAGGTGTTTACCTGGATTCACTTGAGCTAGAGGTGTCGTTTTGTTGAACTTGCATCAGAAGGCAGGTATGAAAAGTTTTCGAACAAACAAGTTTTCCATTCAGCGGTAACGTCTTAGTTTGTCTAATCCTGCTCTTAGTAAACGTGAACAAAACAGAATGGGCATTGACTGAGCAAACTGTTACATTACAAGAAATGACAGGTGCTTTCAAGTAGACTGAGATAAATGATTAAGATGTTTGTTGACAGCTGAGGGTAACCGTTCAGGCTGAGGTTAGAACAATTCAGACTGAGGTTAGAACGGTTCAGGTTCAGGTTAGAACAGTTCAGGGTGGCATGTTTGAACTGTTGATGACACGGTAAGTGTGTGCTTGGAAAACAGTTGAGGACCTTGATCAAATTGTTACTTGGGTATGTGAACAATATTGACATGCACCATTGGGCAGTCATGACAGGGGTGAGGGCAGAGAGCAGGATGAAAAATTGGGCCAGTGTTGTTTACCATGCTATAAGATGTACTCCAATCAGTCCAATGTATTCAAGATGGAAGAATCCCGGAGCAAAACTGAAGAGAGCTGGAAGCAGTGCATGCCACACAGAAAACGGCTCTGGCCCTCGGAAATTCATATAGTGTAAGATGGTTTGACGATGATGTATAGGGTGTTGCTGCTTCCTTCAAATGCCCATAAAATGATTTAGTAACTGTTTTGTGCTGTGTGTATGATGCGTGTCCAACTGTCCATTCAGATTATATTATTATCTCCTTGAGGCTTGACGGAGATATACGCCTATATCCATTCAGACTATCATTTCACATTTTAAATGAAATTCAACTGGAGGCAGGTTAGAATGTACTAAATAAAGGTCCTAAATAATTTTCGTCATGACATCAAGTTTCAAACTGTTAAAGAGAGTTTTATAGGTCACATTCTCTGCACTTTTAAGTTGAATATACCTGGAAAAGTGAAAGTTCATTAGATACACTGGTCTAGTTAGTTGACCACTGGCTTTTCTTAGATAAAAAGCGGTTTAATGTTTCAGCAAACTAAAGTTGTTGAGCCACTTGTTTGTTTAAACTGAGCAGTTTGTCACATCTCTTGACTAATATTGTTTGCCGGAGAGAGTCTGTGTGTTTGCAATCTGTTTGCTTGGATTTTAACCTTTGGAAAAGCTGTTAGTATGATGGATTTAATTGACGAATGACAAATGGCCGCGCTCAAGACACTCACGATCAACAGCAGACTCTTATTTGTTCATCGGTTCGATTGGCCGGCAGTTTGTGATGTGATACACTGCCGCTGCTTGGAAACGGAAGTTTTCTCCTAATGATTTCATAGAATTCCGAGTCCTTTGTTCGTTTGATGTGTCCACAGATGGACGTTTTGTTACTCGACTGCACACACATTGTTTGCAGATGAGATCGAAAGAAGACTCTTCGTCGTATGTCTTTGTGAGCAGAAACTGATTGTCCGTTACCGAAGGAACTGCCAGGTGCTGTGCAAATATGTGTCTGGGATGCAGAGTACTTGTGCTTGGCTCATGTTGTGTAAGATTTGGAGGGGCACTGCTCTGCAGCAGTAACTTAATCCAGTTTTATGTTCTGCAGCCAGACAGAGGAAGGACGGAGGATGTAGGGATAAGAGGAAGTGTTTGTGTGACAACTAACTAGATTAAAGTGTTCTTATTATGATTTGCGGATGAGTCTTGGTCTAAACCAAATTTGTTAGTTACTTGAGACAGTCTGAGAAAATCAGTGTTGCCTGAATGCATGCAATGCTCATGGGTTTACATGCTGGTATTGTGCTGGCTGTTTGTCTGGTGATCAATCGAAATGGACAAGGTATTTAACTAAAAACTCTAGCTCTGTTGTTACTAATTATTAGACAACGTAATGTGTGCGCATGTAGGTAGGTATGTGTGCAGTAGTCAATTGTTCAATTAAGACTGTAGTTGTGCCAGATGCTTTAAAAATTGCCAGAACCATTCTGTTGTATAAATCTGGGGATTAGGATGAAATCTCTAACTTTGGGGTGCTCCCTTTGACACCCAATTTTAGACTTGAGGCATTGTTTGTATTGCCTTTAACTATTTGGTGATCAAGCAAGTTTTCTTCAAGGGCAGTTTACTTCATGCACCTGGTATGTATCTTTTAAGTGCCTTTCGTAAGGTGCATAAAGATGCTGTACTGTCTAGATACAGCCACGCACATATGTATACATGTATGAATGTATGTATTTCTGTATGTATATGCATGTGAGTTTAAATATGGCTGGCTAACTATCAGATCTAAGACGGTAACTTAAGGTGGGCTGAAAATATTGCATGCAGAGTTGTGTTTGTTTTCAGTGTGTGCCTAAATGCACTAGATAAATGGCACAGTATACGTGCTGGTATCATTTCGGATCAATGAACAGGCTGATCCCCATGAGTTGCAGTGAGCAAAAATCATGATGCCTATGATTTATAACTGTTGCTAATTTGAAAAGTTTTATATTGATAATTATAATTTTTATAGCCCTGCGTATATCATAACAGTATAGCAAAGCATAGCTACTGACGATATTTTTAAATGGCTTGTTCTTCACTAATGAACATAATGTTGTGTCCTAGTTACCATACATAATTATTTCCTAAGGATGTGTTTAGGATAGCAGCAGCCTAAACTTATTTACCATATAACTGAACTGAAGAAACATGCATTGAACAGATAAATAACTAAGCAAGGAATGAGCATGTTTGCATAACTGGATAGTTTGGCTGGATTACTGAATTATTTAAACCATTTTATCTGAATTTACAGTGCCATAATTGCCAAATTTATCTGGAATGTTATTTTCAGCTGAGGGCAGCACTACTGGTCCAGTAGCAGTTGGAGGTAAGAGTGCCTGCCCTCTTTAGTAGAATTGCTTTATTTTAAGTTTTTCAGAACAACTGCAGGTCTTTCAAGCACAGTGAATTACTTTAGAATGCAGTTGTAATGCAAGCCAGTATCTGTTTGTTCTGCACAGTTGATTGTCATTTCGTTCTCAATTTAAGACTTACCTTTATCAGATTGCATATCCTGTCCACCATATCTATAGGCTGTTCTCAGTCTTTCTGAACTGATCTTTTGGATGTTGTTCCGATTACAGTGAGTCATCGGTTGATGCCACAAGTGCATTAGACATTGGCACAATAGAAATCAGCAGTGTTCATTTCAGTTGGTCTTGTTGGGGTTTAACACTGTGCTGTAAACTTTGTTTTTGTTAAATGTCTCCCTTGTTATGATCATCATGCAAGAGTCTTGAACAAGTCGTTGCTTGTTAATATAATTAGCTATGTATCCAAGTTATTGCAAATGTTTCAGACTCATTTTGCTGGTGCCATTTCAGACAGCATATGTGTGAGACATGTGATATTTGCAGTGGCATAAATGGGCTCATATAACCTGCAGTTAGTGACATTCCATGCCAAAATCTATTGTAGACCTATGCAGGTCGGATATATAAATCTGAAGAAGCATTTGAGTAATTATGAAAAAGGTTTGAAAATGTGAAGTTTCACTACTGGACATTTTGATGATGCTGCTGTGTTAAAGATTTGATTAACAATTTAATGATGAGCTGCATTGGTTTCCCAGTCACCTTTAGTACACGCTTTTTGTTAAAGTGTTAAAGGATCTGATCAAGTAGTTCTGCATTTTCTTGCATGTTGTTTCAGTTCGATGTTTTTCCACATCCAACTACGTCTATCAAGACACCGGAATGTACCTGGATACAAGCACATTCGTCTATTTTCTTGTCAAGGCCTGCAGTGATGCCTATGTGCTTCTGACAGAAGCTGAAGATAATTTCATTCTGAATGCTTATGAATTTGAGATTGGACGTGATTATAATATTTACAATAGCATAAGGTGATGCTGTTGAGTTATTTCATGTTTCTTGATCTCATCATTAACATTATCAGCTTCTATAACTGTTCTTGCATTTTGTCTATGTTAAAGCTCTGCGAAAAGGTCAATTTCTGAAATGTAATATAATGTAATTAGTAAATTATATAGTGCCACTCACAGCCTTGGCCATTCAGTAGCAGATTTAAATGTGAATTTGGCAGTGTCATAGCTCTCGGTTTCACAGGCTGCCTCCTTGCAGGAACTTCATTTGTCTGACTTTGTGTTCAGCTGGTCACAGATCATTCCACAACTGGAGTGAACTTTCTTTACATATCACCGTTACATAAAACTTGACTATACACTGCCTAGCCTATCTGCCTGAAATTCCATTCCTTAGGTTTATGTCCTTTGCTGGTAAGGTAACCATTGTGCATATTTTATCATAATTTGGAATTTCCCTCTTATTGCTAAGCTCTGTTGAGCTGGGAAGGTTTATGGGTAGATGTGAGTTAACTTAATAATTCGCTTACGACACTTAGGCATGTGTAGCTGTAGGTCAACTTTGATGCCACCCATTGGTTTAAATTATATTAATTTGTGCAATACTGTAATATCCTTAACACCAGCAACATATAATGCTACCTTGTGAATGAGATAAAACAATTATACCTAAGCTATGTAGTGAATATGAGGGAGCGAGAGGGCGAAGAGGATGTTCTGAGTGGGAAAGGCTAGTTTTTGTTCTGATTTTCTTTCTTTTTTAATCATGGGTTTCACGTTTCCTGTGAATGTGAGTTACAGTGGAGTTTAGTGTGGTTGAACATTGTGCTTAAGTAGGCCTCTTAGATATCTTCTAATGACATTTCGGTGTGATATACTTTCTGTGAGAGTTCAAAGCCTGAATAAAACAGGAGGACGGTGCTTACCATCTTTGCTATAACAACGTTGTTAAACAGCAACTATCCATCCAAGAGCAAATAACTCCACCACTGCTGTTTTTGGGTGGGCCAGTCTCAAGCCTTGATGAAGGAGGAGGGAGAAGGGCAACCCTAATCATCTTTGTTATGACACAGCATAGTTAAACGGTAAATTACCTAAGAGCAATGAAACTTTGCCACTGCCTTACTCTGGTGGTGCAAGTCCAAAGCCTGGATAAAGGAGGGGGGCATCAGTAATCATTTTTACCATGACATAGCGTCGTTAAACAGAAAATACTTAAGATGAAATGGTAAGAAAGCTTTTGTTGCAATCAGACATTCTTTTTGATAGAAATGGCAAGCAGGGTACAGTGCTCGCAGGTGGAGATACACCGGATGTCATCAACTGCAATGAGTACATCTACATCTGGATAACTTGGTCTGACCTGAAACTTGAATTCGGAAGTGGAAATGCTATTGGCAGCAATGTCCTTGCTTCTTACTCTTGGGCCACGCCAACCCCCATACACTACATGTTTTTAGCCTCTACTCCACAAGCCGACTGGGCCATTCCAGAAAGTTTTTATCCAGGTCAGAATAACTGTATTTGCTGATTTTCCGGTTAACTATTAAAGAAATCCCCATTGCAGAAATTCAGTTATAATAAATTTTAAATTTGTGTCTGAGTTGCTGTATTTTCTTCAGGAAAGAGGCTCTGAAAGTTTTTCATTTTATTGTAGTTCTGTATCCTGTCACAATGTTTGAGGCTGTAACGTTGTGTTGAATATGAGCATGCCTTTGGTTGCTTTACATGCAAAAGTATCAAATTTCTCTATTTATTTAAGTTTTATATGAATTTGGTTAATATTTATACATCCTGTTCTGAATTTAAAATTTAAATATGGCTATTCCTTATTGTCATTATTATTATTATGCATTTATAATGCGCCGCTATCTAATGACCAAGCATCAATTGATGGTGCCTAGCAATTATGAGTGACTGTCTTCCTCAAGGTCTCTACACAGTCATCTTAGAGAGGGGGTCAAATCCATACTGTCTTCATTACAGGGATGGTGCTCTAACCCAGTGCTGTCCAACCTTTTTGACCCCGCGGGCCACCGAAGAAGTTATTTTTGTAGCCGAGGGCCGCATCATTAAACACAAAAACAACGACTAAAATTTATTGAAAATTATATATTAACTATATTAAAATTAATTATGGAATAATAATGATGAATATTGTATGCATGGAATATATGGCATGCTTTACAATAGTTCAGTAACAAAAATAAATGCTCAAGCACCTTTTTAGTGAGATATTTGGCTTTGAATTGTGCTTGCAGATATTTTGTATGCGGTTGGTATTCAGTAATTTCTGCCCTCATTAGATTTTCTAGAGTAGTAGACCAATGACTTTGTCTTTTACTTCATCTTAACAGAAATTGCGAATATTTAGTGAGCTCGGGCGGGCCACTTGGAATCAGCCCGCGGGCCGCATGCGGCCCGCGGGTCGCGGGTTGGACAGCACTGCTCTAACCAATCGACTACCGTGTCCTTAAATTCTTGTCAATTGTTGAAAACTGTCGACAGCTTTATGCATAGAGAAGATTTTTAAGCTTTTAGACAATTTTGAAGAAATGGCCATCTCAGACACTGATGTGATATGTACACGCACTTCCCTAAACAGCTGTTCTTGGTGCAAATGTATGCCAAGTTTAGTTGTTTGGCAGTGATACCTGGTTTTATGTATCTGCAATTCTGCATGTGGCATCATATGCCATTTAGATTACCTCTTCATGTATATCTGCATGTGACCATTGATTGCCCAAACAAATGAATTAAATTACCATAATATTATGCAGCTTTACTAATGTTTACTTAGGTATGCAGATATTTATTTGTCATAGGTCAAGTAGTGGGTGGCTCACAAGGAAACTGCCTTAGTCTTGTTCCAGGTTAGAAAACATTTACTATTGTTCTTATTAATTAGAAAATAGATAGTTTTTGCATCTTTATACATTGGTAGTAGTTTTATAAAAGTGAATAGATGTTTGCCCGTCCTAAGACGAAAAAATTCCTTCAATGAGGATATTATATACTGATGAACAAAAGAAACAGCTTAGATGGTGATCCAAAGTGGGTCAATTCAATAACCCTCCTGTCCCCTGCCCCTTCCCCTCCCTTTCGCCTTGTCCCTTTTCCCTCCCTTCCACTTCTCCTCCCCTTCCCGCCCCTTTCCCCTCCCCTGATCTTCCCCATTTTTAATCTCCCCTCTGCTCTACGTCCCACTCTTCCCCTCCCTTCCCCTTTCTTCTCTTTCCCCCTCCCCTTCCACTCGGCCTCCACTTCTACCTCTCCCTTCCCACTTCCCCGCCCCTTTTCCTCCCCTCACCTTTCCCCTTTTCTGCATGCATTGTGTAAAAGCTGCATTTGCGTGCCGCCTCAGCGAATGGTTATTAAGAGTTTACCTTAACATTACTGACTTCATGAATGGCTTCAAAACATTTCTGTTCGTTTATTATATTAATAATTGCAGGTGTTGACAGCAGACCTTTTACCAACTCCAGAATCAACTTGAGATGACCAGTTTGATAATCTCGGCATTGCGCTAATATTCAAAGCATAATCAATGGGAAAAGAATGTGCGCTTGTTACTTTTTTAAATTGATGTAGTAAGGTTGAAGGCATTTGTTGTTTTACTTAATACTCCAGATCAGACTATGATGCCTGTGGTGGATATGACAACGAATGAAGGGACGAGTGTCCTGACTGAACTATCGCTACATTCAACTCAAGGTATATTTGATGTGACAATGACTATGCTCGCTGAAAGAGTAATTGCATGTGAAGTTCAGTAGTGTTTATGTAGTGCTCACAATTTTAATTTCCCGTAGTGCTTACTTATTCTTGTATTCATTTGTGATTTATAAAGTATTGTCAGTCTTGCGCAGATTGTATCTATTCTTTAAAAAATAATTTGTAAAATTTGTTCTTCAGAAACTTGTATGATAATGTATTTGACATTTTCATTTTATTTATTTTCATTTCAGGAACTGAGCTGTTGGTTTTTTACTCATACTTGCCAGGTGATATCATATTCTTACATAGAGAATAATGTTTTCCATCCAATTTTAATGCTGATTTTGGTTTTAAGTGTGTGAAGTAGCTGCTGAGAGCTTATATTTTTCATTTTAGAGGAGTTGTCTATCACAGAGATATCATCTGTGGTAGCCAATGAACTCTCTGCTCAGCAGGATTTATCAACTGCAGGTATGTTTTTCATACTGAGATACACGTTTGTTTATGGAGGAGTCTAGAGATTAGCAAATGTGTCGAAATTTCAACAAATAAAAGCAGCAGGATTTGTAATGTCGACAATATAAAATTGCAATGACAACCTGGATTCAGGAGCTAGATCTTGATTCCAGGTTGCCATTACAGTTTGTGATATAGCTGTGCTATTAGTTTTTTTTACTTATACTTATCAGGTGGTATCATATTATAACAGAAAAAAGTCAAGAATCACGGTAATAGATCATAAACTTTTGACTTTAGTAGACTCATATCTTGTACGGCAACTGTATTGTAGAAGAGATTTGGAAGGAAGACACTGAGAAGTCAAGTTTTTTGTTAACATATTGTTGGATTTGAGCAAGTGTTCTTCAAGAATATCAGTTTCCTAGTGTTGTAAACCTTTGTACATATGTACTTATGAAACAAGTTTACTATTTCCAGTGCCTTTAATGAGTATGTTAATTAAATTCCATGCAAGTAATTAAAATAGGCCAGAAGTAAAAGATATAGTATTTAGTATAGCGGCTTGGATTAATATATCTAGTAAGTCATAATTAGACAAGACTTAGGTTAATTCTGATTAATTTCTTTCATTCTTGACAGACAATGGTATGATGTCAGCCTATTCAGTACCATCAGAGTCAACATCTGCTGATGTCTTGACTAGTGGGGCTTCAGTGCAGATTTCATGGATCACAGACCTAATCACAAAGACTGACATTTCATCGGTCACCTCAATGAAGACTGACTCAACAGTAATTCCAGTCACACAGAGTAACATGGCATCCATTCCAGCTACACATACTGAAATGACACTAATCACAGTTATGCAAAATGACACAGCGTCAATCCCAGTTTTACAGACTGATGTAACATCAATCCCAGTTTTACAGACTGACGTAACATCAATCCCAGTTATACAGGAAGATACTACATCAATCCCAGTTACAGAGAATGATACAACATCAATCCCAGTTACAGAGAATGATGCAACATCAAATCTGATCACAAGGACATCAGATTCTGGCACATCGAATGGCCTTACATTTAATCTAGCTGTATGGACTTACATTACATCATCCCATCTCACAGAGACTGACTTAACAACAGTCCCAGTTACAGTAACTGACCTGACGTCAACAGTGACCACTGTAGAAGGCCTAACACTGGTGGAAGTCACCAATGAGCCTAACACAATAACAGCTTCTAGTACACTGACAGCAGTTACAGAAAGTCAACAGACAACAGGTAAGAAACTTAACCCTCTTGTTGAAATCAATCTGCCTTTGATTTAGAAATATAAAAGTTTCACAAGTGACAAAGATCCTGATTCCTGAAGTAATAATCTATACCTGTAGATCTAGTCTTTTGATAAATCTATGCAGGTTTTTAACAGAAGTTGGTGAGATCTTTTTTCACCTGTAAGTATATATTAGTGAATTTGCTTAACGGGTAATCACTTTCCTTGGGTCTTAGTTCTGAATATCATAGACATGGTTTGAAATGTAAGAGTAAACACAAAGTAAAGTGTCAATATGAAGTGACTATTTTTATATCGTTTCTCAGTTTTTGGTTTATCAGGAAACATGATGTCACTTGACAAAAGACAAGTGTTAAGGTACATCAATCTAATCTGCACTGGAGTAGGCCCATGTAGCTGGCATTTCAGTGTTAAGCCTTGCAGCTGCTGAAAGCTGTGCACAAGAATGACTGCAGCACTACCTAAATGTATGTGTTATGTTTATAGATGAACAGGTCACCTTGCAATCAAACAGCCCCGCACCTACACCCAGTTACAAAGGTCAGTACAAGCATTATCTTCTTATCAATGAACCACACTGCTTGTCCTTATTCTCTGTGTCTTGTAGTATTTCAGTTTGAAAATAATTGGGAAGAATAGATAGAAAGTGACTCAGAAATTCATCTGTAAAAAAATATGTGTTACTGGAAAGGTAGGCCTAAATATCAAGTAAAGTCGTGATCATAAAGTTTCACAGAAGAAGATACAAATAAACCTCTTAAGCACTTACTTACTTAGTACTTAATCCTTCCCATGTAGTTCTTTAGCTTCTCCGTTTGTCTCTATCCATTGCCAGTCTTCTGGCCTCATCCCACGATATCCCCAATTACCTCGAGTCTTCTCTGATGGTCTCTGGACAATTCTTTAGTGATCTTCCTTTTCAGTACAGGGATTCAGATCATCACTTTGCTGCTTCTACTATCTTTGTTATACGAACCACTTGTCTGATCCACTGTTATTGGTCAGTTCTCAGATTCATACAGCAATGTACTCAACACTATGGCATCATAAAAATGCATCTTATTCTTCATGCTGCATCCGTTGTTCTTCCATATCCTTTCAAGTCTCCAAAATGCAGCATTTGCCTTCCCTATGCGTGCATGTCTTTACCTCCTTATCACAACAGTTGCTGGCTGCTGTAATAAAACTACCGAGGTAGCAGAAAACATCCACAGACCCAACCTTTCCGTCGTTGATCATGATCCTGTCAGTTTCATTCCAGCTTCTTACCATCATGATCTTTGTTTTTTGGGTTGGTAGCAAGTCCCATGTTTGCTGCCTCTTCCTGTGTTCTGTTTGTTTAATCTTTCATGCCTCTCCAAGTACTGTCTAGTAGGACAGTATCATCTGCAAGATCCAGGTCTCTCAACCTGTCGCTATTCACCCGCTTCAGTCTAGTATCACCATTCACCACCCACCTCCACCTTTGCCATTGCCCAATCCACTAACAGAACAAAATCGACAGCGACTAAATGCAACCCTGTCATATTCCTGTCATGATCTGAAACCATTCACCCACCTCTCCCGATATTGACCAAGTTGATCGTCGGCCGAGCCAAGTCAGTCGTAGCACTCGACTTGATCGACCTCGGGGTTCTCCATAGTTCTACATTATCTGCCACAGTGAATCTCTGTGCACACTATAAAAAATTTTTTAAGTCGATGAAATTGATCAATGGTCTTGTTTCCCTGTATTGATTAAGTCAACTGAGAAGAGATAATCTGCCATGAAATGTCAATCACTGCACTTTCTTAGTGACAATTAAGCAGGCTTTAAGAAATGGTGACATTTCGTAGGTAGCTTTGCTTGATTCATCTGATGGTTCTCCCAAGGTAATGTTGATCCTCTGTATGTAGAATTCCTGCATCACAATCATGCCTGATTACCATAATAATAGTATAAGCCAGCAACCTATTAAATGTGTCCTTAATTATTAAATCTTGTCAGGTTGCTTGTTTTATTAAACAGGTTGTCAGATGTTGCCAGATGTTGCTGGTGGTGTATTAGCGAAGACGATAGTTGATAATTTTGGGAATGTTGTCGTAGCCATTTACACTTGTCATGTTGGATATTGGTTTCCATCTGGAGGAACTTCTAGGTCAATTGTATGCATCAACGGACATTGGTCAGCGAAGATATCCAGCTGCAAGCGTTAGTATTTACTGGATGTGTTCTTGATCGTAGTTGGTGGGAGAATAAATTTGAATTAAAGATAATTGAAGATAATAAATTACAGAAGTTGGCTTAATGATGGCTATTTATCACAAATAATGATGTTGGAGTGCAGGGGCTTTTTAAACGGAATTTTTAGAACTGCACAACTCCATCTCTCACTTTTTAAAAAACCATGGTAAATTATTCCCCATCGGATGACTATGAAAATTTTTAACTATTTTTAACTGCTCAAAAATGCTTTTACAGCTGCACAAATTTATTTAAAACTGCCCTTTTTGTGTAGAACTGCACACTAAAAAAACCCATGTCAATGGAGTGATGGTGATGAAGCAGAGGAAATGATGTTGGAAATGCTATTATAAAAACATATAGGATTTGATGTATTGTAGTATTGCAACATTATTTTTACTCAATGGCATAAGGTAAGAGGCACGGTCAAATTATTACAATTTACCGAGACTGAAATCATCTCTGAATTTACTTAAATATCTTAACAGAACTATGTTGTTTGTTGTAGCAATTTCTTGTGCAGCACAAAAGACAAACAATAGTGTAGATGGAATTCAAATTTCCTACAGTAGTCACTTGACATTTGGTGATATCCTGCTGAATGTCTGTGAGAAACCGAGATGTTTTCAAGATGCCTGGATTTATGAATCAGTAAAGTGCCTGGCTAAGACTGGTGTTAAGGGTTTCCTAAGCAGACAGCAGTCTCTTTGTCAAGGTATTTTATTTGTATGAAATACTTTCTCAGAGGTTATCATGAAGAATGAAGATCTAATATTGTACATGTTTGTTTGTTTGTGCATCTGTAGCTAATCTACGGTAATCTAATCTGATGACTTCTATAGCACCATTATGATAATGTCCAAGATCTCAGTCAAAGACTCAAAGGTCACTTCAAGTAGCATCTATGTATAGTCCCGTCAAGATACTTACTTTCATTCATCACGAAGATTTATATAGCTCCCTTCAAGGTTACTAATCAACCACTGAGAAGGTACGATTCTGCTTAGTAGCTGTGGGGGCAAAATGGACCATGAGCACGCCTCGCTCAGTAGAGCGGAGGGAGCGACGACCCAGAGCACTCAAGCAGAGGTCGCAAAGATAGGCAGTGAAGTGCTAGTTAGAAATGATCATTTATGAAAATGATCATATGCAACCACATGGCTTCAACACATTTTCTTTGATAATTTACAGATATTTCTGTTGCTGATTTACGATTTGAATCTGCTGCAAATAACAGATTAATTGTAATAGCTGCACTATCAGTTCAACTATAATTTGCAGCATAGAGTAATTATGTGGATGTTTGTTACTGCAGTAATTGTATTGATGTCTTGTGATTGCCTTAAAAGTCACTTGCATAGCTTGCAACCTATCATTTCAATAATGCAATACAGTATATTGTAAATCTCTTAAATTTCTCAGTGCCTCAGAAAAGCTGTGTCAACTTCAAGGAGACCATCTTAATCTCCTGCAATGTATCAGATCAAGTCAGCAAGAGCCAGGCTCTTGGATCGGTTTCAGTTCCTGGTCATAGTCAGGCGAGCATAGTACTAAGGTGGAGATGGATTACGATGGCAATGTTTGTCATATGTAGTATGATCCAGGATCAGTACTGCCTGAGGGGAAAGTTTGGCTTTCAATCTGGAGTGGAACTGTTCAGAAGAGAAAGCATGTACAGGGCTAACATTTAGAGATGAAGTACAGGGCTAACATTTAGAGATGAAAAGAAGAATTAGCAAACTGGAAGAGGTCTTTTGAGATTTCTGTTATCACAAAGCTTTGAAAAACTTGTTTTCTGAGACTGATCAACAATTGTGCAGTCTTTCAATTATGCATTTATTATCTGCTCAATAGTGTTTAGTTTATCATTGATTTAGTATTACAAAATACTGATTCTTCTGTTTTAGTATGTCGCTGTGAGCCTCCGCTTTGGGTTGAAAATGCAACAGTGTTATTTAACATGACCTCAGGTCATCTTGCGGTGAGCTGTATCCCAGGTCATAGATTCGACAATGGACTCATTTCAATGAACTTCACTTGTAATTCAGATGGCTCATGGATGAAAATAAAATCGTGCAATGGTATTGTGTTCTTTTAAGTGCTCTTGTTAAATCGCCTATGTGGCTAAGATGTTCACTGAAAATTTGTATCTTTTACAAGTTTGAATACTTTGTTTGGCAATACTTTTGGATTCACACACATTCAGTTGATGACAACAAATATTGGACTGAATATTTGGTCAAAGTAGAATGAAAATGTTTTAGGTTATGTTAGGAATAAGAAAACTATCGACAGCTATACAGAGTTGTCTTTAATTTCAATGAAAGGAACCAATAACTTCTGTTTGAATCATAAGGTGGAATTCAAGGCTAAGACCAATTCAGACAAGTGGCACAGTTTACCCATATTCACACAACTCAGAGATGATCATTTCAGGCAGAGGGTGACAATTGTTTGAGGTAATCTGGAGCCAAATCCAGCTGATCCTCTCTCTTGATAGTCTTATGCTGAATGGAGATGAATGGGAAATTTTATCAATAGCTTTTAAAAGGGTGGAAGTTATGTCAGTAAGGATGTCATAACACTGCTGACAATGTAATTATTAATGAGAGAATAACACACTTTATTCCTATATCAGTAGCATTTGTCTTTTAACTATAAATCAGATTATTTTTAGTATCATTTAAAAGATGCAGTTGTTTGAAGAGTTTGCTGTGATTCCTTGTAGTGTTGTACTGTTCAAAGTTAGAGCCACCACTGCAGGGTTCCTTAAGCACAGATGCCGTGGTCTTTGATACGATTGTCATTGTGTCTTGTGATACTGGATTTGCTCTTTCCAACGGAAATTTAACAATGGCTTTGCATTGTCTTGATTCATCACTATGGAATGACACAGTAAAGGTCTGTCTTGGTAAGATAATGTTTATACCGGTATTCTATATAAAGTATTCAGCTTTTGAAGTAAATGTTGCCTGTTAATTGGTTACCGTGTGTGCCTGACTGACTGATGGAATTCCCATACAATAATAGCATTTCACATTTATACTTCATCTGCCACACATCTCTCCTACCAGATTCAGTATTTTTATAAATTATAATTATTGTTATTCCGGCATCAAAACTGAACAAATAGGCAGGCTGCTACTGGTACACTGTGTTTGATGTTTTCTGTTGGCAGCTGTGTTCTGTGCAAAGCCTTCATTCCCATTCGTTAATGCAACGATGTTGAATGCAATGGTGTCTGATCGTTTACCATATGGAACCATTCTTACCTTTGTCTGTTATGAAAGGCAGAAGTTTGAAACTGGAAATCGCATAAAGTATAGTCAATGTGTTGGTTCCGGTTACTGGAATGATACAGATATGTCTTGTAGTTGTGAGTACTGGCACTATTTGAGAATGTCTAAACCCTATGATTAACTGTGGGAGTTTATTCTTCAACTAAATTGCTTCTTGTATTTGTTAGCTCAAATCACAAATGAATTTAATATAATGATGGGACTCTGAACATCCATACAAACTTGTGCCGTCGATAGAACCTGTTGGTTGGTTCCTCGTGTATGCGTGAGCCTGCCACTGGCGACTATTTCAGCTTACTGTGCATTGCTTTGCTAACTGATGTACCCCAGTAATATGTTTGTTCATAATGACATTTAACATCATATAGGCTAGTGAAGAGGGAGCCTCTGAGCAGATATCTTGAAGGGGTGCTATATTAATGTTCAATTACATATTATTTACATTACAGTAGTTTTTCAAAAATTTATTTGCCACTTAGCTTCATCTGATCAAATCAATCACAGGTGCTGCAAAACTATGTTATATGCACCATGTAAGTGCTCCTATAGATACTTGCTTGATGCACATGCATATTTACATAATTATATACAATACCTATACTAAAAATAAAGTAATTTGAGATTATTGAACTTCTTTAGTTTAATAGTTTAATGGATCTATTATGTGTCTATCACGAACTCTTGTTTTGTTACTGAAGTCAACAGATGTGATCCAGTTCCTCAAATACGGAATGGCAAAAGTTATGGTTTCAAAGCAGTCCAGGGTTCTGTTGTCACCTACACCTGTGATGTAGGATTTGCCTTCCCAGACAATCGACCCACCCAGGCCATGGTCTGTGATGGTCAGACTTGGAATCCTATTGTGAACGACTGCCTTGGTAAAAGCTTTCTTCAAACTGTTGCATGATTAAATTCTGCATTGAGTTGAGACTTGGCGCTATATAATTTCAAGGTGGAATAAACTAAATTAGACTTGACAGAGGGGGCCCGATAGCGCATTGGATGACACACTGGCATAGAGAGCGAGAGGTACCGAGATCAAGTTCCGTAGGCGGACATGCTTTGTAGGCTGCTATTAGCGCCGTGTATTGCAGGCTGTCTGTTCTTTTAGTAGTTAAGATTTATGTCTTCTGTCATTTGTGTTCTTGTGAATTGTTGAATTGTCATAACATGTAAATGTACAGCGCAGTGCGTTTGTCAGGCGCTTCATTAAAGAAAAGATATTATTATTATTATTAGTATGCAAACATGTGCCATTAATGTACCTAGTCATAAGTACCGGTTCATGTTCTTTAAAATGAAAGATTCAAATACTGATAGTTATGAAAAGGTACTGAAGTAATGGTACTTGTTTGCAGACTGTCGACATCGGTGTTCTACATAACGATTTTCAACATCCACCTTAAATAGCTTAACCATCAATCTATGCTGAAGACCGTCTTCCATGATTCCTCCTGTATCTGCTACAATTCCATTATATTGCCTACTATATTATAAGTCACCAATAGCCATGCTATTTCTCTGGGCATTCCATAAATCTTGTCCCAGAAATTAAACTGATCTGAGCTCATGACAATTTGCCTTGATGGGATGAGTTTTACTGATTTAATTCTCCTGACATAGAGTTTTAGGATGTTGAGCAAATGTTTAACACTTTAACGATGAGAGTGTACTAAAAGCGACTGGGAAACCAATGCAGCTTGTCATTAAAGTGTTGAAATTAATTGTAACATTACCCAGCACTTACATACAAACAGTAACTCTACTAAATTCTTTAACGGAGCTGAAGAAATGCCTGAAAAGCTTGTGTTGTGTGTTAGTTTAGCTGTCAGTATTCTAGAAGAATTCATTGGATAATGATGTTGAATTTTTTACAGTAATTATCTGTCCAGTTGTTAATGTGTCAAATGCCAAATGGATCGGTGATGACTTACGCTACAACTCCACTGTAGACTTACAGTGCAACTTGGGTTACCACATCAGTGGCCAATCTAACATGTCGAGCTACTGTGGAGAATTTGGAAAATGGTCTAATAATATCACTTCATGTGAACGTTAGTGCCTTATGTAGCTTGTTAAATCTGATAAAACTGTTCACGTCTATTATGCATGTATATATGTATGTATGTTTGGTATGTGTGTATGTATGTGCAATTGTGCATGTATGTATGTAAGGATGAAAGTTTTTCAGCATTCATATAGTTCCATTTAAAATCCTTTGAAACTGGCTGTCTAAAAGATCTATATGGAACTTTGAGCTAATCAGAGACAGTTTTTTAGCTGTGTTTGGCAGCCTATGGCAGAAATTGTTGATTACCAAGTCTGAAAGTGGAAATTTATTATCGATTAGGTTTATGATTCTGGTTATCATTATACAAAACATGTGCTTTTATGTAAGCTTACATAATGTGTTAGATCCATGTTTCGTTAATTACTTAAAGCTGTCAATGAAAGAAGATATTTTGAAAGTTGCAGTACCAAATTTTAACCAATACAGACATGGAAAGTTTGGGCAGAAATCTGATGTGATGCATTACGTATATTTGCTCATAAGGTTTAGAAGAAAATCAGAACCAATTTATTATCATCTGCTTCACAATCGGAAGAAAATATAACTTGAAACTTTTATCTATGCTTAGAATATCGCAACACACACAATGGCTTATGATGTTATCACATTATAATAAAGCCAAATTTTATCATGTGAGTCCAGTTTTAGCATGAGATTTCTTTTTTTTTGGTAATGGCAGCTGTTGAATGTGGTCCGCCACCAGAAATTAGCAAAGCGGAATTTCTGAGTTGGTCATCAACAACCTACAGCAGTACGGCCACCTATTCTTGTCCATCCGGTTTCTGGTTTAGCCGATACGTTTTCTCAAAGACCATGATTTGCCAGAAGGATGGGTATTGGCATGCGAAGTCCCATGGTGACAAAGAAGAACTGCCAGAATGTGTCAGTAAGTTAGAAATTCATTGCAACAGAATGTTGTTAAATCTGAGAATTTGGTTTATCACATTTCATTTCTTACTCTAAAATAGTCTAAATAATTAATAATTTGCTGTCTAAGTTACTGTATTGCTAATTTACCCTGATAATGTAGACTTGCTTTTGTCCATTATTATCCTATATCCATAACCTAGCTGAAAATTGCAAATTTCTTGAGTACAGCAGGCAATAAATACAGTTCATTGTTAGATTCAAAGGCATTGATCCATTCGGAATGTTGATGGGGAAACATCTCCTGATTTTCTTTTCTCACTCATTCTGAGTCACCAATAGATTCAGAAGTTTACAAAGGTGTAGTGACACTATGCCTCGATTCCTAATCCCAAGGCCTGAATGCGTGGTTGTCTGGCTTTGGCCATGTGGCTTTTGTTCTCGGGTTTGAATTACAGTTCTGGTGTTGTATTGAGCATAGTTTTTGCAGGAAGCCTGTGCAAGATTTTAAAGGCAATATGTAATCATATTATGGGGATGCACCTTTAGGCTATAGACCTAGTATAGTTTAATATGTTAAACTACAGTATGCAGGCTAGTGGCTCATCAGCAAGGAGTGATGGAAGGATGCTGCATGCTTGGCAAGACTTGGCCAGATGACTGCAGTTTTATAATAAACGTTTACTTCTTAGGGCCTTTTTTTATCAGCATTCTGCCCTTAGTTTCCTCAAGATTTGTTCTTTTAGATCTTCATTCTTCTCTCATTCAAATTCACACACCACCAGTACTTTTAGTACTTTTTTTGCAGCATATTTATTGTTTAGAAAAAGTCAAATGTTGATGGAAACATAAGCATGGATGTCCTCCAAACCTAACCACTCGGATACTGGAGGACAAGTCCTCTGCCCCTTGAAGATCGATGCCTTTGGTCTGGCCAAATGATGTGCATTACTCTGATACAAGTTGTAGCATGTTTCTCTCTTTCTAGAGGTTCAGTGTCTGCCCTTGTATGATCAACTGGCAAATACGACCGAGACTGGAGTGGGAGTTAGTGTTCAGGTGACCTGCAGCAGCGACCAATTTTTGCGATCAGGTCAAACAGAGGTGAATGCTATTTGCACCAGTGTCGGCCTATGGTCGCCTGCAATTCCAGATTGCATCGGTTAGTAGATTGTGCATTGTATTTTGCTTAATTTATTCTATCTTCCTCTTAGGCATACTGCAAGCTTTCACACCACCCTGTATAATGGATGGAACATAGGTCTTAAGTAATATCATCAAAGGGTGGCCGAGTGGCTAACGTGTCGGCTATGCACTGCTGCAACTTGGGTTCAAATCCCAGACTGTCCTGTAAAATCAACATAGGTTACGTTGTAGAACTGTGTTTAACCTTGGGGACTTTCATCTTGGATACATATACCAGCTTAACCCTTTAACGACGAGCGTGTACTAAAATGTATGGGAAACCATAAGCAGCTCATCGTTAAAGGGTTAAATCCTATACATGCACATTATCAATGTTTCATACTATTGTGACATTACAGACCCTGTTGAGGTGTTTTCGGTATCTGTTTATCATCAAAAATCATTCTATCATTGTTTTTATAAGCCACTGATCAATGTGAAGTGACCAACTGTGCCAAAGTTGTTACATTATTATTTATTTATTTAACTTGCTGATCAGCCAATCTGCTTGGCCGTTCATCGTCAGGTTACAACCTGACGATGGACGGCCAAGCCATTGATTGGGCAGATCCACTGCTTTATCTCACGATTCACAATTGGCCCCATGTCACACTCGAGCAACTGCAGCATTAATAACAAACATCCATGATAGATTGGCTTCATTCAGAGGAGAGCACCTGTGCATAAGCTACAGTACAGGTGGTGCTTTGCAGCATGATGTTACATCATTGATGTAACTTAATGAACATTGTAGTATATTGCATAATTGTCAAGTAATTTCATGAACACCACATTCATTTATTGTTGCACAGGCAGAGAACACCTTCAGAAGGTGGATTTACCAAAGGTTGAAGCCAAAGGGGCTCAGTACATTGCGGCTGCTTCCGTCACAGTGGTCGTTTCTGTGACTGTTGTCATCGTCCTCTTTGACATAATGACATTGGTTGCAGCACTTGCACAACATCATTCTAAGCATCACGCAAAACACAAATTCAAACGATGCTGAAGCTAGCGTGGTCGAGAGGAAATTTGCTTAAAACTCTCATAATACTCACAGATCAAAGTCTCGCTGTGCTTTTCATTGTGGATTATATACGAAAATATCTATATTATGTGTTTGTTGTCAAACTGAAATTTTACTTTGATTGTGCAGTTATTTAGCATGATCTAAGTTTTTAAACTACTGTTTTGCAACTTTTGGCGAAGATCAAGATCATTTAACACTTTAACGATCGACGAACTAGGCCTACACTGGTTTCCCAGTCGCTTTTAGAACACTCATTGTTAAAGGGTTAATAACAAATAAACTAGACAGGTAGAGAAACAGGCAGATTTTACAATGTAGTAGACAGAAAGACACTGTAGCCGGATGACTGGCTTATTGAGCAATAACAAACTGCCAGAGTATGATGTACAATTGTACATGTATGTACTTCTCTACAAAGAGTTGAAAACAGATTTGAATTTAGTGCTTTATTGCTTCTTATTGACATTAATGATGCTTGCTGATGACTTCTTTTGTTAGTTTTATACAATGCATGTATTTGAGTTTTGTTTATAATTGCAGTTTGTTTCAGTTTTACTAACATAAATTAAATTAAATGTAACACCATTCTGTGAGACTTATTTCTGAATGTTTATGTGACAAGGAACAACTGGTGGTTTAAATCTCCACCTCACAACTGGGCCCTATTTTTTTAGCTTCTGCGGCGGAAGATTCCGCCGCACTAGCAATTCTTTTCTTCCGCGGCGGAAAACCTTCGCGCATGCGCAAACAAAAGGTTTTGGGCCAAACCTTCCATCGCGCATGCGCACTGAAAACTGCATGCATACTGTTCAGAACATGCTTCAAATGGCTGAATTAGGTAAAAGTGCATTTTAGCGTATTTTATTTTATAGTGGAGGTAGACGTGTATTTTTGCGTATTTAATTATTTCAGTGATTTTCATGATAACTGAATGAATCCAGCTTCTATTTAAGCAAGATTTTTTTCATCAATCCCACTTTTTTTGATTATTTTATGGTTTTCTGGTTTTTGTTTTTAAAACAAAAAACAAAACCTTTTGCAGCCCTGGAGGAAACGCACAGATCCTCGATCCTGTATGACCTGGGACTATTATTACTGAATAATAGTCCCAGGTATGACTAAACCCAGAATCTTCCCAGAGGACACTCGCCTTACGTCCAAGAGCGACGGCGGTAGGTCCACTCTTCTTTCTGACTCGTTTGATAAGCATCTCCCGGGACTTCGCCCGGTTGGGCTTGAACTTTGATCAGGTTGTTCTGGGCGGCCCGTGTGGTCACCAGTTCCATATTGCAGATCGTATTCCTCATCGCATCTGACTATCAAATACGTATAGGCCTACATAAATATATATATATATATATATATATATATATATATATATATATATATATATATATATATATATATATAGGCTATATACGCCTATTTCACCATTATGTTTTCAGCAATCAATTTTCGTTTATTAAAAAATATATCTGACAAGACTAGTGAGAAGTAGGCCTACGCAACTTATGAATAATTATTGATAAACTAAGGTCTTAGTGAATAAGGCAATGTTTAGATAAAATTAAACCATAGCTATAGGCATGTTATAGGCCTACATATTGGTCTATTAGCCTAGTGTTGTAAATTGAGTGAAGAGATTCAATATATATTTTGATAATTATTATATTACTCTGGATATGAAATTACAGTCCTGTTTGATAGGAAGGGAAAAACCATGGGGACGGGGACGAAGTAGGCCTAATTAAGCAGCAGGACGAATCGGAAGGAACAGCGGATATAGAACATGATGTTGGTTAAACATCGATGGTTGGACCGCGAGTCACCGGACCATGGTGTAAGAGATAGGGCCTACACCATGGTCCATGGACCAGACGAAGGTCTGATGCATTTACAATGTAATCCGAAGGACCAACACCCGACTTCCGCACCACGCTTGCGTTGGTGGCAGCAACAGTAAACAACCGACCCTCAAACTTTGTAGACTTGTTTCCGATCCTTCAGAAAGGCGACTATCCTGTTGAAGACATTAATATATGACTAGGCTACTAACTACTTAAGTAGCCTACTTGTCTCTGAAGCGGTGAAGCCTAAACAACCCCTCTGACACGCCGCAGCTGTCGTGAATAAACTGGCGACCTACGCGTAGTTTTAAGAAGCGCCATAAAATTTTGGAGTTTACGATTACGATAAAGTTAGCATGTTTGTGTCAAATTAATTGATCGTTTATTAATAATTATTATTATAATGGTTGACAACACCACGTTATATCGGCTACACAGTTTGCTAAATGCAGTAGCTGGTTTTTCTATAGTTTGCTTGGTGAGGCGTGGCCAACCGTTTCGTCCGCTTAAATGCTTTGAGTTGTGACGGTCACTCATAATGTAAAGAGGTTGTTGACACAATTTTTATTAGTATTTACAATTATTAGTGCCGGTACTTTTCCTATAGTTATTCTTAAAGAATAATCTTTTACGAGGCAACGTTCATCATGCTTTGGTCTGATTGGAACAACGTTACGACTTGTCGATCGATTGTGTGTCTTTGATTATCTGTCAACGGTAAGCTGTACAACGTGCCACTCCTTTACGTGGGCCATAATAATCACGAAGCCGCCGTGTGACATATTAATTGCTTTGAAGAAAGTTTATTATGCCGTTCGGTCGTAGTAAAATCAATCGCACTTCTCGTAAGAGTCACCATGACTATGGCGTGGGAGCAAATTTTCAGGATCTTTGGAGAATAGACGGTCTCATGTAATGCCATTTTTGTACATTTAAATTTTGCAGTTATTTTTAAACTCGAGATTCAGATTATGAAAGGTAAGCGAATCCAAAATTGGTTTTAAAATATGATTTTGTGAAAAGTAAGAGTTATAGCATTAGAGTGCACAAGTCTAGGCTGATTTTTTTATATAAATAGATTCATATTTTTTAATTGATGTTCCGTGTGAGTGTAAACTGTTGCACATAGTCTGGTAGCTATTATTGAAATGTTCAGAAATGTTCAGACTGCTAGTCCCATTTACTAGATCCCAAGGAAATAAATGCAGCACCTGAAGTGTAAGAAACTGAAGAAGAAAGGCACACAGTTGATCCTGTATTAGAACACTTTTTAATGGTAATATCTGTTTCTTTAAAGACTTGCATCATCCTCTTTCTTCAACATTCCTCTTCCATAAATCAGGACCGATGACAGGGGTCAGAGGGCTTTGCAGCCCCAGGTTCTATGCCAGGGGCCCCTGACAGGGACCCAAAAATGTCTAAAACTTTGTTCAAACTGATGAAACCTGTGGGTTTTGGCCCAAATTTGAAGAGTCTAATCGATGATTTCAGTCAATTAAGACAGCTGGGATGCAATTTTGAGCCAGTGTAAAATTGTTGCTCAAGACCTTGGTATAGTTTCAAATGGCCTTAGCATATTTCCAGAAAATAGATGCAGATAGCTGGCAAGATTCGCAGACGAGACATCGAGTGATGAAATAAGCGACTCCAGTCCAAAAGATCGCCTTTAATGTGATTTTTTATGCTCTTTTGGACTTTGTCATTGGAAATAATTATAGCTCAGCGCTCTGAGGCAGCCAAGGCGACATTTGGTGCTGTATGGAGATACATCATGTTAGACACAGAGGAACTGCATGTAAAGGCTAGATTATTTTGTTGTGAAGTCGGCCTACAGCGTTGATGCATCGCAGGATCTGTTGGATGAACATGTGAAGAAAAAGAACATTTTGAATTCTGCTAATCTGCTAACCACACACCATTATCACTTCTTGAGCTAGTATACACACTCCCCAAGTTGATACTTGAACCCTTTTCCTGCACATTTTCGTGGTGCTTAGAATTTTTTCACCCTGCCAGTTACCTTGCTCAAGCGAAACGGCCATTCAGCACACTAGCAAAAGCAAGGGTAAAATGTTCTGCGTTCCACCATGTGTCAAGATCGATTAACAAGTTTGGGAACACTGGCAGTTGAGGGACCTGTGGCAAGGAAATTGTACTTCGGTGCTGTTATTGAATTATTTGCAAACCAGAAAGCCTGCAAAGCATATTTTGGCTCAACCTTCATGTAGATTATATTGTCATTTACATTTATTTAGTATAATAGTATCTACTATATGGTCAATTTTTCTTATGACTGTAATAATTAGAATCATTTATCACATTCACATAATCAAATTTTCATGTTTCTGTAAATTTCTTTATAATTAGAGTCAGAGATGGACCTTTTAAATCAGAAATTGATGTTTACTTTTACTATTATTATTGTAACCTTATTCTTATTTGTTAATTGTTTGATAGCCTTTTTACAAGCTTATGTTAGACTTGGGCCTACTGATAAAATAGAGAGAACTATGGTCCTGATGGACCCTGAGAAGTGTCTGCCCTGGGGCCTGCTTGGGCTCTCAACCTCCCTGCCCTAAATGTTATTGATCATAATTCCTCCTCTCCCTCTTATCTCTCACTTCTAAACATTATCCACCCCTTCAGCCACCTGACTGTCTACCTGTTTGACCCCAGATCTTGGCCTAGAACTGAACTTGACCGTTTGTACCTAATTGATTTTGTTTTAACTGACCAGTGTAGGTGGTGGTGTGGTGTATAATGTAAACAAAAAGGACCAAACACAGAGGCAGGAACAATGCAGAACACCACATGTCAAAAGCACACAAGAAAGTAACTGCTGGTACAACTGCCAGTGGGTTTGAAACCAAACTGGTTCTCCATAGCTTCATAAGAAATGTTAGTTCTAAGCCACCTAGAAACAACATTTTCAAAATAGATTTTACAGAGTATAGGAGTGACATATACAGACGTGAAATCAGACAGAGCAAGCAGTTGGTTTGAAAACTTTTGGCATGGAAGCAACCACGGCAGCATGCCAGTTGGTGGGAATGACGCCATGTTTGAAAGAGCAATTAAAAATAGAAGTGCCCCAATGACTTCACAGTAATAGGTCCACGCTCTAATGTAGGGTGATGCATTATATTCAAAACTTGAAATTGTTACCTGAACGTAAACATGTTGTCTTCATAACATGCTATTGGTCTAGTTGTTGGTATGAATTTAAGACTTTGTTAGAGTGTGTGGGCTGTAACGTGGAGAGTACGGGTTCGAGCCTCAACTCAGGCTGATAATTACTGTTGTAAGGACTTTGAGCAAGTCCTTCGCTCACAGATGATCAGTGCCATCGATGTTCTGTCGTTTGATCGTGTGCACTTCTGAACTTTGGGAGGAGGACAACATACGGTTGTATTGTATTGTATTGTGATATGGTAATATGGTAATGTTTTTGCAGTCATTCTTTCATAAGGTGGTCTGCTGTCCTTGTGAGGAATAAACTCCTTGGCACAGATGCCTTGCTTGCAGGTTTATGTGTGCTACATCACGTTACTTTTGAATTATCTCTAATTATTGTTATCAACCATGATACTCTTTGGGCTCTGTATGGTAGGCACTTGCCGTGGGCAACTAGTAGATCCTGTTCAGAAGGCAGGATTTGGACTGCAGTTATGTTAATAGGCCTTGACACATCTTGGTTCCCTTGCTATTACTTCTAGTTGTGGGATTGTTTTGTTTTCAAAATTCTTCAGGATTATCAGTTCATTCAAGAAAACTGAAGGGGCATTTTGTAAATGTCCTATCTGAATTAGTTATGGCAGCGACACTGCTTGAAATGGTAGGGATATTACACACCACCTTGTCTCTTTATTTAAGGCTGTCATACTGTTACAAAAGTGTTACATGGTCTTGTACTGGTATACCATTACAGGACATGGTGCTGAGTGGTTAGAGTACTTGCCTTGTAGCATGGAGAGTATGGGTTCGAACCTCCTCTGAGACAGTTACTGTGTTGAGACCTTGAGCAATTCTTTCTGTCTTGAGCAATTCTTTCTGTCAGGGCCGTTGATTGTTGCTTGGTCATTTGATAGTCACACTTAATAAATGCGTAATATTGATGATGCTGCTGCTACTACCGATGATGATGATGCAGATGATGATGATGATGTTTATAATGATGATGTATACCATTCAACTGAAAGATATTCCAAACTGTGAGCCATGCATCAGAAGATTATTTTTATGCTTAGAACTTACCAGAATACCAGTAGCAATAAATGAATAAATGATTACTTGACCTGACCTCTGGCATTTCACTCAAATGATATTTCTCTTGGTCTGTAATAAAATTTATTACGACAAAACTGTGTACTACAGTGGATTGCACTTATATGGCCATTGCACAGTTGTACTACATAATGAGATGGCCACTTAAATTAATGATATGCCAAGTAGCTGTAAATAGCAATCACATTTAAGTCTGAGGGATCATTTAAAATGCTTGTTGAAATAAAATATCAAAATAATTTAAATAAAAGTCATTATTAATGGAATAAGTGATAAAACTCTGTACAGTTATTAACTTCCAGTTTACTGTCAGATGCAGCCTAATTAGATTGCATTATGGAGGTTGTTTGCAGTCACTCCAACCTGCTACCCCTATATGCCTGTTGAAAGGGTGCATGTTAAGGAACAGAAAAATAAGGTCACATTATATGTACATGAGGAAAAGGCATGAATAATAAAGCAGGTGAGTTGAAACTCCTGTTTAATTAAACTCCTGTTTAATTAGTCAAGATCACTCTTGGTCACTTTAATGTCGAGTAGGGGTGTGGATAGGAAAATTCTGTTTTAATGTTCCATGCCCTTAAAAGTGTTATCAGTCAACTTGTAGATCTGCCTTATAGTTCAGAAAGTAGGCCTACTACATTTTGACCAGCACACCTATCTATGTTCCATGCTAACCCCACATAAAAATAGACATTGTGCTCAATGAGTGGGCCACTATGAGTGGGCCACTATGACTTGCTGTGCCCACACACAAACAGTGTTGGGCTCATGCTTTCTCAGGGGCTGAGCCTTGGAATTCACTGCCCAGTTCAGTTCATTCTGTCTTTGACATCGTACAACTTTAAACTTAAGACTCGTGTTTTTCAACTTCGTGCTCATCACACACTAGCTGATCTGTCGGACTTCAACCAGGCTTTTCCAGTGGAGTGCAAATGCCCTGATAAAAAAAGCCTTTGCCCTGTTCGTTGCCCTGCCAGAATTTTTGCCCTGCCCAAGAATTTATTTGGGGCATAAACCACCCCTGCACTGGTTACTTGTATGACTGCCCCGGCTATGCCCTGGGTACAAAAAATGTCTGGCGCCGTCTCTGGTGGAGTGTGATTTTTTATGGTGATTCCACTTGAAGCAACCATTGTTGATATCTTGCGCTCTTTAGAAGGTTCCCATATACGGACTGTGCTAGCCCTAGTCAAGGTCTCTAAAACACATTAAAATGGTAGTATTTATCCAGAGACAAATAGCAATGAATTTATTGAGGGCATCAGCCAAAATGTCTTTCAATGGTACAGAATGGCTGATAGTCCTCCAAATTACAAAGATTATGTGGTTTTAATCCATGGCATCACTGTCTATGGAGTGACTGGCCAAGTTGATATGCTTTAGGATAGGCTCAGTCTGACTTAATGGTGAATAATCATCACTTGTTGGTGTTGGGTTGAGAGCCAATTAAAATATGGCCTCTAAACATGAATTCTTTTAGGATTAGCACAGAGAAGTGACGGTTAATGCACATTAAGGTATAATATGCTATGATGTCATTCTACGTGATTAATTAGGATGACACCATGACGTATGATGTTAGATCCTAGAAGTTTTTATTTATTTTTTATCTTATTTTTTTGGTTTTGTTTGTTGTTTGTTTTTTGAGCCCAAGGCTTACTCCACTCTAAGTATCATTGACTGTCTTTCTTTCCCTATCTGTATTTTTTTACATGTTTAGGTGTCCCTATCTAGCAGGATCCATGATGCCTTCTGGGCCTCCTTGTAGCCTGTACATGTCATACCGTTGCCTTACTGTTTCATTGTTCGTTTTTCTCTTCTGATGGTTACAGAAATAAATGATTGATTGATTGAATCCTAGAAGTTTTTAAGATTAAGGCTATATAAATACACAAATCATAACACACACATACGCACACACACACACACACATTCATACACACACATGTGTGCGCGCGCACGCAAACACACAAAACTGAACCTACACAGCCAGAACTATCTTGATACAAACTTGTTTTGATTCTGTGTATACAATTTCTGAATTTCAGTTGAAAATTGCAAAAAGAAATGTCGAAGAAAGCTAAGACTCCCATTCAAATAGAATATGTTTGCTGAATTCACCAATGAGTATGAGTGGTACTTTTGTGTACATGATGTGGGTCATACATAATTGGCTACATATAATTATATACAATTAAAAATAGTTCTTTATGCAAATGTCTGTGGAGTGTAAATGCGTATACAGTATGTGTCTGTGTTCTCGTACAGGTGAAACCATTGCATTAATTATCCATGCTCAAAGCACTTAATTAACATCATAGGCCAGCAAGGGAATGAGGTAAAATAATCATGTTGAGTGTAGCAAGCACGCTGTAGGAATTATATTTAATTTTCACCAAAACGTTGAGCAGGTGTAATTATAATTGAATGTTTACTTTTAAAGGCAGCCTGCACCAGCCCCATGATACAGTTTATATAGTCATTTTATCTCCCAGCAGCCAAGCCCAGAATTTGCCCTGGAATTTTACTTGCACCTTAACTGCTGTCAGTGCTCTGCCAAATAATAAACATAATTTAAACAAATAGTGTATGCTGAGGCACGTGGTCTAGTCTAAGCAGTGCCTGTGTCTAATTACTGAATTTCAGGGTACAGTTAGATGTTTGTGTGGTAGAGGGTCGACAGAATCCTGGAGATACGGAGAGACGTTGTGTGCTGGTTGTGACAGTTCTGTTGTAGACTTTTATGATTGTACATTGTTGGTGAATGTTTTTCAAGTTGGCAGTAGTAATCCACTAACCATAACAGGTATTATCTTGGATGTGCAACAGTGTATACAAGGATATCCTTTTCGCTGAAAGGATTGTAAAGTTAATTGTTTATGAAAATAACATAACTATGATCTTGAAGTGGTTTATTATACATGTGTAATGTGGTCTGGCTACCTTAGAGATTGTTACAGGATGTAATATGTCAACAAATTAATTGTAGTAATGATTATTTAGATGGCAGCTTTAGAATGGCTGTGGTGTGGACTTATGAATATTCATTATCCTCCTACTTGCTCTAGATGACCTTCGCTGAATTCATTATGAGGCTTAGTAAATCAAAAGCTAAGGAATGACGATGGGGCTAAACAACAATTTGTGAAGGAAAGAGACAGATTAACAGAAATGAGGCTGAGGAAAGTGTGAGCTGAATGACTGAATTCAACAGGATAAGGTGACCAGCTGAAGGGAGCAAAACTAGTTGAAGATAATGGCGATAATGGGAAGCTGTCTAAAGTAACAGCAAATGTAGTTGGTAGCTAGGAAACAGGGAAGGATTTTGCAATGGCATCTTTATCATTGCACAGTTGACTACTGTAAATTAGAGGAACTTAGTGTGCTTGCAATTTGTGCCTATAGAACAATATGGTGCTATGTCCACATTTGATAAAACCGAGAAAAACGATTTCTAAGATTTGCTGATGAAAATGATTTGTGCTGTTTTATTGATGGCAATTAAATTAAAATTTTTTGACCACACTGTTTTCCCCTGGTATGATTATATGTGTATCTTGATCATAATTATGTAAACTGAGTATCAGTAATTTTGAGATAATTATGGTGGGGGTGACTATTTTCCGCCATGGTGGACTTATCTCCATATAATATTGCATATCTGCATGAAATCAGATCTACATTATTTATATGTGATAAATTTCTTTTACATTGCAGTTAATACAGCCCAAACTCGCTGAAAATGGCCCTTTCAGTTATTGCATTTTTTCCATACTGAACATGTTGCAAGCTACATTTGAAACTATTGTTAATAGTTGCTTAATTCTTCATTCATCAGTACCACAGATTCAGATAGGTCAGTATAATTCTCAAAATTATTGACTTCTAAAGGTACAAGTCTGATGCACCTGTTCAGCAGTGCTTTCTGGGATTGGATATGGACAAATTGGACATAGCATGGTATAATCTCAGTATCAATCAATCAATCAATCAGCCGTTTATTGAATCAACAACAGCACAATTAATTAACAATCAGTCATTTAAAAAAAAAAAAAAAGAGTTAATCTGCTGATGCTGTCAACAGGACAGCCCTAAAGGATAAAATAATCCGCTATTGCAGGGCTGCCCCTTTTCCACATTACATTTACTGATGGCAAGACGATTTTTATGATCATATACCTATAGAAAACTCAACTTAAATAACAATGTTAGGGCTAAATCATAGCCAAACAACTAAATAAAATAAAAAAATAAAAACATTGCAGTAGAAGTTGTTTAGTGGTGACGGGCGTAGTATCTGCTCACTGAGGCCAATTTAGCCAATTTATTCAATACTAACGGATGTGGGGTTGTACCTTTGTAGTTGTTTAATACTGTCTAAATTCCTGGACATAGAGGAATATAGTGCTCACAGATAGTGCTTAAGAAAGCCTTTCCAGTTAAGCTCGACTGTTCAGGACATAGCCCATGTCACCCTGATAACTGATATAGCATTTGGTTGATTTTTCAACAAAGTAGATGTAGACCCTTATAGTTCTATAGACATGAATTGGCAGTTTATGCTCTAGAATCTAGATTGTGTTTTAAGGTTCAGGGTCTAGATATATTTTGGAAGCAGGCTTATGGTCTTTGGAATCTGTCCTCATGTACTATTCGTATTTGTTGCACAGCTTAAAAATGCCTTCTGTTATCAGACTGCATCTGTGTCTGCTCTGTTTCTGCAGCCATACTGATTAGTTATGTAAGGCTTGTAAGCCATCCTGTGTGAATTGGGTTGTCTTTGTAGTTGGGCTAGGCTGCTGCCAGCTGCATATTTGCAAAATGTTTGTACAGATGTTTGCCACCATTTATCATATAGTGCTTTGTTAACACTGTCATTTATTATGCTACATGTACTATTAGTCTGCAATTGATGTGTCTAGTGCTATATTTTAGAACACTGTTACTTAATGTATTGCCCCACTAATGAAAAATTGTCCATAGTTGGCAGTTAATGCTTGGTGTAGAGACTTTGTTGACATTGTACCAATGGCTGAAGATAAATAACACTGCTGGCTAAGGGGCCGTCCTTAAATGATGTCATGTCCCAATTGGGGAGGGGTTAGACTTGTGTGATGCAATATGATTATGCTGTGCAGTGAACTGCTTAGAGCTGAATGCTTAAACTGTGATGAGAGAGCGGGTGGAGTCAATTTTTTACCAAAATAGTGTGAGGTCATTTACGGACTGCCCCTAAACTGAATATGGAATAGAATAATCTGTGATAGAGCTCTGTGTTATCAGGATTTTGGCAAAGTTAGTGTTAAGTTAATGTTGTACTGGTTTCACAATCGTGGTGTTTTGTGTTGTTTTTGAATTAGTAGGCTCAATGGCTTTGAGCTGAGCAATTTATAAATTGTTTTTTTAGGTTTTGATTCCACTGTTACCTAAAAAGTATAGACCTACTGAAGTGCCATGAGAAATTTGTTCTTAATTTCTATGATGTCATAATCATTGTGGCAAAAATGTTTGCTTTAATTCATGTGCAATTACTGAACTGTATTGTAATTGTTGTGTGAGGATTACAACGTGTTGTTTCTGTTTTTGTTTCTTTGTAGATCTTGCTTTTTGAATCTTAGCCGGGGTAATCATGACAGTTTCATATTCAAAACAGGTTGCTACCAGCTCTAAAGCTGGCTGCTTCTTGAGACTCCTTTTAAGGTTAGTTCTGATCCCCAAGTATTATGATATGAATATTGCTTCAGACATCTTTTATCTTTTCCTTCACTGTTTTAGATGCTTGAAGGTGAATGACATGTTGGGTTCCCATTGGGTCTGGAATTAGAACAAATGTTTTAAAAGTTGACGGACTGATCAGAATTGATCAGCTAACCATTGAAATGTCCTGTGAATGAATATGAGTGAGGCACTGACAAGCCCAGGCACCATAAACCTCAGGAATTCCTACGGAGTATACATGTGCTTGTACAGACTGACCTATTGATAAGGTTCAACATTCAGCAAATGCCAGGTCCTCTGTTTAGTCTATGTGAATGCCAAAGAGATCTCAGGTTGAATGCTTTGTCAGCTGCCCTTAAGATGTCTGTTGTTGTATCTGTTCTGTGCCAGGGCCATTTCATGCTTTGTTGATCAGCCAGAGAGGGCTTACATTTTGCTCAAATCAGAATGTCTTCAAAGAAGAAACAAGATTGATATTTAATAAGTAATAATAAGTATGCCCTCAGCTGACTGCAGTGAATTCACCTAGGGCTTTTAAGAATTGAAAGTTTGCATCAGAGACACTTGAGTAGTTTGTAAACACTGGTTTAAGCTATACTAAATTGTAATATACAGTTATTTTTTTTGTATTCTTCCCAGGTGGAACGGCAGCATATACAAACTTCTTTGGAAGGATTTTGCGATTTTTGCTTTCCTGTATTACTTGCTTAGCTTCATTTACCGTTTTGCTTTACATGGAAGAGCCAAAAGGTTTGTTACAGAAGTTATTGCACCTGATTTTCATTATAACTTGCTCCATTATAACATGAATTCTCATATAATGTGGTCCATGGATTAGAATGACCTTAGTAGAATACGATCTTGTTTTGTGGCAGTCCTGTATATGGCTCCAAAAACAACGTAATTATGACATTGCCTTTAAGAGCCAGATCCTGATTATAACTTGAGTTTTTTGTGACCATAAGTTCTACATTTGCTTCCCTGTAGTCAAGAATGCCTTCCTAGTGCTATAAAAATGACTAATTCATAATAATAATGAGTTTCTAGTTTGTAAAGAAAACACTGATAAGTTACTGATAAGAAAAGACTGTTCATTAAAATAAGGAAAGTCAATCTTGGAGTATCCAGCTGAGAAAAATTGATGTGAAGATTTGTTTTGCTTATATTCTGTTTTTATTGGTTGCTGGTATTCATTCATTCATTCATTACTTGAATTTGTATAGCGCCTCTTCAAGGGAACTACTCAGAGGCGCTCCCAACCCAAGCGCGGCCAAATAGGATCGTTTTAAGTTGAGAGAGGAATGACGGAGAAGGGGTTTTAGGAAGGGAGCGGAGTGTCAGAGGTAGGCCATTCCAGGTCGAGGGGCCAATCACAGAGAAGGCACGGCTCTGCCTGGTGGAGGTACGAGCAAAAGGGACAGAGAGAAGACCCTGTTCAGCTGAACGGAGGGAGCGCGAGCCTCGAGCACTAAGGGTGGGGCTACAAAGCTCAATAAGGTAGGCAGGAGCAAGACCCAGCAGGCAGCGCCAAACTAGGGCAGCTACCCTATATTCGATACGCTGCCTAAGCGGGAGCCAGTGAAGAATGTCGCGCATATAGCTGGAGATGTGGTCGAATTTAGGTATGCGGCCAATAAGGCGAGCTGCAGAGCGTAAAACGCGAACCAGACAGCTTAGTCGGGCAGCCGGGAGGCCAACATAGAGGGAGCAGCAGAAGTCAAGTCTGATAGTGACAAAAGAATGGACAAGGGTAGCAGTAGCCGTAGGACTTAGCGAGCGAGCGATAGTGCGTAGTTGGCGCAGTTGGTAGTAACAAGCACGGCTGAGAGAGTGAAGGTGAGGAGCAAAGGTGAGCTCCTGATCCAGAGTAATGCCAAGGTCACGGACCACAGAGGAGAAGACAAAATGAGGAAAGGCGGTAGCAAGGGCAGCCATATCTAGCTTAGCCAGCTGCTGGCGAGTGCCCAGCCAAATGAATTGAGTTTTTATGTATGTATGTATCTGGACTTTTATACAGCACATTTTAGGAACCCCTCAATAGTGCTACGATCATTAGGGTGGAGTGAAAAAAATATTTTTGGAGCAAACGTTTTCTAATAGTGATGGAAATTTGCCAGTATGTTAGAATAAGTTGTGTGCAAAATATTTTTAATTTTGCTTTGTGTCTTCTGCCCTCTACCGGCGGTAATATTTTAATATGTGAAATTCTGTGGAAACACGTCAATGTAGTGCATTTTTTCTTGAACTGTGGGCAAATCTTCAGATCTATCGGCCATATCAGATCAGGCAGTTGCGAAAATCGATTCTGGTGTGATAGGCTACAGGACTATGGAAGCGTAATGCCCAATGAGTGCAGCGACGTCATTAGGAGAGAACGAAAGAAAGTGCCAAAGCTCTGCTAAAGCAGGGTGTGACTGTATGACTGCGTTGATGCCCTTCGCATTTCTTTTAACGGTCGAAAGGACAGAACATTAGTTCATGAGAAGGTGAACGGAAAATTGCATTAATTCATTTAGGAAATTTATATAGCGCCTCTTAAAGATGCGTAATCAGAGGCACGCCCTCCCAGCCACGGCTAAAGATGAAGGACTTAAGCAATTAGTAGAAAGCAGGTGGATTATTCAGGTGCAGTAAGCGGAGAGGCCAACAATCTTGAAAGCTCGACGTTGTCTGACCGAAGAGTGTGCCCGAGTGGCAAGGAGCTCCCCTTAGCTCTAAAACCAATGAAAATGTGTTCTTCTATTTTAAATCTTGGTCACTACCGGCTCCGTCATTAGCGCGTTTTTTACATGATGATTCTGTGGTCTTTGTCCACGCAGTGGCGTAAATAATGGGGGGCACAGGAGCCCTATCCCCCAAAGTTCCGACATAGGCATATCTGTCTCCCCAAAGTTATGTACAGATTTTCGCCTCTGTGTCCACGCCTTTGTCACCAGCAGAGTTTATAATTTTTCCTTGGCTCTTGCTGGTCACTACTATTTGTGCTAAAATTGGGCGCCTTCGCCGGGTCCTTTGTTCTGCTGCTCGGATTATTGCTCATATTGCAAATCGTAATCGTAATATCCAAACTTCTAAAGCGCCACTCGAAAGCCAAGCGCAGGGCACCAGCTTATTAACGAGCGCTGCAAAATATGACCCAGTCTCTGCCTACATGCGAGATGTGTTCAACTGGCTTCCTGCTTCGCAACACATTTCCTATAGGCTATAGGACAGCAGCGGATGTCTGGCAGTGTCTCAATGGTATTCCTCCGTCCTACCTGTCCGACCTCTGTCGCCCGGTATCTGACATAGCCTCCCCGTCGAGCTCTGCGCTCTTCGGCTAGGCGCGGCTCCTGGTCCCTCGGGCACACTCTTTGGTCAGACAGCGTGAGGCTTTCTCGGTTGTTGGCTTGGGATGGGCTCCCGATTGTGCTACGCTTACTGCCCCTGAATAATCCAACTGCTTTGTACTAACTGCTAAAGTCCTCTCTCTTTAGCTGTGGCTGGGCTGGGAGTGAAATGTGAAGGGCATCAACGCAGTCATACAGTCACACCCTGCTTTAGCAGAGCTTTGGCACTTTCTTTCGTTCTCTCCTAATTTTGTTCCTGGTGATGACGTCGCTGCACTCATTGGGCATTACGCTTCCATAGTCCTGTAGCCTATCACACCAGAATCGATTTCCGCAATTGCCTGATCTGATATGGCGGATTGATCTGACGATTCGCCCATAGTTCAAGAAAAAATGCACTACATTGACGTGTTTCCACAGAATTTCACATATTAAAATATTACCGCCGGTAGAGGGCAGAAGACACAAAGCAAAATCAAAAATATTTTGCAAACAACTTACTCTAACATACTGGCAACTTTCCATCACTATTAGAAAACGTTTTCTCAAAAAATATTTTTTTTCACTCCACCCTAACGATCATGGCTTCACAAGGGAGCTGAACAGGTGGGTCTTAACATAGCCAGTAACTTGAGCAGAGTTTAAAGGGACAGTGCGATAGCCAGCTGGAAGATTGTTCCAAAGGGATGGACCAACAAATGACAGTGCACGGTGCTCTCGTGTTGACATACGGCAGCACGGGACCAGAAGATCTCCACAGGCACCTGAACGAAGCAACCGGCAACCTGACTGAGCTGAAACTGGCGCAAACAGCTCTATTATATATGATGGAGCAGAGCCAACCAACAAAGCCCGGCCAAGGAGAAGAATCTTGAATTTGATTCTGTCCTTGATAGAGAGCCAGTGGAGTGTATCTCTCATATGCTGAGATATGAGAGAATTTTGGTAGATTGGCCACTAGCCGAACGGTGCAGTTTGACGTAGCCTGAATTTCAGCAAGCCTGCCAAGATGAAATTTACCAGTACACAAGTCAGATACGCCAGGACGAAGGAATGAAAAGGTCATTGCAGCATTGAACGAAGATCACGCCTTATTCATTGAATGTGACGAAGCTGGTAGAAGCATGCATGACCTGCACACTGATAACACACATGACTAACTCGAAGATTTTTTATCATTGTTCTGCTGTCAGGCAGGTCCAGTACTCCAGCTACGATGTACGATGCCATTAAAATCAAATAACTATGGCCGTAAATCAGCCAAATCTTGTTTTATTTGGATGGTTCTGAGTTATGGTCATTTTATCTTGATTTTGACCTTGAAATGACCTTGGATTGTGTCAGTCTTTTAGTGCTCTGTATTCTGGAATGTAGACTTCATCGGCCCGAGCAAGCAGGTAAAAGAATTAGGGGCTGCGGATTTTAACGATTAATTAATCGATTAATCGTTAAAATTTTAATCCATTAATTTAGGCTTGTTCGATTAATTTTCTATTAATATTCTTATTTATTTTATGACGTCAACCGACCGATTTCCGGAGTAAACAATATGCGAACAGTAATAATGTGAAACATTTGAGTGGAAAATTAAGCGATCATTTTGCATTTAAGGTAAATGCTGAGGGAAAATTCGAAGATGGCCAAATTATTGAAGATTTTTGTAGATAGAAGGTAGTTACTACTGACTACATTTCTCAGTTTGACAAATTGAACTTTAGCATGTCGAATGATTGAAGGATTTTGAAGTGTATACAGTCTAAACAGTTTTTGACGCTTTATGTAATATGTGACCCAAGGTATCAAAATGAGTCAGATGTCGGCAATTTACATTCCTAGGAAAACAGCAAAATATGATCAGAAGTCACTTTTCTTATTTTAACATTTTAATGGAAATGGGTTATAAAATTTTTTTACATTTCTGATATCTCACATTTGATGAAATTCATTGTTTTAATGTGTATTTTCAGGATTTTGCATAGAGAATACTTTTATTTTTGTGATTATAAATTAAGATAAATTTTAAAAAACCACCTAATCATTCGTAACTTTGTCAAAAAGTAAGGTCGGCCCAAACTATTGGTGTCATTTTAAAGCAAAAAATGTGGTCTTTAAGAATATGTAAAATACTCGTATTCTAAAATTTCCGACATGCGACTCATTTTTATCCCTTGGGTCACATGACTCAAATATGGCTCAAATTAATTGAATTTAATCGATTAATCTCGATTAAATTTTGGAGATTAATCGATGAAAATTATTTTAATCAGTAGGCCTACCACCCCAAAAAGAATAACTCCAATAGAACAAAATATTTGCTGAGTTATGGCCATTTATCTGATTTTTCTCTGAAGTTGACCTTTTTGTCCTTAAAATAACCTTTGATCAATGATCATCTTAACTTTAGTAGTCTTGTTTCTTATCACAGGTAGCCCTTATCAAGACGAGAAGCACAAGAAAGAATTAACCAATTTCAACAATTATTGTGCATGATCTGATAATTTTTCATTGATTTTTGTGAGATTTCGTTTTTTCTGACCTTGAAACAACCTTGAATGACCCTGAATTTAGAGTCTATGTTTTTATCAGGTTGTAGTTCTCAACGAGGCAAATAAATAACAAAAAGTTGATCCAGATCAGACTCTTTGTTAATTTTTTGTAATAAAAAGAGTAAATCGACAATGGACCCAGGTTCCAAGACCTGAGCATGGGCACCGGAAGTCCTGGGAATTTAAGTAGGGTATGTTTGGGGGCTTTGAGGGACCTCAGGATAACATTTTAAAATTCTGTAAAAAATAATTATAGACAATATATGAATAGAATAATGGGGGGGAGGAAATAGGGAATGGGTGGTTTCTGCAATGTACCACCCCTGTAGCCTATAGATAATGGATAAAAATATGTATTGGATGCTGGTGTGTGAATTTCTATTTAATGATATTATTAACCTTTCTATTTTGACTGTAATATGCTTGATTTGCATATTTTTTCATACTCTCAAGTTTTCTGTGCACAACAATATTAATCTTAGTTTTGTCTGTTCTTAACATAGTGAGTTTGACTCTTATTGTACTACTAGATGTTTTCCCGTCCTAGGACAGTTCAAAACAATTTGAAAATGTTCAGAGATGCGCAGAGCTGGATTAACAAATGTGGTGGCCCTGTTCAGTGAAACTGTGGGGGCCCCAGTCCCAGTGGCTTACCGAGTTTACATGCCGCCCGGGGCGAACGGGCCAAAATTCCGCCCTTGGCGCACTTAATTTTGGAAATTTCCGGAAAACTTTCTTTATTACTTCCACAAAAATTTCTGACGACCTTTTTTTTTTTTTGCTTTCCTCTTTCTTTTCAAACCCAGATTCCTCTCCTCCACATGCAAGCTTATGCTCATCTACCTACTATACTAGCCGTCACAAGCCGCCCTGTTCTGCGCCCAGGTGCCGCCCCCTTCGCCCCCTCATTACGCCGCTGTATGCTATTTATTGCATTATTTTTCTTCCTTTCCTTCCTTTCTCTACTTTTACTACTTTCTCTTATACTTTTTCAATTTTTTTCTGCATTCACTCCTTCTTTTGTTTTTCTTCAACCCTATTTTGCCGCCCCTGCTCAAGTGCCGCCGGGCGACTCTCGCCCCCTGCCCCCCTACGGTACGCCACTGCCCAGTCCCAAAGAATCAAAAGAAAAAGACACACAAAACGTGTTAGGCCTACGTTAAAAGAATCCGCATTCGTATATTATTAATTCATGCCTTCTTTCTTTTTGTACAATATCAGTAGGTCTTACCCTGTCCCCTGTTCCCGGAGGATGACCCAAAGCTAAAGTATCAGGGTGAGAATTGCCAGAGGGTTGGGGGGTTCAAAATAACTGGGGGAGGGTTAGACATTGATTTATGTGCGGTCTGGGTGTGAAATGTAGACTTTACTATGGGAGTCTAAGAAAGACTAGGGAGGTTTAACCCCCCCAACCCCCGGCAATTCTCACCCTGTAAATAATTAAGAAGCTATACAGTATGGATTCGATGACAGTGAACCTGTCTAATATGCATCATGCTGCCCGACTCAATTCGTTGCTGTTGAGTTGTCTCTTTTCTAGATGTAGGGCTCACAATCAAACGATTAACCAATGTAATGTAATGTAACAAGACAAGAGATATTCTCTCATGGCGCCTTCTGATTGGTTGCAAGATTTCCTTTGAGGAAATTCATGCTCATCATCTGATTGCTTGTGAGATTACGGGCTTGACCTAGAGTTTAACGGGTTTGAATTTCACCACATGGATACTTAAAATGTCAATCAATCAATCAATTTTCGTTTATTCCGAAAATTGATTGATTGATTGACATTTTAAGTATCCATGTGGTGAAATTCCATAGGCTATATCGGAATTTTAAGTAAACTGTGAGTTGAAACTATTTGCGTTGACCTACAAATTGAATGCAAAAGAATGTTTTGTAAAATGTTCATGTCGATAGAGCGTCCCATTCACGAGCCTTTAGTGGGACGGACAAACAAACAGAAGGACAAACTCTGAGAATTATGTTTTATAGATTTATTCTCATTTCATTCAGAGCACTTATATATTTCAAGATCTTTAATCAGGGGACCCAAGTGAAAGAGAACAGTTTTCAACTGCTTGTGAAAGACGTTTGCAGAGTGTCTAGTTAAATCCACACTCAGTCACATTTATAAGAGAGAAATGTTTAAATTATTTAGTTAAATAGTTGTGTTTCTGTGTTTTTTATTAGCTGGTTTGAGGCTATTGCTGTGTACTGTCAGGAGTTTGGCAACCTGATTCCAGTGGCATTCGTTCTCGGTTTCTACGTATCTCTCGTCGTCAGTCGATTCTGGGAACAGTTCAAATCCATTCCATGGCCATCACGAATGGCCCTTTTCGTCAGTGCTCTTCTCCAAGGCAACGACCAGAGAGGTCGTATGATGCGCCGTACAATTATGAGATATCTTTCCTTAGCCTATGTTCTCACGATGTCTTCCATCAGCCCGCCAGTCAAGAAACGATTTCCTACATTGACGCACATAACGGAAGCTGGTAAAAATACATCTATTCTTTATTTACTTGTGTTGCAAAGTTTTTACGTGTTTGTGGAATTTTAAAAATCAAGGACCAGTTATTGTCTTGTGATTTCTAATGATGTCACCTGTTCCACAATCGGTTGGTACTAGATTTTTTGAACGGGTGCTGTATAGATGTATGGAATGAGTGACTAAACACTGAACTGTTGAAAATCATTTTCATGAAAATTACTTCCATGAAAAAAACAAAATTTCTTTTATGATACTTTTTGCATTATGGACTTATCTCGGTGCAGCAATGTCAGCAAGTTGTTTTTGTCTGATTTTAGGAATTCTCTTGGAAAATGAACAGAAGATCCTTGAAGAAATGAAAACAACGTTTAATACTTACTTTGTTCCCCTTGTCTGGGCTGCTAGCCTTGTTGCACGAGCTCGAAAGGAAGGCAGAATCAAAGATGATTTTGCTGTTAAGACGTTAATTGATGTGAGTTTAACATTCTTCTAATTGAAGCAAAAAGAAAATGTATATAAAATGCTGTTATATAATTACTGCAGAAGTTAGTTACTATGTTTTTCAAGTTTGAACCAATATAAATTTTGTTGTGAAAATGTGAATTGTCAGGGTATCCTGGACCATATTTGTTAATGAAAGGTACAATACTGTACATAAAATTAGGCAGTGGCCCTTCTGCAGTCTCAGTTGCTGTAGTGTAGTAATTTTGAAACTACATTGCAATTATTTTTTATGGAAAAATAATAACAATACCATTTGTTAGTATAAAAACCTTTATCATAAATTAATTTTTATTGTATACAGGAAATTAATGACTACAGAGGAAAATGTGGAAGTCTGTTTAGTTACGACTGGGTTACAGTACCATTGGTGTACACTCAGGTATGTACTGATTTTGTGTGTGTGCTCAGAGTGATTACTTGATTTATCAGTTCCATCTGTAACTGTACAAGATTTTAAAATTTGTGAGAATTGTCTTACAGTTGAGCTCAGCCTACATTTCACTGCATTTGAGATGCTTTTAGTAGTTCTGCTTTTACATAAGCATGCTATGCCTCTTACTACAGTGCTTGGTAAGCATCTATTCTTAATACAAGCATTACTTATTGACTTGAATATTTAAATGCTGTTTGTTACCAGACTACTAAATTACAAAGTAGTCAGACAAGTGAAGTCAGTACTCTTGTCGTTTCTGGATTGGGTGTTGCAATGCCTGGGTTTTTACCTAGGAGTCGTCATCGATGGAGAACTTCTAGCTGTACTAGCTGGAACAGGTTACCTCAGGGCCGACCTCTTCTATTTCCTTTAAACAGTTCTGCCAGCGCCTGAAAACCTCTCTCCTTACCAGTGAAAACGCTGGCCTGGTCAGGAGAACCTCTGATCTTGAGTGGCGCTATATAAATATTCGATTACGATTACAAACTGTTTATGGCTGACCATGTGAACTTGCTGTGCAGGTCATGTCTATCAGCCTCATCATATGCTGTCAATACAGCATAACTTGTTTTTCAGCTCTGCAATGACCGTACTGCATTTCTTTGTTATAATGCGCCTGGACTATTGTAATTCCATTCTTGCCGACCTGCTGAAATTTAGGATATGTCAGCTTCAGCTCATCGTGAACAGTTCAACGCGACAAGTGGCTAATCTAGCGAGATTCTCTCATATTTCAGATTACATGAAAGAATCTTAGATATATACTTCACTGACTTCCTGTTGAATAATGAATTAACTTTGGCAAGATCTGCTTCCTTGGCTGGGCCTCATCAGTCAACTCCATCCCAGCATACATTTGGAAGCTGTGTGTCACAGTGCGTGCCAGTTTCAACTTGGTCAGTGTGTTGGTTGTTGCTTCTTTCAGTTGCATGTGAAGCTGTTCTGGTCCCTCACTGACTTTAAAATGCATCGACAAGAGAATGCTGTTCCCTTTGGAACAGTCCCTGTGAACATACTTGTATTCAGTCTAACTCTGCTGAAGCTATGTTTTCTTCTTATGTTAGGACACAGGTCTCTGTTTAGAGCCCATATAATATTATGGCTATGTTTGAAGCGCTTTAGAGAGGTCCTTACACATATATACCGTATATAATATATATATACAAATTATCAAATAATAATTTGAGATCAACTTTAATTAATATGATCATTTTTGTGTGTATCTCAATAGGTTGTGACAATTGCTGTTTACACATTCTTTCTGTCATGTCTCATGGGAAGGCAATCTCTTGAGAATGGCAATATTGGTGATATGTACTTTCCATTTTTTACATTCCTGCAGTTCTTGTTTTACATGGGGTGGCTGAAGGTTAGAATTTCCTTTTTTCCAGTTTTAATATTTTTAAAATATTTAGTTAATGCAAATTACATTTAATTCTGTTTTCAGAGTGTTACTTAACTACTGTCTGCTCTGTAGTGGCATTGTCATTATATATATATATATATATATATATATATATATATATATATATATATATATATATGTAACAGAATACTGAGTATATATATATATATATATACTCAGTATACATATAAGGCATTAGAAAACTTTTATCTTTACTGTGTTAGAGTAAAACTTTAAATTTAGGTCTAATGTTAAATACTGCTTTCTTCTTGTAAAATGACAACATTTTTAAAATTACTTTTGTTACTTATAAGAGTTAAGTGTTCCGATTAATTTTAAGAAGTAGCTATTTAGAGAGCTGTGATATAATGGATATTCAATTGAAATAATCCTGTTCAGTTTGGTTAGTAACGAGTAAAAATTAACAGACTTTCATTTGCATTTGTATTAATAGGTGGCTGAGACATTATTAAATCCATTCGGTGAAGATGATGATGACTTTGATATTAATAGACTGATTGACAGTAATATCCAGGTAAGGCAATTGAAAACTGAATGGCATGTTATGTTTTAATTAAAATTAATTTCATCACTTGCATTTATTCTTTACCTGTAAATGGTCTGAACCATAATAACACATTGGCAGTGTTGTATCAATTACATTGCAAATGTAATTCAATTATAATTGCAATTACATGTTTGTAAAATGTAATTGAATTACAATTACTTGATTGTGAAAGTAATTGAATTACAATTACATTTTGATTGTAATTCAATTACCAATTACTTTTTAATTATTCCTTTAAAATTGGCAAATTATTTAGATTTTTTTTATAATTTTTAATGTACTCTATTTTAAACTAAAACATTCAATATTCCAAAGGCCTGTAAATTGTAATCTGTGCATTCAATTGTATTATAAATTTGTCAAGTATCCGAAATACGATAAATTACGATTAACAATTATGATCCATTAAAACGAGTTAGAGTTTATTTGATTTTAGGAGTAGAAGTTTTTCAAAATGATAGTCTGTTAGAGAACTTAGTTGATTGCGCCTGCAGGATGAGCGAGTCAATTTGTCCAGCAGTGCTAAAGAGATGCTCAACAGGAGCTGAAGATGGAAGCTCTGTTATCTGTAGGCTGCCGCAGTAAGCCAGCTAAAACTGAGTGAATGAGTGCATGGATAGTCTGATAATGATGGCCAGCCCTTAGGGCAGTGTTTCTTAACCAGTGTTCGACCGAACCCCTGGGGTTCGGTGAGCCAGTGCTAGGGGTTCGGCAGAGGTCCTCTGAAATATATACATATTCAGATAATTCAGGGTCAGTGAGTGTGAGTGAAAAATCATTTGCTATTTTATTTTTATTTTTCAACTTTTATTTAATAAAATAGTTAACTGTAAGTAGTTCATGTATTGAATGTATTAATATTGTATCACATTTTGGTACAATTTTTTATTTCCTTTTGTTCCCATTAGTTAAAAAAAATTATTGTTCAAACTTGAGGGGTTCGGTGAGTGGTCATGGATTTCTCTTGGGGTTCGGCTCCCTTGAAAAGGTTAAGAACCACTGCCTTAGGGTGTATCAAAGTGTGCTGTAAGATTGTAACAGGGGTGTAAGGACAGAATAATGTTGACAATTATGTTGCCATGCAATCATAATGCAGAGCAGTTTATTCTTTTAAAAGGGTGGCCCTGTTCAACCCAGCAGGGTTGAACCTTTGCTGACTTTATCATAGTAATTCGTTATTTACACTTCCAATTCAATTACAAATTACATGCAATATTGTAATTGAAATACAATTACAATTACTGGACTTAAAATGTAATTCAAATTACAATTACAATTACGGAACTTGTAATTCAATTACTTAATTCAATTACAAGTATTTCAATTACTGAACAACACTGCACATTGGTATGGTCTAGAGGTTAGTAGGTTTAATGTAGAGGTTATTTTCATTCGAACTGTTTTCCTCTTTTACTTTCCTGCATATCATTGTCTTTTCTTTGTAATTTTTCACTTTTAATCATTTGACAATTGGAAGTGTCTTTAGGCCGCATGTTTTGCTGTGGTCCGACATGCAATGATCTTATAGTGTTGAAGAGGTTGATGATCATGTTTAGAGTTCTTACCTGGTTGTTGATGAAATGCACCAAGAGCATCCTGAACTGATTAAGGACCAGTACTGGGATACAGTTGCCATCGATCTACCTTATACACCGGCTTCTCAGCAGTTCCAAAAGACAGAGCAGCAAGATACTGGTTCAGCTTCTGGTATTAAGTAAGTGTGCTACAACCTCCTTATAAGTCACGAGATGCACAGCCGTCTTATGATATACAACCACCTTATGACATGCAGAGCTTTCTTATTACAAGCACATTTGTAATTACTCGGAATGAGATCAAATTTAATTCCCCTTCAGAATTTAACTGTTATATAATATTTGATATGGCTCTATGTACAGGATTTTGTGTCCCGCTGATAAGCCTTTGATGGTCTGCAGATGTTGTGAATTATGAGACACACACATGGTTTTTTCCTGGAATGTCAGCTTAACTTGACTCTCTGTTTAGTGATGGGATGGCAGAGGAAAAACACGTGAAACCAAGATATATATGTTTGGTGCAGTAGCTGGCATGCACAAACGTTTGAAAAGCAGGAGCCAGTATATATAGAGCATTAGGCCAAAACAAAATAATGGTGTGTTTCCGGTAACCCGACCGACTCACTTTTTTGCCGCGACTCGGAAAATTTTGTAAAAATTTTATTTTTCTTACTTCACATACATTAAGCCTTTGCATGCCGGTGATGCAGAATCGCGACATTATAGGTGCATTCACTGAAGCAGAGACGTTCGGAAACTAGCGGTCTTTCAATGGAAAGAATGGTGCCGTAAATTACAGCAATAAAAGGGCTAAAGTGTGGAGTTTGGGAGAGGGAGGTAATAGACTCGAAAGTGGTGGATTTTCTCAGGGTAATTTGACAGGGTTATTTCACAAATCTGACCCCCATATTCATTGTATCAGAAATACCTATCATCGTACGTGCCATTATAAAAGTAATGCCTCCTAATAGCAATCAGCCTACTTAACAACCTCCGTAGCATTCTACTTTCGTAGCAACCAGCCTTCGTAGCAACCAGCCTTCTTAGCAACCAAGCTTTGTAGCAGGCAGCCTCTATGTCAGCCTCATTAGCAACCAGTTTCAAAGTCAGACTTGGCCCCTTTAGCAACCACCTTCCTTAGCAACAGTTATCCTTAGAAACTGTCCTGCTTAGCAACTGCCTTCATTAGCAACTAGTCTCCTTAACAACCAGTCTTCATAGCATCCAATCTTCGTAGCAAGCAGTCTCCTTAGCAGATGACGTTAGGAACCATATTTCTGTCTATGCAGCGTTAATAATATTATAACAATAAATGGGCTCAATGTTTCCCATAGACAATTTACACACATGTATGATGTTGAGGAGATAACAGACACCGAAAAGTCAGCGATTTTCTCACGTTACCACCCATGCATATTTCCTAAAGAGCCGTTGTCTGCTACACGTTTATTGTTTAATGTACATAATCCATAATTCCTTCCTTACCCCTGCCCCTTCCATTTCACCTTGCAAGAAAAACGATGTCAGCAAAAATGAAATAAATAAGATTGTTTTTTACAGCAGTTTGTAGGTACATTCTGCAAAAAGACATTTTTAATACTCGCATAGAAAATATATACTTTGGTACAGCATGTACCGCTGTGCATAAATGGGCAGTGGCGTAATTTTGGGAAATCACTGCATAAAATTATTTCACCAAAATAAAATTATTTTCCTACCTACCTACCCAGTTTTTTTTAACTCTGTTACCGGAAACACACCATTATTTTATTTTGGCCTTAGCACAGTTTCTAGAGCAGGGGTTTTCAAACTGTGGTACGGGTACGCCAGGTGTCGGTAAGGGGTACGCGAAAAATTTCAAAAAATTAAAATTTTAAGTTTATGGACTTCATGTCCATCTTTCTTTCATTAGCTATTATACGTCCACCGTTCGCTTATTTTTCTGTACATTTCTATGAGTTTATGCCATCGGAAGTAGCCTAGTGTTGCTGGCTGATTTTTCAGTCCAGGAAACAGACCAGTTTGTTGAACCATCATGTTATGGTGGATTGAAGAACGAATTCAAGAAAGACATGTTGTGTGATTTTTGGCTGAAACAGAGAGCTGCATATGGATTAATTTCTGACCGAGCTTTAAAATTTTTTATTCCTTTCAGCACATCATATCTGTGTAAAACAAATTTTTCAGCTATGTTTGTGATCGAAAACAAATACAGAACAAAGCTTGAACTCGAACCAGATTTGCGTTTGAAATTGACAAAATATTAAACCAGATATTGTAAATCTGTGCTTGTCAAAAGAAGCCCACTGCTCACATTAACACTTTCTAATAGTGATTTTATTTTTCCTTTTTGTTCTTGTGACTGACTACATTCTTAAGTTAAAATTATATAACTTTTAAAATTTTCTACCTATGACTAAAATCCGGTTTGCACCACTGATTAAAAGGAGAACTTTGTTAATTGCAAGGGGACTTCACGCTCGCATGTTGTTTTTGATCTGACCTTGTTGGGGGTACGCCAAAATTCAATTTTCTTACCTGGGGGTACAATAAAAATAAAGTTTGAAAACCGCTGTTCTAGAGTACCATGTGGGAGACTAAATGCAAAAATTCTCTGTGTGTATCAAGTAATGAGGGTTAGAACTTGATAGAGGCACTTAATTTTGCACCTTTTAACCAACTCTGAAAAACACAGATTGGATGTCTTATATGGACATTGAGCCTCTGAGTGGGCTCTTGGAGGGCTTGGTAACTTTTTTTGGCTGGGTTTTGTTACATAATATGCAGCCCAAGTGGCATAGATCGGGGTCGTGAATCATGAACCTGAAACCCGGCCAAAGAAACATTTAAAAAATGATTATTTTGCTATATTAGTTGATGTATTAGCCACAAACTCACAGCTTCATAATGCATCGTTGTCTGTGGCCTGTGAAGATATCTCTGCAACCAAATATCTCTCACCCTAAGGGCGAGAGATATTTGGTGGCAGTTGACTGTTATCAATAGAAATTTCAAAATTCTAGTATTATTGTATGGTCTGGGTATCCACGTCCATTTTGAGCAGAACCATGTACATGCAGTCGTTTGGAAGCATCACACTTAAAATGTGATTTCTAACTTCTGGAAATGGATTAATATTGCACGTTAGATTTTTAGCTTGGGTGCCACCTTTGGACGGATACCAGATCTCCGGTTGCCCGGTAACAACTAGCTAACATTAAATGAAACATACAGAGTAACAAAATTTCTTTAGACTCTAGGAGTCAACAGAACTCATTGTGTTATTTTACTGGTGACTTGAAAGATATCATGGCCTTGTGGTTAAGCGTGCTGCTAAACTAACTTTAAATTAGGTCTAAGCGCTTATAATGACTCGCCGCCCATTGAACGATTGATATATTATCCACTGACAGATAGTTTAGGCAGATAGTTTAGCCAAACTACTGATATGTCGAAGTATAGTTTATGGAGTTGGAGCATTTGCTACATTTATTTTTTTGCAGCTAATTCAAAATGCAAACACAAAGTCGTTGGGGTACAACGCATGTAAATCAGACCATGCGTTAAATGGGCTAATCAGTACTTTTATTACGCCCAAAGGCAGAAACAAATCAGACGTCACAACATACATACACAAATCTGAACAAACATGAAGTCAAACGCACAGACTGTGAAAATGTTCGTAAAGGTCATTTATGCAACTAAATTTACCGTTCAAGATGCAAGCAAGTTCAGAGTCACAAAGAAAGTGCTCAACAACGTAACACCAAAAAATATCCTGGAGAAAATTAGATGTCGAATGAACTAGTCGCCTATAGAACATCATGCGACGTTTCTTAATAATGTGATGTAAGTCTAGTCTACCAAGGCCACAAATGAAGCCTTTAACAGATTCCCATTTATTAAAACCAAATAACTTTCTATAAACAGAGTTCCAACAAGCATTCAGTTCATCTTCCTGTCTCACTGTGTATTTAACTACGGCTGAGGCGTAAGTTAATATTGGCAAGCAGTAGCTTTCTTGTAAAGATAGATGAACCAACTCATTAAGATCTTTGGCACGTGCATAGATACAATTACAGGCAGAGAAGAAAGATCGTCTCACCGATTCCGTGTTAAAATTAAGCGATTTACCATGATTAATCATCACACCCAAGTATTTAATTGATTGGACCCAAGGAATCGACACGTCTCCCAGAGTCATGGGAGTAATTGCGAGTTTAGCAGTTTAGCTAATGCAGATATAACCTATTGTCTAACTAGAGCCATTATGCCCGTCAGTCCATCCGACTCTATCTATACATCCATCAATTATCGAACTGTCAGTCCAGTCATCCAACTGTTCATCTGATGTCAGTCCATCATAGCATACTGTCAGTCTGTTGTAGTCAGTTGTCAGTCCGTTCGCGCAACTGTCCATCCGACAGTCTGTCCATATTTGGGAGCGCGTTAATGAGTCCATTCTGTAATTGTTTTTATTTGTTGTTTTGACAGGGTTCCATCATCCCAGTCTCAGTTTGTAGTTTCTGGTTCCGTGACAAAAAATTCTATGCCAAGAATCTCAGAAGCGGATGAGGATGGTGATGGTGATCGTCTGTTGTCTGTGACTTCTGATCAGAAGATGCAATTTCCGGGAAAAAAGACAAGTCGAACTGATCTGAGCCGGTCCACATCAAGGTTTGATGAGGATATTAAGCAATGTCTTTGTATACAATAGACCATGTGTATACCATAGACCATGTGTATACAATAGACCATGTGTATACCATAGACCACTTACATTTAAGGGGTCTATGGTATATACTAATGCCTTGAATCCCCTTGATGTATCTACAGAAATGGAATGATACTTTGATGCAATGGGCATTTGGCCAGCCTTTCCAGAAATCGTCTTTGTCTACCTTGCTTAATCTTAATTAAGAATGTCTCATAGTTCTTATTTCAGGAACATTTCACCTTCATTGGACTTCCTTGTGATTTTAACTGTATGCAATGCTGAAGAATTCGAACTTTATGATACATTCATTCATTCATTCTGAGAATTTATATGGCACCTCTTCAAGATATCTACTCAGAGGCGCGCTCTCTACTCTAGACTATATGATGTTAAATGTCATTACGAGCGAAAAATTTCATCAGTTAGCAAAACAATGCACAGTAACTGTCAGTAAGCTAGAAGAGTCACGTCACCACTGGCAAGCCAACACATACACATGAAACCAACCAACGGATTCCCATCGAAAGCTGAAGATGGCATGGATGTTCGGAGTTTCTGAGCCAAGTTGCATCGATAGAGTAGAGCGCCAACAAGTGACAGCGTTCGCAAACATGGTGACGATGCTGACGAGCAGTCCTTCACTGGTGTAAGATGACGCACGTCCTGCTATTCGTCGACGCACAGGAATGCACAGAAAAGGGATTTGTTGTTGGTCACTCGGTAGATACAGAGCATTGTGATAATGAAAGCATTTCTTTTTGTTACAAGGAATTGAAATTGACCTCTTCCAAATTTGATTTTAGGTTGGGGAGCTTGCTTAACTTGATGTCTCGTTCAATTTCACGGGTGAGTAGACGTGGTCAACATGTGGATGCGGAAGATGTGGAATCTGGAGCAGCTGTACCTCATGAATCATCAAAAGATGTGATTGAAATGAAGAGCAGAGGTAGACCTTTCAAAAATTTATCAGTACTACAATGAACACATTGGTTACTAGTTTTATTTATAGTGGAGTCTGGAACTTGTTGGCTTTAAAAGAATTCAGTCTCTGATTTTGGCCACTCTTGTAAGCAATTCAAGAATAAAATAATTCAGTTTGGTAGATGAACATATAAATAGATGAAATGCTGACACTGCCCTGCTGACAGTTGCATTCTTTGGACTCTTAGCTGGCCAGCAGTAGTACAAATACAGCAGTAGTGATTGCAAAAACATTAATATTTTATTTTGTATTTCATTTGCTCTGGTGTAGTACTTGTATTGTAAAGAATCACTAATTAAGAATTGGTATTGAAATCTTTATATGATATTTTGTTGGGCTGAAACTAGTGAAATAATTTTGGCATATTAAGTTGAAGAAGCCATTTAATGAGATTTTATTTTGAACATTTGCATTGGATGTTTTGTAGGTCAGGGTAAACAGTCGAGGGCAAAGTATCATAAAGATACGATACGTGTAAGTAATTGTTCGTTTTTGCAATGCTTGATCCATATTTCTGTATGATTTATTGTAATTTGTAGCAATTGCAGAGAAACAATTAAAAACCACGTGGCATTTGAACTATTGCTTCGCCCCATATTAAAATATTCTGCCTTGTACAGTTTGATATGATGGTATAAATGTTTTTCCTCTGGTATCAATGACCATCAATAATGACGTTGGACTTGATATTGTCTTTATCGGATGGATTTTAGACAGATTAATTCCTGCAATTTTAATTGTCTCCTTTGTTGAACTCTTTGTGACTCATTGAAAATGTGATGTAAATCTAATTTTTATCTTTGACCATGGTGGACAGTGTGGACACTGTTGCCAGGCAACGGACCCAGTTAGCCAAAGCAGAATATTATGTACGAGGAGTACTACCATACATAAGTTATATGGTTAAGTTAAAGAATACTTGAAATGAAGTTAGTTTTATGGGTCTATAATGATAGCAGCATGTTATTTTTAAATAGTTTGTTAGGTGTTTGCAGTGGATGTGTGAATAATCTTTTGTTTTGTGATAGTTTAAATGTTGTACATCATGGATTTCATGAAATCATGAAACAAAAGTTACGTGATGTACCTGTAGTCCTGTACAGTAGATAAACTGGTAAGACCATCTGATACGGAACTTACGCTTGTACTGGTCAGCGTCAAGTAAATGAAATCCTGTGATGTTTTAGGAGGACATGATCTTTGAGATGTCTGATGATGAGTCAATCGGCAGCAAACATTCAGTGGCTGCCAGTGAGGAAAATAAGGCTAAGGGTCATTCAAGAGAGGCATTAAATGAACACTCAGCAGGAAAAGGTAATAACGAACACCCCATTGGACAGTCATATAGAAGCAACAACCTGCCCTCAATTGCTTCCGACACATCAAAGTTCGAAGAAAACCATGCCGCATTTATTGACGACGTTAGAGACCAGCTACGAGAATTGCGCGAGACGAAGGAGACGCCGAAGGACACGTCCTCAGTTAAAGGAGATTAACTTCTTGTCCTGCATTGTTCGCTTATGTTTATTCTGCACTATGAAGAAGCTGCTTAAGATGAAAGTCATTCTCACTCCAGCATTTGTGAACAAGCTTTCTTAGCATGTTGAATGAATACATGGCAGTCTCAGCAGAAAATTGGGTTTTTAGGATTGCAAGTTGACAAATGTAGTTTCCAACTAACTTTTGCTTGCTTGTCAAAACTGATGCTGTGGTTCCAGTCTCACAAATTATCGGGTTCATGAGTTGGCATATATAAACAAAAAACTTTCAAGGTACTTTTTATATATTCTTGAATCTATAAGAAGAGGAAGAATCAAAATACCAAAAGATCAAACAAATAGGCTCATAATTATATGCTACATTACTAGGATAACAATAGGGCTTAATTTTCACGCAGTTGATACGTGGGCAATGTGTGTCTGCTTCAATGAAAATTTTTGCATTTGAGTATTTTGGTTGATCGTATTTTGGTTGATCGTTTGCAAAATTTGGATTCCTGATCATAAGTAATTTAGACTGATACTTGAAAATGTTCTAAAACTAGTCGTCGACATCATGATCTGCATAATTATGATTAATTTGTGCTTTAGAACTGAAAATTCTTTTCACTAAGGGTTTGTGTATAATGGCACGAATAGATATAACTTAACTTATAAGTAACTGAAACATTTATATGGTTTTTACAAAGAAACAAAACAATTTTATTGACATTTTTGTGTAGATGTTTAACTGCTTAAATCATGTACAAACTTAGAAGAATATAGAAATGTTCCTCTGAATAGCACTGACTTGAAGTGTTACTGAGTAATAATTTTCCATGTTTAATGACGTCTTATGGCTTCCAAGGCCATTGACGTCGCCCTCCTCTTTAGCCAGGCTTCAGACTAGTACCACTCAAAAACGGCAGTGGTGGATAAATTACTGAGATTTAACTATTCTTTGCCTTTGTGGATGCTGTTGTAATCTGAAATGCATGCTCAATACACAAGTCTTCATCCAGCTTCAATGTCTCTGGGGCCTCACAATTTTAGTCTGTTTTTTAAATGTATGAAATGCTCTTATTGTCATGTTCAGTCTTGATACTTGTAGTTTCTAGCGTATTTTCTTATTAGTAGTGAGTTTTAAAATGACTAGACTTAATTTACAGTGATAGGTGTTGACGTCAAAGACCGAAGATATATAATGTGCAATGTGAAATCATTTATGATTTCTGGATGTTTGGAATTTCAAGTTTACTTCAATCTAGCAGTATGGCCTTTATATATATTATATATATATATATATATGTATATATATTATATATATACATATATATACAGTTATTGATTTTCGATTCCAGATATCAGTTCAAGTAGCTGCCATAATATTTGGAAATTGCCACAGTCTCTCAACGTCTAGAGGAGTTTGCAAAATGTGTAGAGTTTGATCTACTGTATATTTTATGCCAATGTAGAGATGTTTTGTTGCAAATATTTCCACTTTTTGTAAACGTCATGAGATATTCACCGAAGCCAGTTGTTACCCAATCATTGCTATAATGATTTGTCACAATTAAGCATCATTCTTTGAATAAGATCGTTCTTTGAACTTCGCTTTTTGTGCACCAAACGGTACAATTCGTAGATTGTGGTTTTGTTTGATGTGTAATAAATACTCGTTTAGAAAATGATAATGCTTGCAACTGAAGAAATGAGTTTTTAGCTGACTTTATTAACATGTTACATTTTACCGATTAACCGATATGATCTTGTGCTTCAGTATTTCTGGTGATCTGAACTGTATAAGTGTTGTAGATTAGCTTTCTACATGTATTAAGGCTATTGCGAATTCAACTGCCTAGAGTCTGAGCATGCAAGTTTAGTGCTGACAAAATAGTTTTGATGATTTTGTTACAGGTTAGCAGTGCTTGTATTTCTTGTGCCTTTAATGTTTTCTTAGTCTTCATTTGATGTTACAAATAGAAATGATCTTGAATGACGTCGTTTTTAGTGATGCTACGTTAGCAAATAAAACTCATCATCTTTGTTCAAAAATGTTTGTTAATCTTCGGTGAACAGTCTGTGACTGTGAAGGGAAATAAATCTCGCATAGTGCTGCTTGAAGCACAAAAATCAGAGTATACACATCCTGAAAATGAGTGTCTTGAGTCGAAGACCGGTGGTTGGCGAAAAGTGATATGACAGTTCATAATGAAGGTAATTAGCATCGCCGTCCTCCTTTATCCATGCTTGGGACTGGCGTCACCAAAAACGGTAGTGGCCGAGTTGTTGGCAGAGTCGCCAGAGAGAGGGGCACAACATTGATGATGATGCTCTTGAGGCACACCAATGTTTAATCGTTCTGCAGGGCCGTAGATTCTGTTACATATATTATAGGCCTAGACTTTGAAGAGATCCAAGACTTGTCCTAAGTGCAAAGACGTTTAGTAATCATGACTGAATGTACATGTATAGGACCTTTTCAGAGAAATCCCTGAGGCGATCTTGATCTGAAAACATGAGACCTGAATCGGAAATACATGTACCGGTACATGTGATTGTAATCGAACATTATTTTATAATTATTATTATATATTGGTTTAATAGGAAAACCAGTTGACACACTGCAACTGTGAACAGGAAAGGGGATTACAACTGAACTGAAAATGTCTTTAAAGCGTCATTTTTGGCTTAAAGTTTGTGGCTTAAAGATGAATGGTTTCAAATAGTGGAGTCGAGCTGTTGTAAAGATTTTTGGAGAGGCGCATGGCAACCTCGGGCCTGTAATGGGGTGGCTATGCCCCTGACCAGCAATTAAGCACTCCAACAGGTCCTTCCAGCCTTTCTCCAACAGATCTCGCTTCTTCTGTGCCTTACTCGATTCTGTCCGCAATCTCGGAATAAACTTTGATTAAAAAAGCTACCTTTTTTGACCACATCACCCAGCAGTATAATTGTGTGTACAACAAAATCGTTTTAAACCGGGCAGCTACTGGAGACCAGCGTTTAATTGCGGCCATGCGCCTAGAAAAGTTACGTTCAATGTTCATGGTCCACATGAAATTTCAGGCCGAATTGCCTTTCTGAATCCACTATTAGGCCTATGCCTGTACTTATTTTTTCGTTCTTTCGACCTTGTCTCATCAGTCATTTCCGTTTTATAGCTCTACGCCATATTTGTAGAATACCGGTATCCTTTTAAATTTTAAGAGTTTTTCATATTAACAATATTATTTATGTTTATTTATATTGTTTTGTCTGTTATTTTGTTTGCGACTGTTTTTTCTTATCTCAGACTAGTCAAACTATAGATGTAGAATAGCGTCTCAGATTCAAGGCCTTTGAAACTTAATTCCAATAGGTCAGTGGCCAATCATCCTCTGTTGCGGACATCCGCAGTCCGCAGAGATGGAGGGAGGGTAAGGCCAAATGCGGAGAAATGCGGACATGGGGAGGGAGGGTCCAAAAGTAGGTCTTCTTTGCAAACGTTCCTTGTGGACTACTCCTGTACATAGCAAGATAACAGGCCTATAGGCTATATATAGGGCCTACGTCGTGTAGCCTACTTCCCATCAAGTGTATGCATCACAAACGCGCAGCTGATCGAGTGAGTGCAAATAGTGTAGTTCAGCCGCAATTCAGCCATGCGCTGCATGCTCGAATGTTACATCGTGGTTTTAAAAAAAACAAAGTCTAATTCACATTTTGAACAGTAAATTTGCGACGCAGAGAGTAGAAGCAGCTGCCAATGATCCTGTCTCTTAATTTGTCGACTTCGATGAAACCTTGACGATACTTAGCCTCAACCACGATTTATTAAACTGTGAAATCAGCCATTCTAAGAAACGTACGTGTTCTTCGACGTCCTAGCCCATAACTTGCTCGTAGTAGCCGTAGGTCGCATTCGCCTGCATGCACAAACACTAGCCACGACTAGATGAGGGTTTGACAGGTGAAGAAGCACTTAACGGTCGGCAGGTAAAGAGAGCCAACAGCGGCGGGCGGCGAGCGGCCTGCGTGAGGCTGCAGCCAATCGTCGTCGAGTACAAATTACGAAGCGATGGTCAGGACCGACTTCAACCTGACGTCGGTTGTCGTCTGCGCCTGAGTTTGAAGCAATGCACCTGTGCAGCGCCCCCGTTCAGCTGGAGTCTTTGTACAGCGTTGGCGCCCAGTTAATTGAATCCCCGACGGGGCTTTACTTTAAGCGTTGGTCCTGTGACGTCGGTCTGTCTGCTGTGACTGATGACTGTGGTGGTTTATCGTGTGAACGTCTGTTATTCTCGTCGTTTGGACCAACCTGAGAGTCGTATTCGCGTGCTTTCTTGTGTGACTAGATGCAGAATGGACAGAGATTACGTAACAGGTGGCTGTGAATTCTGAATTCCCAAGGTAGGCCTGTTGCATCTAATCATGAAATGTATTAGCTCTTGCCTTGTCTCAAACAGCCTAAACTAAAGCCTCCTATATAATAGCTATTATACTGCAGGAGTCATTGGCTAAACTCACTGGTTATAGGTGACATGAAGGAGATTCGAAATTAATAACTGTCATGAACGTTGTTTGGGAAATTTTTAAGTATTTGGTTCCCAAAGGCACATCTCTAAGTGAGAGATGGACTTGGGAAGTCTCGATCGTCCTGTACGGTGACTACTGTATACAGAGTGCCCATTACCTCTTATGCGCACGCTGTAGAGTGTCCATCTAGCAGCACTGACACCACTGTCAGTTCTGCTAAAAGTTCGTCCCTCCTCCCTTGTACTCCCAATTGAGCACCTTTGGCCATTTATGTTAACTGTAGGCATGCATGCAAATTTAAATGTGATTGTGATTCATGCAATTATTCAGGCATTGTTTCAAACGCTAGGAATATTATTTCCATTATTTGATAGGGGGCCGTGCATAAATGACGTCACGCACCTAGGGGGGGGAGGGGGTCGGAAATTTGTGACGATGTGTGATATGGGGAGGGGGTCAGCGAAGTGTGACGTCACATCAGGTCTGTGTAATTAAATTTAACAATTAACAACATTTTAAGTTTAAAATAACAGCACTAATTTTGAGTATTCAAATTTTCAAATTTTTTTGATTATTTTAATGTATACGGGCACCATTATTAATAATTTTCAAATTATTTAAATATTTTTCACCATCAGATTTTTAAATACTTATTACAATGACAATAAATGGGATTTGAAACATGTTTTATTATCAAGTGGAAATTTGGTTTTAGGGGGGGTCAGAGCTTTGTGACGTCATTTTTCAGGGGTGTGTGTGACTTTTTGTGACGAAGTGTGACATGGGGGGGGGGGTCAAAAATCGGCCAAAATAGCGTGACGTCATTTATGGACGGCCCCTAGGATGTATACGATTTTACTTGAAGTCGTCAAACATACGTCGCTTTTACATTGCGAAAGCACATTTATATCAGAGTAGGCCTAGTGTTGATGACCTGAGACCTCAGTCATACAATTCCCCAGGTGAGCTGATAATTACAGCCTATAGGTTCGGGCTACAACGTTAGACATTGTTTGTTGTCTCAAACCATCTAGGCTAACCTAAGCTTGCCTTTCGTGAAATTATACCGACCACTAAACAAAGATATTGTTTACTTTAATAGCCTGTACATACAAATTTCCTATATGCATAGCATACTCTAAGTCTAAAATAATTAAAACATATCTATTAAGCACCATGTCTGATAGATCTATTCGTTTAAGTAGAATTGCAAAGCCATCCATTTAATCTGTTCACACAGAGTGATTAATGTGGACACTTGTGAACAGATTTGACTCTGGCCAGTCGTAAATGTGCACTTCATTAACACTTTAACGACGAGAGTGCACTAAAAGTGACTGGGAAACCAATGCAGCTCATCGTTAAAGTGTTAAGCATATGCAGTGACTTTGTTTACAGACTCTTCAGTATGTTTTAAATAAATAAATATGAATGATGTGCTGTCAGTTAGGTCTACTGTTGTTCTTGAGGTAGTTGCGACAAACAACTCACGTAGCTCCAATTCAAATATCATAGCAATATGTGACTCGGAGCATTCTCAGTTCTCAGCAAACCCAGGCATACTTTTGATACCCTACTGGACGTTCGGTCCACCGTGCCTCCACCCCACCCTCTCCCACTGGGAAAAATAGAGCCATTGTGTTACAAGTACCCCAACAATTATACACACCACTCTTGTATAACACTGACTAAGCAATCTGTGTAGATATTCAGAGCAGAAAATTCAGTTAATATCTTCGCAGTCTACAACTCGTCATAAGTTAAGTCGACTGAATTTCAATCGGTCGACTTATTAATCAATCTGTTAATTGCTAAAGCGTGTGTTATAAGGAGCAGCGACTACTCCATCATCTGATACATTGACTCCTGCTGTTCCTCGCACCAAAACAGTTTTGGGTTGGGCTGGCAGTCTTTATAGGCTGCTATAATAAGTCGCTTATACTTAGGCAAAGGGGTCTACGTCTGCGTACAGGGTTTTGAGTGCATGCAGAAAGCAAGATTGCAAGGATATTATAGTAGGCCTACGTGTACGATATGATTACGATGATGACGGCTTTTTGACACTGATGATACAATTTAAGCAACTAGGCTACAATAACAACATCGTCATTTGCGAATAGCATGCCTTTGATGATAATGATTACGAAGACGACGACGACGATTATTCATTATTATATTTTATTATTATTATTATTGTTGTTGTTGTTGTTGTTGTTTAGTCCCCTCTCCATACACATGTTCAGTGCTTATAGGCCTTGCACCTTCCCGATAGTCCCCTCAGAGGACTATCGGGAAGCAAGGCCTATAAGCCCATATACTGGATTCTGTGAGAAATGTTCGTACATATGGCTCTGCAGCCTAAAAGGCGCTGAATATCCTTTGCGTCTCTGACACTTTTCGGGAAGGTGCCAGGGACGAGGTCATTGCATGATCGATACGCAAGGTAATATGGGAGATGAAGGAAGGACGCGGTTGTTTACGTGTAGGGCCTACCAAAGCAAAAACTCCGTTTCTGAAGAACAGAATCCAAATAAAAACGACTCGATGCTTTGATATGAATAGACGTATGTATACATTCGAAGCTTATATTGTGCTGCGAAGGCCGACCTGTTCCCCGATAAGATCTCTGTATGCTTTGTATCCAGCCAACGAACCATAGTCGCATGCCTTCCAAAACACGACTGTTTACAGAAAGTTGTACCTGGTCAATCTCCACCCGGTCACAACACAGGTTAAGCTTAAGATGCAAGACAACACCAGCCGTTCCACATGTTTAGCCCGTCTTCTGGTGTCTTTGACCTCCTGGATTTCTACTGGTTCTGTCCTATATGCGATCCGATTCATCTAAGAAGCGCCATCGATCGATGTCTTTTGCGAAGAACGGCGCTGTGGAGGTCTGCAGATTCAATTACATCAGGATCAGACTAGAGTAGACTAAACTATAGACTGGATTAACTATGGATTGAACTGGTTGCAACTGTGTGGACTAATCCAGAACGCTGCCATGGCTGTCTCAGTGCACCCCACGTATGTCACCAGAAATACGGATCTAAGTTCAACGATTAGAATAAAAAAAATGTGCTAACATTCACATGGGGCTAACTCATCTGGAGCCTTTCTCCTGTAATTATTTTGCTGAAATTCCTTAGGCTATAGTCTTTCAATCTGTTAGCTCTAACTAAGCCGGTCTTTGGAACTAACACAACTCTTTCAACCAAACTAGTAACGTATGCAGACTGCATAATTTAGCAACGTAGGCCAATTTTTCCTGTGACTCAGTTAGATTTAGTTGGCGAGGGAGAGGAGAGCTGGCCACACGCCCTCGTACGCCCAGGCTGAGAAAATGAATCCGCTAACACTTAATGCACATGGCTGCAACTTGGAGTCATAACTCAATGGAGCAGGGCCGTAAATCCTGGGGAGGGAAGGAAGGGAATTCCCTCCCCACTTTTCTGCTCGGGGAGGGAACGTGAAGGAATTCCCTCCCCACAAATTTGTCTAAACTGTATTATTTTTCTAAGCTATGTCACAAATATTATGGCGCCAACCCAAATAACCACAAGCTGTTCCTTTGTATTTAAATTTTTAGGACAACTGCTTGAATTTTAAGTGAACGTGCAGTTTTCCCTGCCCACATTTTGAAACAGATTTACGACCCTGCAATGGAGTGCTCTTCTTCTTCAAATGGAATAAAACCAAGGAAGCAGACGTCAAAGGCAGGGACCCTATCGTGTATCGGATGGCTTGCATATCTTAACCTATAATCTAAACATTAACGACGCCACGAATACATTGGTTAGTTTGTAAAAATCCGCGTTAAGCTATGCATGCATGGACCTATGTAATAGGCCTATGCCTAAGCTTGACCTCAGTTAAGACTACCGTTCATGGGTTGAAGTTAGGCCAAGGTGAAAAACATACTGATATTATACGCATAGGCCTAGTCTACAGTGTACATGTATTCTATAATGCTTCTTCATGGGAGCATGAACTGTAGTATAGATAATTCTGAGTGCATACTGTATACACCTGCATCCATATACAAATCGTCGTGTTATGTTCACTTGATGAAGCTTTAACGGGATTCTGGTCTTTGAATTGGCACCATGCACCCATCTGTTTCTTGAGGGATGCTGATGCTGGTGCAAGATACAGTATACGCCTATGGATGCTGCAGAACTGATGAACTCGTACAGATACCTCTGTAGAAGCGCTTAATTAGATCATGATCACTAACGATAAGAAATCCAATCAGAACCACGCATGTAATGCTACTGAAACCTATAGTAGCCTATACCCTACGCCAGGGATGTCAAAGAGCAGGCCCGCGGGCCATTTCTGGCCCGCCGAAGATATTTTTCTGGCCCGCGGCGCATTGCCTGAAGACTAAGCCCTACACAATTTGAGAATAAAAGTTTATATATTTCGTTTTGAGGCTCAATGTGCTTTATATGATGTTCGTTATTGAAAAATGAAGATCAAAATTAATTAAGATTTTATAAGTCTAATTTGACTGTTTGTGTGCTAAAAATGCATCAGTTAAGATTTAGCTTCTCAAAAATTTTTTGGGGACGGGATCACCGAGCCCTCACTCAGATCCCATCGCCCATTTTGCTCAGGTGCCTTCGGCACTCCGGCCCGCCACTTGCTGGAAAATATTGACACTGGCCCGCCATTAGAAAAGGTTTAACACCCCTACCCTACGCCATGGCTAATGCTGTTTTGCTTTAAAAGATGCATGAGAAGCTGCTGTCTATGAGCTAAACATTAGGCCTATGGGCTGTCTCTGCGGACCTCTACGATGGATAATGATTATGGTATATATATATATAGGCATTATGATAATCACGTGTATATATATATATATGCATATATGTCCTCAAGAGCTCAAATTCGCACATTTTAGATATTTCATACAACCGTGTTTCAAAGCATTTCAAAGGCCATTAGAAGGCGCTACAGAAGCTAGAATATATAGGGCTTCATGCATACATACCTGTGCATAAATACATTCATACATACACATATAAATGCATCCTTAAAAAAGTATGTGCATATGCAAATACATACATATACATGCGTACATATATACATACTCTTCCTCCTCTCTCCCCTCTCCCTCTCTCTTTCTTCCCCTTCTCCGCCTCTTAATGCATTCCCTCCCTCCCTCCACCCATCCCTTTCTTTCTCCCTCCTTCTCTCTATCGCCCCGTCCTTTCCCCTTTACCTGTATCTACCACTTCTCAGCCTCCTGTCCATATGGTATAAGCAGTGGACGTTGTGTATATATGGTCACGATTTCTGGCGATGTGTTGCAGAGGGAAATTATGAGGAACGTGACTGGAATGAGTGCAGTCTGACAATCATTATTGATTGATTGCCATAGATAAGCATTGCTATATATAGGAAAATCGATTGCTTGCTGCAAAACATAGCCTAAGTTTACGGATGTAGCCTACGCTGTAGGATAAATCTAAATCTCCTACATTTCTCATATTAAACCACACAAAAGAGAGATCAGAAAGATCAGTACAGGGCCTATACAAGCGCTAGCCTGTATCAAATTCTGTCCGCAAGAACCAGGCCGTTTGGTGAATTCTGATGACAGGTCAGGAACGGGAGATCAAGCCGGTGGGGACAACTTCAAGCTACAGGGAAAATTGATGGCAATGGTAAAATAAATAAATAGATAAATAGACTGAGACCCGATCTCAGTGCTTCTGAAGCCCGATGTTGATGAACTCTCCAACAGGAGCATTTTGGTTTCCCTCCGCCTTCATGCGATCCATTGAGGGTATGGTCGGTCTGCCGTTGTCCCTAGTGACAAACCTAGCAGCAAGGGGTCTTGTTACTTTTGTGATGCAGCCACGAGATGCGGAATGCTATCTTCTCGTAGTAGGCTACTTGTTTCTTTTCACTTCTTCTATTCGCCTCTCTCTTTCTATTTCTTTCACCTCTTGAACCAGTTCCTTATATACAGAGGCTGGTTGTTAGGGACCGGAGGATGGAAAGGGGACTGGTTGCTATGGACTTGAGGAGGGAGAGGGGACTGGTTGATAGGAACTGGTGAAGGGAGAGGAGACTGGTGGAGGGAGAGGGGACTGGTGGAGGTAGAGGGGACTGTTTGGTAGGGACTGGTGAAGGGAGAGGGTACATTGTCACAATTACATATTGTAAATGTTACGCCTGCAGTGGTTATTTGTGTGACTGTTGACAAATCACGCATTCGTATGACGGATTGAATAGAGAGGACAAGAGCCAAATGCAATCGCAGGTGTGAGTGTATATGTGCACTCACGCCGTACACTCACCACACATACATTCAGTGAAACTTCATCGGAACATCCGTATAGCCTATATCTAGGCCCATATAGGCTACGTATAACCTACGAATACAAATAATAGACCTATAATATATTGCACCATGCATCGATCCATATATATATGCGAGCAGCTTAACACGTTTTCCAATATAGATTTTATATGCATATCAAATTGATTGGAAGCTGGCCACCAGTATAGGCCTAGTGGTTCACGCACACATATAAACGTGCGCGCACATACACACAATTTTACAATGTCACGAGCACGTCACTCCATGTCTAACTGGAAAATAGGTTGTGCCACGTATAACCTACCCGTGTCATTGTCACTGTGGCTGCTGGTCTGAGCGTAGGCCTATAGGCCGACAGCATAAGGTTGCTTAATCCTACAGTTTGCGTGCTCAAACTTCAGAGCACTACATAGGCTTCAGGCTATCTTTCTAGTGGCTAAATTGATAGTTTTTCTGTACTCTGACGGAAGATATAGTGAGTTGATCAATATATTTCTACATGAGCCTATGCATGCATCATCATCATCATCATCATCATCATCATCATCATCATCATCATCATCATCATCATCATCATCATCATCATCATCATCATCATCATCATCATCATCATCATAATCGTTACTGTCATAATCGTCACCATCTCCACCGACATCGTCATCAACATCGCCATTATCGGCACCAACACGTAGCCTACACCATTGTCATTGTCAGGTGAAGAACATCGATCCGGATTTTCCGCCGAATTTATGATTTTCAGAAGTATTTTCCCGCTGCTTTATAACCACCAGCCTTAATAAAGTCTTTTCTTTCTGTGTATCTGTTTTTGTCTGTGTCTGTCTGTCTCTCTCTCCTCCTCCTCCTCCTCCTCCTCCTCTTCCTTCTCCTTCTCCCTCTTCCTCCTCCTCCTCCTCCTCGTCCTCCTCTTCCTCCTCTTCCTTCTCCTTCTCCTCTTCCTCCTCCTCCTCCTCCTCTTCCTTCTCCTCTTCCTCCTCCTCCTCCTCTTCCTCCTCTTCCTTCTCCTTCTCCCTCTTCCTCCTCCTCCTCCTCCTCCTCTTCCTCCTCTTCCTTCTCCTTCTCCTCTTCCTCCTCCTCCTCTTCCCCTCTGTCTTAGTCAATTCTCGATCACCAGACGAATATTTGGGGCCACTATCATGTGACTCTGTTAGGCCAACTATACGATTCCGGCTCATGTATCAAAAGGTGCCTCGAGGATAGATTTGTTTGTTAGCTTTAGATCATTTCTACGTATGTGGCCTTGCCTTTTTAAATTGCTTATTCACCATGATACTCTGCCTCGCTGTCTTAGTGAACCGATCTTATTATGGATATTGCCCTGATTCACGGCTTGAGTTTGGTGCGCCATCAGTTGATGCCTCGTGCATTAGACCCCGACGCATTAGAAGTTATTAACTAAATCTGAACTCTGCAACCTATCTTCATCAGCACTATAGCTTCGCCATCTGAATGATGATGACTGCGGGGTATACGACGCTGCAAAAACACTCTAATTCAGAATTCTTTCTCTTTCTGTTTCTTACCTCGTGTGAAAGCAATTCAGATAGGCTTATCTTGATTCACTTAATTAATAACTTTAAGCTTCCCGTTTTAGTAATGGTGATGCTGATGATGACGACGACGACGAAAACTGGTTCTCTGTTTAATAGTAATAATAATGATAATGATGATGATGATGATGATGATGATGATAATAATAATAATAATAATAATAATAATAATAATAATAATAATAATAATAATAATAATGACGATGATGATGACAATGATGATGACAATGATGATAATGATTGATGATGATGATGATGATGATGATGATGATAATAATGACGTTTAATAAGACTGTTACTCTGCATATAACCTAGGTCCTATAGGCTGTTAGCTAAATATGGGCCTATAAGCGATTGTTTCGGCCAAGCGTTAAGTTTATACAGTGGGGGTAGTCTATAGGCAAATACAAAGCACTTAAACTCGTGAGTAGACTATAAATGAGTGCACGCGTATACAAAATAGAAGAGGTGGGCGTCTGTAGTCGTCAACTCTAAGGAAGTAAGCATGAGTCACTGCAGCAGGTTCTCCTTTGACTCCATGTCATTTGCTAGCCTATATTAGGCCTAATCTTAGTCCTAGACTATCAGCCTACGCAGCCCCAATCTGCGCACTCGTCGCTGCAATTGCTGTAGATCTGCTGTACCAAGTGAGACGCGCCTGTCTCTTCAGCGTCTAATGTAATGTGATTGATCAGGCATTTATTTAGCGCCCAGTGACAAGAATCTTCTTATCGAAAACTAAACTGTCACCGGATCAGTGGCATCTACTCCCCCTCACGTGGAATGGGAGAACAAAGCCCCCCTCCACTCTGGCCGTTTGTAGTAATTTTCGTATTGCAGGCTGTTATATTATCGCAAATCAACAGTCCGAGTTTATGTTCAAAACGTTGAAACCCCTTCAGGTTCTGGCAACCGTGGGGGATCGTTCTCCCAACCACCCAAATTGGTAGACGCCACTGCACCGGACAACATATTTTCAGTCTTTAACCGAATATAATCGTCAGGTAGGCGTAGGAGTTTTTTAATTCAATTTTCTCAGAGAAAATTAGGTCCTATAGCTATAGTTCTGTGGCCATATTCGCTGGCTTCTCCAAATCTCATATTCAGATGAATCGAGGAGGAACGAAAGACATGTCCCTGCCAATTAAGCAGTCCTTAGTCTAACTGCCCTGCACATGTTTTATTCTATTACACAGATTTACTTTGATGATACATTTAATCCAAATACTCCTACATCGCCGTATCGTGCTATAAAAGGCATCAATCGATGTAAACTGTAGCCTATTCCTTAAGCGTAAGTGTTTGAACAGAAATGTTGCGCTCTCTTCTGCCAACGATGTTATGCAGCTGCCGCGCTTTTACACATCAGCCCAGTTGAATTTACGTGTGTGCGAAATCCTGCCAACCGAGGCTTTCCCTTTAAATCAAGAATTCGCCTAACGATGAATTTTTGTTCTTATCGAACTGTAACATCGTTCAGGTAGCGATAAGCGCCGTCAATGGGTTCAAAGGTCAACACACATTCATAATGCCATACATGAACATGCATACATACTCATACATATACACACATCTACATGCACATACGTACATGCAAACATGCATACAAACATTCATGCATGCATGAATAAATCATGATGATGACGATGAAGATGATGATGATGGTGATGCTGCTGCTGCTGCTGCTGATGATGATGAAGACGACGATGATGATGACAATGACGAAGCTGATGATTATGACGACGATGGTAGTGGTGGTGGTGGTGGTGACATTAGCGTCGCCACGGGGGGGCAAGGGGGGGCAGCTGCCCCCCCAACCCTGGTCAGGCTGGGTCCTGGGATTCGCGCAAATCCGGTGAGTTTTTTAGGGGGGGTACCCTATGTGGTGTGTGGTTTGACATTTTACATTGAAGGTCCTCTTCTCCTCTTCCACAGTTTGTTTTCTTTTCAAAGACTAATCACTAATCAACCTGGTGACGGATTGTGCTTTACACTAAATATACAGAAGAATAGGGAAAAGTCCAATGTTGTTTATCTCTCCTATTCGCAGTGATGAGTCATGATGGGGTGACCTATTTACACCAGTCACACAGCCGCATTCCAACAGGATGTCCAAGGGACATGTGGAAATTATTAGTATGCCTGCCTTTGAGCGACATCTTCGCCCGCCAATTCTCGCTCAACGGGTGCACGCAAAAGCAGGCATCAGTGTGTACATGTGTTTGTGTGTGTATGTGTATGTATATGTATGTGGCGTGTGTGTGGGTATAATACTTGTTGTGAAATAGATACATATAATTATACAGAGACAAAACATAGCAAACTGATTCACACTATCTTGGTTTTAAGACAAGGGAACAAAAATATCTATGAATTAATACTCCTTCGCCCGCCAATTCTCGAGAGCAGTGGGAGGCCGTTCCCGCGCATTCCCACCCACTTTAACCCCGAGTACAGTCGTTTAAAGCAGTCGGCGTTCTGTTTCTATTGTCGATTGTTCACCAGTAAAACTGCATCAACACTGCTTGGCTTCCCGATTCGGTAGTTGAATCCTTCTTGCTTGGTTTGTATACCATTTGTAAACTATGTATGCTAATTGTTTCTGGTCAGCAATCTGTTTACCCTAAGGCTTGTGGCGTTCTTTGATATTTAATTTGTTTTCTAGTTTTTATATTAATTTCAATAAATGTCGGGTTTGCTAATATTATCTGTAGTCAAACTCAAATACGGTTCAAACTAGGCCTACATCTTAAACCTCGGGGTAGCACGGTCCTTGCACGGGGACCTTAAATGGTGTGGCGTACATTCGAACGGGCGAGCAGTGATGAAGGATGTAAGCCAATCAATTCATTGAAAAATGAGCAGGGTCGAGGCCGTATACGGACACTATACGAAAACGCGAACATTTAACATTTAGCTACGAGTCACAGTTGGCTCCTATCAGCGCTGAAATAATAGAACAATTTTGTTCCTATGACAGCTTAAAATGCCACCATTACAGTATGAAAATTCAAAAAAATTTAAAGTGGGGAGGGGGCACATCCCCCTCCCCAAACCCCTCCCCCTGCTCGGCGCTCCGCGCCTCAGCGATCGTCCTTCGGACGCTCATTTCTCTGTCCTCCTATGCCTTGCCCCCCCAACCTTGAAGCTCTGGCGACGCCACTGGGTGGTGATGATGATGATTATGACGATGATGATGGTGGTGGTGGTGATGATGATGCTGATGCTGATGATGATGATGATGATGATGATGATGATGATGATGATGATGATGATGATGATGATGATGATGATGATGACGACGACAACGGCAGAAAAATGTTAATGGCTGATGTTTTGAATGGATAGATGTCGACTGTTCCGGCTGAGCCAGACTGCCCGGAAAACAATGTCGCCAGATTCATGGAAACTCCTCTCGTCAAATGGGTAACGTTTTGGCTCAACGTAGCCTATGTACATTGTACAATGTACAGTATAGGCCTACTCTACAAGTTAGCAATTGATTCTGCTGTAACTCATATTTTCTCAGGACATGACAATTTGATTATCTTAGTGGCAACTTGCCAACATATATCATAATAATTATCAATAGATGTAAGATTAATAATAATAATAATCTCCTTAGGCCTATAGCAATTTTTCATAAATCCTGAGGGATCCTTGATACCTCGGGTAAAAAAAAAAAAAAAAAATAATAATAATAATAATAATAATAATACCAGACCCTTCTTGACACACATGACTTCATTCCGCTGGCTCTGGAAACTTTAGGTCCAATTAACTTAAGAGGCCTTGACTTAATCACAGTGATGGGCCGTCATCTGACAACGGCGACGGACGACGTCAGAGAGACGACCTTCCTCTTCCAAAGACTGTCGTTGACAATTCAGCGCTTTAACGCTGTGGCCTTCACCGGATTAGACCCCTAAGCCGTAATTTTTTAAAAATACAGCTGGCTGATCAAAAAATTTGGCTGATAGCCGGCTTAGCCACATTTACGCGTAAAACCAGAATTACGGCTGGAATTCGGCTAACCACAAACAAATTTGGCTTAAATATGGCTCAACATTCTTTAAACATAACGTACAGCATTCAAGTGTCAACTAAACATGAACATTTAAACAAATTACTTTATTTTGAAAAATAATATAAATTCATGCACTGTTTTTCTCTAAAAGAGCAACATTTCTATTAGTGTATAATTGTCGTGGACAAAATGTCTTGTGCAGACAAAGTTCAAATTTGGACTCTGTAAGGGAAAACATGCATGCAGTCCACTGGGACAGATGTGTCAGATGATGACAGGGAAGATGAGCAACTTGGCTCATTCTTGGAAAGTGTCCAGACATTTGCACTTGGCATTACTTTCCCAGAACGGCAGCACATCATCACAGGCGAGGTTCCTTCATGTCACATAGCTAGCAATTTCAACAGCAACCTGCAACATCAAACCATATAAAGTCTATTAGCAGACACAAGTTTGATGACCAAAATGGCTCTGTATGTCAACATGGACAAACAGTCATAATTGAGTATAATTTACTGCAACAAAGAATAATAAACATAACCTCCAACTCTCAATCTCAATCTGCAGCTCATTTTAAAGAAAACCTACATAAGGCAGCTATTTTATTTACCTGACACCAGTAAAATGACTGTTATTAAAATAATATTACATAATATTAAAACTATGAATTTATGGCAATCTTCTTAGTGTTCAGCAAATTGGAAATTCATGTAGGCCTATCTGAACATGGTAATGTTCATTTTAACCCAGCCAAAATCAACATCGCCGCCAAACGGGCAAAGACTTTGTAAAGCACAATTAGTAACCTGTAATTTGCTTAACCACAAATGTACATGAGCTTTTAGAAGGTAGCGCTAAATAAGCACTTCATGTCCAAAATGCAAAAGTCTTCACTGATTCTGATTGATCTTAGAGCGCATAATTTATTATACACTGTCACGTTAAAATCAATAACAGTTTCGTACGTCATAATTCTTATGATTTTTACCTTTAGCCTTCCTGCTGATTCAAATCGTTTGCCCATGCTGAAATCGCAAATTTCTTCATAAGAAATTACTTCTGAAATTTAGTTAAATGACAGTTTATCCGTCGATACGAATATAAAAGGGCGATATTTCCGCTAGTTAGACCATCGTTGAGTTAGGCTATAGAGCAAAGACGTATAATAACAGGATGGTAACTCTTCGAACCGACGTCGTATTCCACACTTTATTAGCTAGACCTCTGGCGGTAAGAAATCGGCAAGACTTGTTTACGTACGCCGAAAATAAGCCTAGAAATATTCCGCGGCTAATTATTAAATAAATTTGGCGGCTGATGGCTGACGCCGAAATATTTTCGGCGGATTTTCGGCGTGACCAAAAATTTCGGCGAAGGCGGCGGACGGCGGCGGCTTAGGGGTCTACACCGGATCTTTTGTTGACCCTATGCCCGAGATGGAAGAGGGATAGCCCTTCCAGTTACACTAGTTTTTGATATAATAATAGTAATAATAATAATAATAATAATAATAATAATAATAATAATAATAATAATAATAATAATGATAGATGTGGCATTGTTCAATAATTAAAAATGCAGCATATATAGGTGCGGCAAAGCGCCTATATAATTATATGTATGTACGTATATATATATATATCCTATATATATACATATATATCCTATATATACATATACATATACATAAACATTAGCCTAAAGTTTATTAACCATTGCCCGAAACTAAAGTTAAACAAATTGACACAGAAAACTTGACATGCTATACCTACTATACAAGAGAATTAAAATACTCTAGCTTAATCTTTATATTTTATGTTTACTATGTTTACCTGGTGTATGTACATAACATAGATTGTATTGTATTGTATTGTATCTATCAATTTTTATAGCGCCTCTCACAGTGTACACCAATCAGAGGCGCTGGATATAGAAGCGTAGTCATGTAATGTATATATATATAGGCCTATATACATATATATAAGCTTACGAAACAGGCCTAATATTGCGCTTTCAGGTAAAGACCTTCAAGAAGTCGAAAGAAGTCTTAGACTTCGAAGAACTAAACGACAGCGTGTTTCTCTTGGACGTCCTTCTGACCATGTAAATATATATTGATATAAGTTTTCTTAAATGGTAATTAAATGGTTATACTATTGCACTATTCCCTACAAATCAACACATGCATGGCATGTGAATTCTAGACCTATAGTTTCTCAATGCAAAGTTAGATAACATGCTGTTAATAGCATCTTCGTAAAATTATACATACAGCTGCAGCTGATTTCAGTAGGCTAGTTGTTATTATATGAGCAGGTATAGGCCTATATTGCATATCTGATTTTATAACTTTTTATAACGCCTTAACCCCTATAAAAAATGTCATCTATCGAATAGATCTATACTGCTGATGAGACTTGGGACCTGGGGTTGGGGACCTCGAAACTTTGGGATAAGCCACCAATTTAGTGTGTCAACCCTGTAGGCCTATGCCCTATGTCTGTATACAAGAACTGGAAATGCATTAGCTAGCCTAACGGTTAGGGGAACTTGCGGCTGGAAGAACCGAACAGATGTTGGAAGAATAATGGGAAACGAATTCATCTAAAATCATCAACATCGCAGTGCTATTAAAATGTACAACGTGCAACTCGTCCCATTTAAAACAGATAAAGTCATTGTATAACTACAGCGATTAATACACGTAGGCCTATACTATTAGCCTACGCTATGCGCTGCATCTTTTTTAGCCGTCAACACGTGAACACGTTGTACAAGCTTAACACATTAACGACGAGCTACATTGGTTTCCCAGTTATTTTTAGTACACGATTGTCGTTAAATGTTAATCAAAAGTGATAGCTACTGAGCTATCTGACTTATATGGGCTCTGATCTGACCTCCGCATACCTGCTGCACATTAAAGCTGGCGTTTATGTTTAACATGTTAACGTGATGGGACAATGCAGTGGCAAGAAAATGCGATGTCCTGCATCAGGTATACTGTTTAGTGTACTTTAATGATCGATACCTTTGATCGATAACTCTGATTGTCTTAATATTTGACTTCTGACCTTCTGACTCAGCCAGAAATGGATGCCGTCCTGCGAAAAAGACTTAGATTTTTACGTCTAAAGGTCACATGTTTTATAGGGGCTGGAAGAGGAAACAACTCCCACTGTATCAGTAGGCCAATCACTATCAGTCTTACATCTGCCAAGTTTACATTCCTCCTACCGTATACATTTAATTCCTGTCCAAAGATATTCGCCACTTGCCAATAACATATCGCACTCTATAATGGCGACAATAATGGTACCTATGTACACTGCATGCATTTATACTGATATAACTGTAGAGATGAAGGAGTTGACTGTGAAGTACTGGCTTCCATCAACCGATCGACGGCAATGGACCATGACATCAAACTCCGCAACTGGATGCTACTCGCCAAAACACTTCACAGATACTACGCAGTAAGAAAAATTTTAGCTTACAAAAGTTACAGTGTTATTTATTCACATAGACAGTGATAGACTTAAAGCATCCACTCATGACAATTCCAACACTTTAATACACGTACACGCATGTTTCAGTTATTATTTTATTTGTGCAACGAAATTGCAAAATACATTAGACTGTACCAAGATACATTGACGGACAGGTGTCAATGGATGTACCATGAAGGAACAATTAGTGTTCCGTTACCTGGGTCGCTAAAACCGTAAGTACTGGCTTCAATCCATTAATTAATACTTTAGCAAATGCGAATGCATAATGTCATATGCATTTGAAGCCATAATTATATACCTGCTTGAATGCTGCGAGTGGACATGCGTTTATATATCGGTTAATATGCGCACATGCATGTATACCATCTCACTAGCTCAGAGCTTCAGACCACCTGCCAACTCCGCCACTATCGTATCTTTGGTAGTGCCAGTCCCAAGCCTGGAGAAAGGAGGAGGGCGATGCTAACCATCTTTGTTACTACACAGTGGTGTTACGCAGAAACTAATTAACTAACATACATGCAATCATACATCAGGTAGACCTACATATAGATCTAGATCTTCGTATCAGTCACTATCAACTTCTTCAGCAGTTAAACAAAGTTCCTGATAACAGTGCTGTTATCAACAACCAACCCACATGTCTCTTATACGATAAAACATAGCACACTAAACTGTGGTTACTTCAATACACATAGTATACAATCGAGTTCAAAGTACAGCGTTGAGTGTTTGTTTTCAGGTGAGTCAATATCTAACTCAGTGCTTTGGAACATAGGCCTAGCTATTAGAGCTACATAAATGAAACACGTTATACTGCAGTGTAGACCTACTACCTGTATGCATTGCACTACTCATTACTCATCTCAAGTTCTCCAACCGAGCCATACCCAGCACTGCACCCCGATTCTGGAACGATCCCCCTCCTGAATTCCGCAGATTCTCGGTTCTTCCGTCATCATTACCACTCGCCCTCCACCATCCGCCTCAGGCTTCTCCATCTATCACCCGAGCTTTCCACTCAAAACTGATTCATTTTTATACCTCCACCTTCCAATTCTTCTCGACTTAAACGATACCGGGCTGAGCAGCTGCTCTGCTTCCTCTCTTGATCCAGACCCCTCGGATCTTCTTTTGACTATCCTTTGGAAAACTCTTCTGACTTAACGCAGCGCTCGTGAACAAGCTGGTGCCCTGCGCTTGGTTTTCAAGTGGCGCTTTAGAAGTTTGGAGTTTACGATTGCGATTACTGCGTTGTACTGCATTGTATTCAAGAGGCAATGTCAGGCCTACGTACAGCACGTAAGCCTGCATAGATCTATACGCCTTTGTATGCATTAAATGTCTTGGCTTTGGTGATTATGCGTGTGCTTTGGACTTTTGCAGGATTACCTGCAGCAGATGATTCTATCTTCCTGGCCAGATGTTTTTGCAATGACCGAAGACACAAACAGAGGTCAGTTCTCTCGACATTATTCTGATTTAATTCCAACTGCCGATTGAATGAATGTGAAACGATAGTCTATAATTATGCTGGCTAGAGTAATGGATTTTCGCCAGGGCAGAAATACTCTTCGAGATTTCGGCTCGCTCTACGTTTGCCTCTAGTCAACGCCGCTATACCGAGTATACATTGACTGTTTAGTGTAAGTGGAAGTAACAGGCGGTCAGAAAGAGTCCACTGGCCATAATAATTATGATGCTGCAATCTAATAAAAATGAAGTCGTTAAGACTTCATAGTCATACCCATTGCTGCAGTGGTTAAATTGCTCACACAGAAGTGTCCGATCTCCACAATTTTTCAAATCTAAAACCTAGGCCTATCTGTCAAATCTCTAACCGATACTCGCTATAAATTTCTATTCGGAAAACAACGAATTTGTGAAACAAGAATCATATAGGCCCTATGGTCGATTACTGTAGTAAATGCAGATTTAGGTGACGGGTCTTGTCTTTTATGTGGCGAATCTCATAGTTTAGGCGCCGGATCTCAAATTTAAGGTGCCCGATCTGAGATCCGGCTGAATTTAACCACTGCATTGTTGTTTCAAGGGGCTCGGTAACCTCGGTTAAGGAACAGTACTGCCAGTGAGGTCTGCCAATAAAATAACCTTCGTTTATCTGTGGCATATTCTATAGAGCTTAGTAGACATTTATACGGCCTTATGCGTCAACAGTAAATTTTGACATAGCCATCATTACGCGAAGTCATAGACTCCATAATAGACCAGAGGAAGCTTTTGGTTTAAGAACGGAGAGGCTGCGCAAAATCAGGACCTATTCTAAAGGGCATTGCGTGGTATGTCCCCACACGGTTGAATGTAGTGTAAATAACTTGCAATTGAACGAGCATGCCCTCCAAGTGTGGATTCCTGTATGCAAATGGTAATGTTGGCAGTACCGCACCATTTAATTGCGAATTGATTACGATATGCATGCTGGGTCAACTTACATTTTGTAATAGACTGTTGAGCCTTGCATGCAGACACGCCTGCCTGCGTGTGAGAGGCCCACGGCAACAACTACAATAATTATTACTGATTATAACGATACTACATTACTCCTAGGCGTGCTGCATACATACATTGTCATTGGTATGCCTATAGCCTACAGCAGAGTGACATCATGCAGAGTTCATAGAACCTGGAGTCTATTGTTTACTGGATGCAATGACCCCTAAAGTGTAGGGTCAAATCTGACTCATATTTTGACCAATGACCAGCAACGATAAGATAGATTCACAAAGGCGGCATAATAATTAATTATATCTGCAAAAGTATACGGCTGTACAGGGTACACTCTCGATTTCTTCTGAAAAGCACTAAAAAAATAAAAAGCAGCAGTCTTGAATGCATAGGGCCTACTGTAATGTAAAACTGCAATTTCTGATTACCTCAGAAAAGCTCTTTCAGGGAAACAATACTAATTAGGCCTAATTAACTAAGCGTAGGGTTACTTAACGACATCCAGTAAATAATACACAAAGAGCGATAGCACTGCCGAGCTCGTATGTGCACGACTATAGGACACACGCACACACGCAAACACCCACACACATGCAAACACCCACACACACACGCACACACACACGAACAAACAAACACACACACACACATGCACACGCACACAGTGTTTCGACATCGAGACCTTTAATTGTTTCGATGTGGTCCTCAGTGTGGTTTAAGCCGATGCTCATGCCAGCTTATAGTCTAATTTAATTAATTTAATCCAAGGACTCCTTTTTAATTAGTCCTTCAAATATCTCATTCCTCTTACATTCGCTAACTATACACTATCCATCCGCCCAGATATACTGTACAGTGTACACACGTTCTTTATCACACATTTCTCTATCTCGGCCTCATGAAGTATTCTTCTCTCTCACGTTCTGCAACAGTATACGCTGCGCCAGCTCTTTGGACGAACTTTCGAAAGATCTCCTCCAGCTAACTCATATCCCTCATTCAACTATCAATCTCAGCACCCCCCACTTTCCCTCTTGCCTGCCCTGCAGCATTCCACTCGAGACTGAAAACCGAGCTTTTCATGTTCCGCTTCATGCAGCGCTACATCATGACCACAATCACCATCGGTTTCCACCTTAACACTATGCTGTCTATACTGCTTGACCCCTCCCGGAATCTGGCCTGGCATCAAAACTGATCAAACAACCTGGATTTTGTTCTGGACTTTGTTTGAAAGCTGGTCTTCATGATACAGTTTTTGTGTGGCGCTGAGGAATGTCTAAAACGCGCGTTTACATTAGCGCCATTATAATGCACAAAGCATCAATCGATGGTTGCTACGGGTGGGTATTAATTGTTAGCGACCTCATTTTCTTAGCCTCGGCATATGAGGGTGGGTGGTCAGTCCTCGCTCTCTCTCCTTTTCTATCTGTCTCCGCCTGTCTGTCTCTCTCTTTCTGTCTCTGTCTCTCTATGTCTCTCTCTGTCTCTCTCTCCGTTTCAACTTCCTATCAACAGTGTACGATCAGTGTACTCAATATATATCTGAGTTCACATGTGGAGCAGAAATCTCGAACCAAATTTCTGCCAGACCTGGCGGGAATTTGAACCACCGACATCTCGGTTGACAGTCCAACACGCGAACCAGTATACACTGTGGAGCAGCCCCCAACAAACCGCCTTAAAATGTCCAGTAAAACGGGTCTCTGGAAAAGTGACCGTGCGCTTGTCAGCACTGACTGAGGTTTTCGTTTAGTAATGAATTTCTTCCTTTGCGTGATTCTTGTTCAGGTTCTTGTCAGAGGGAATTAGAGAAGTTTCTGATTCTGATTCTCGGCTACGCTGTTCAGTGCGACCGAAAGGAGAACCACGTCGAAGCGATCAAAAGCTTCGATGTCGAAACACAACAGGCACTCGTCATGCATATACAACAGGTATTGGTATTACGTCATTGGTATTACAAAGGCATGTTTTGTTGTAGGCCAACACAGGAAGTCTGGACTACAGTAGGCCTCTGTCTGTTTCAAGCATAGACTGCTTCAGTGTAGGAGTCTATGATTTCAAATGTTAGTCTGTCGTTCGATGTTTTATGAGTCACATGGTTTTATCACAGCCCAGGCTCTTCGGTTAGTCACGACCGGCTTATACTTAGAAAATTCACACATAAATATACGCATAGGCCTAGAGTCAACATATAATTACATGCATGCATGCAAGCAGGCAGGCAAGTAAGCATAATATTGTTATGTGTGCATGTATGTAAACATGCATGCACGATAACAATAAAGTGTACGAGCTGAGATCCAACGCTTTGATGCTGTCGCGTTCCACCGCACTTTCTCTCAACAATGCAGAACTCGACGACGTTTAGCCGATCTTTCATGTTTCCCAGTGGCGGATTTAGTCACAGGCGGGAGGCAGCGGTTACCCCCTCTTGGTTGTATTTCGGTGCCCTCAGACCATACACCTGCATGATGAGCTCTGAAAGTATACTTTCTCTACTTCGCAAGCAATTGATGCTGGATCCGTCACAAATGTCTGCGAGACGTTTTCTAAATCTCAAAGCATCATCCTCACCTCGGATAAACATTACACGAGTAGGAGTAACTCTTAAAACACTGTAAATGCTAATGAGCAGATAGCTTGAACGAGATAAGCCTTTTTATAGTAGACCTACTCTATGACACTAGGCTATATAATTAAATGACATGATAATTGCACATAATTGTTGTTATAGGTGACTGAAGTTCCTCGAAATGTTCTATCGCTGGCCGGTGAAAACCATTTGGATCCGATTGCTTTGAGTCAAACAGTTCAAGATCTCTGTCGGGAAAGGTTGCAAATGATGGAGGTTCGTTCTAGAATAATTGATCGCCTGGGCTTTTCAATAAAAATCGTTTTACATTCTATGCCTACATTTGAAGACAGTAAGCGTTAAATGTCAGGCTCTATAAAGCGTAGGCTAGCCTAAGTCGTTGCTTATATGTATGAGTAAGTCGTTGCTTATATGTATGATTGTTGATGGAAAATGATAAGGACCTGCTGTATAGGCTATTTGCATTTTCATTCATATATTCTGATAATCGTCAGATATGTCAGAAGTCAAAACTAAATAAGACACCTTCTACGAAACTAGTGTTAGAAACAACTAATTATGATTTCCGTGTCATTAGTTGGTTTTCAGTTTCTCTGGGGTTGGATATCCTTACACTTACATGTAGCATAGGCCTATACATACATGTAGGCCCACATCATTATACGTAGAGCCTATGTGTTACCTGCTAACTGTCATTCCATTAAAATATAGGCTATTGTATCCAACAGTAAAATATAAAATATAGGCTATTGTATCCAACAGTTATAGACCCATCCTTGCCAGCGTGCCCATGAACATTTGATGGAACGCTTGTGTGCTCTATAAGAGTGTACCTGCGATTAATAAAAGACAACCCCTTTTAGTTGAGGGCTTGAGGCCTAATTAATCGCCTAGGCCTTAATCAATGGACAATGTCGCGCTTTATATCAGCACAGACTTAGATATAACTATTATTGTTACATGTAGGCCTATATATGATATATCCGGCCTCAAGAGGTTGGAAAACAGTTTGACGCCATTGCCACACTTAGAAATGCATGAACGGTAGGCTAAAGTTCGACGACATGCGCCCACTAAATTTTTACTATGTACACAGAGCCTGGGAAGAGGCCCAGAATAGATTATGGTGATGATGATGATGATGATGATGATGATGATGATGATGATGACGACGAGGAGGAAGAGGAGGAGGAGAAGGAAGAGAAGGAGGATGGAGTATTATGAATTTATGATGATGATTAAAACTGGTTTCAAACATCTCGATGATTAGGCTAGTACATAAAGTGACTGAACAGGTCAGAATTGCTTAGACTTGAAAGTAGTCTTCTATATGGATCATGAAAAGTCGCAGTGACTATACGCAATACGCTCAATTCTGATTGTGATTAGAGAGCCTAGTATGAATTCTATAGAACTGATTTTTCCCTTTCCTGTACAGAAGGTAATGGGACTAAGTGGAGTTGAAGGAGACGAAGCGGGCGATCCCACGAAGCGACGGCTGCCATCGAAGAGCAAGGAAGATGTTGAACATCGAAAACAAATCAGAGCCTTAAACGATGAACTGTAAGTTATCCTGGCGCACAATAAACTGAATGTGGTCATCGTGCAACTGAATAACCGTTATCACATTATAACTATAGTCTAATCTAACTGACTTCGGATAAACTGACCCAGACGTAGCTTCTTAGCCTAACATTATGGACTTCTATAGGCCTAATTATATTCTTCTTTATCTTCAGTCTATGTATAGGCCAATTCATGAACGTAATTTTATCAAAATCGATAAACGTAACCACATTTTTATTTTAATCTAATCGGATCCAACTTGAGATAGCAAGATGTTCTAATCTTGTCAGTTTGGCCTGCAGTCTAATAATCGTCTCATTAATGGATCATTTCTAATCAATTATTAGGCTATCTGTGCAGTTGCAACTGATAAGCCTACAATAAATATAATTAATTGTAATACGTTCTGTTTCATTGCAACCAATAGTAGACCAACAAATCCCTAAATTCTCGTATAATGTCGGGTCCGCCATTAACTCATTTAGTGAGATTTTGTTGCGCTGCTTTGCTTTTCATATTCGTCCGTAACTTCAGAGAAGAAAAGAGCAGATTACTTACAGAAACGCGAACAGAACTATGTACAGTGAACTCCGAATTATCTAGGACGAAATCTGAGGTAGAGTAGATGACCATGTATGCTTCTCTAAAGTAGTTTTAGACTTTAAGCGTCAATTTATTATTGAAGAATCAAATGTTCAAGCATAATGTGGCGGTACGCCACCAACCAGCCTTCTTAGCAACCTGCCTCCTTAGCAACCAGCCTTCTTAGCAACCTGCCATAGCAACCTTCCTTAGCAACCTACCTCCGTACCAGCCTGCCTCCTTAGCAACCTACCTCCGTACCAACCTACCTTAGCAGCCTGCCTCCGTACCAACCTGCCTAATTAGCAACCTGCCTCCTTAACAACCTGATTGGAGAAGGAGAACTTGCAACTCAGAGAAGTCTTGCAGTGCGAATCAGACTTGGAGTACGGCGATGGGGAACAAGGACGGTCTCCTTCTTAATTCTGGCGATGGACAGTGAAGAGTCGCTGTCCTTTGTGTTGGGTCGCTGAACGTTGCTGAACGTTGTTCGGAAAATAGAAGTAGAAACTTTACGGTTGCATTGACTCAGTCTTGAGATAGACCACGCGCGCGGACATTATTCAAGTCCAGGATACTTGTACTGGTTCTCTTTTGTGCAACGCTTTATTGTAGGCATATTTTGCTTGTGTAACTGAAAACATAACACGTTTGAGGGTTTGAACCGAAGTTTCAGAAGCATCTTAACTGAGCTGTCACAACCACTGCGTATACCAAATTTAAGGAATATAGGCCTATTAGCAAACTGGAATTGCTTTTGACATTTTTTATTTGGTTTTATTTTCTTTAGAATACGATTTTAAGCGCTGAAGCGAAAACTGGCAGAGTATACAAGGATGAGCTCGACAACATGAAAGAAATAGTAGGATATTCTATTATACGCATGCCTGTAGGCCCTATTACATTTTGTAGTAGGCCTATTTCAACTAAACGGAATCTAAGCCTACAGTATAGGCCTTTCGAAATATTTACAATCTAAGTAAAGAATGTAGGCCAGTACACATATTATATATGTATACATTCAGATTAAGAGACCCTAAAGTTTAATGTGCATTTTACCAAATTGGAGCATGAATAGGTCTGGATTATTATCCAGACCAATTCATGCTTCAATTTGGTTTAGCAGTTGTAGGGCCTACGAATTCTGTATCACACAATTCTTTGTAGGTTTAATCCTTGTCTTCTGTGTTTGATATTTGGTTGATAGGTTATCCAATCAGAAAAGTATAGAAAGGAACTTCAAAAATACAAAAACGTAATGGCAGGTGTTGACTTTTACAAGACACGTTTAGATGTAAGTATATGCATATCAATTAGAACTAAAGACTGCATCACGGTACATTTTTTAACCAACCTTAAGTCGCAATCACTAAGACCAATTGCTTATGTTTGTATGCATCGATTTTGAGAAGTTTAAAAAGGCGCTATATAAAGTGTCTCAAGACACCAGTACATACATAGGCCTACTGTTCATGCATTATGTACATACATGTATACATACATAACCCATGTACATACAGTCATACACACGTACATTACGGTACATACATAAATAAATCAAGGCATATATATATACAACATACACAGAGATTCCTACATACATGCATCGTAATCGTAAACTCGATATTTCTAGAGCGCCCACAAAAGCGAAGTCGCGGGAACCAGCTTATTCACAGGCGCTTAATCAAAACAGAATCGATAGGCAGAGGGTCAAAATCCAGAAAGTCGATCAGTCAGGCAGGCAGTCAGACGGCTGAGTTGAATGATGTTTAGAGTTGAAATGGCGAGGGAGGGGAAGAGAAGGAATCGGGATAGGATTTGTGAAAAGCAGTGTTTTCAGTTTTGAGTGGAAGACCTGTGGAGAGATAGCAAGAGGTGAGGTTTTGGTGAGTTCGTGGGATGGATCGGATATTTGTCGTAGCACAGGCGAAGGTTTGTTCCAAAGAGGTGGTATACAGCTATGGCTATGGAGCGATTTTGCAAATTTAAGCGATGAGGTGACGGAGCAGTGTGAGGGTGGAAGATGCATGCAAACATGTCATAACAAGACACTTATATAGCTCATTTTTTTATACCTAACAAGGCACTGCACATGATACAGCAGTGTGACTATATATCAAGCATATGCATTTGGAAGCACGTGCATGTTTTGTGTTGGTCTGATCGACCTTGTAGGACTTGCGCAAGGACAATGACCTTCTGCTGGAGTCGAAGGCGGAAGTGGAACTGCAGCTGACGTCGTCAAACAAACGCATCGACAGCATCAAGGACGAACTCGTTCTGTCTCAGAAGAACTTGGAAAACAGTAATTCCGTAAGTGACCAGCGGTCAGACATTGACGGCGTGCTCTGTGGCCTCAGAAGAAAAGAGAGGATCAAAGTGGACATGCGCGTATATGGGGAGGGGGTACGGGTTCAAACCCCCCAAATAAATTGCCGAAATTTTTTATATGCTTTTGTATGCGAAATAAAAAAGAACTTAACTTCCGCGATCATGTCCAATATGGAAACCCCGAAATTGTTTCCTGGTTATACGCTACTGGAAGTGGATGAAAGTAGCAGTGGCCTATACACTACCTCATTTCCATTGCCATCAGATGGGACTCATATGGGCTCAATAAGTATTCCATATGAGAATATGGGTCATAATTTTTATGGGCTTCATGTATACTGGCATGTGAAGGGAAAAAAAGGAAGAATAAGGTCTGGCAAGGTTATAGCGAAATATGATTAAAATGAGAATAATTATAATAATTATAATGGATTATAAGATAGGAAAGGTTAGCCTATATCAGAGCTCAGCTGACAGAGAAATAACAGTTAATTAACCCAACACTGGCTATGTAGCCCATTAACTTTCTATACAATTATTCTCTTCGTTAGGTACAATAGTCGGGTCGCATTAAAAGAAATCCTTGGACGACCCAGAAAAAATTGGCAACAAGCTGGAAATAAAAAATAATTAAAGATAAAATATTAATGTATTTAAAAAATGGTCCCCAGCCGATCAGTTCTCACGATGGGGTTTTTTATAAGAGAAATTTGAAAGTATAAAATTTTGCATGGCTATTTGAGCGCTGTACCTGGAATATTTTTGTTTACGATTAGTGTTTACGGTTACGTTTTGTAGAAATAAACTATTATACAATGTTGCTGTTTTTCGATGCTAGTGGTTACATTTTCAACCTAAGATCTGAAATTTATCATATAAAGTGTGTTCGCATGTCTTTCGTGCTTTCTCGGGATTTTTATGTGACCTGTCACAATCTGTGCACTGTGCAGTGATGACGATAGCGAGAAGCCTGTCCGAGTTCTAACAGGACGTGAGAAGTTAAGGTCAAGTAGCATCAAGCGGGGTCATACCGACTTGACTGAGTATTTATTATCTGCACCACATGTAATTAATGTTCACGAGTCTAAGGAGTCTTGCCGAAAGCTGTATGTAAATGAAGCGAGCATTCAACAAAAACGTGGGCATGTGCTGTCGACTCAGAAAGTAAATGCAAAGTCATGCGCTCCTGCGGCTCCTTTCTAGGAGAGTTTGATTGGAAACAGAACTGTTTCATTTGTGGTAAACCTGTTGTTGTTCGAAAGCCTGATAAGAGTACCAAATGGCGCAGTGTACAAACACTGAGTATCAAAGACAATGTTTTAAATTTCTATAGAAGACGTCAAGATCAGTTGGCATTCGTGGTACAGGGACGCATAGAAACTACAGGTGATTTGCCTGCAGCTGAGGCAATTTACCACATGAACTGTTGTCGTGACTTTTCTAAGATTGAAAAGGTTCAACAGGAATCTGAGCCCAGTAGTTTGGGTAGATCTGCCGGTAGACATGTTAGCCAAGATATGTTTGAAAACTTTAACGCTATGTGTGATGCGATTTATTATGCGGTGGTGTAGGGGTATAATTGTTATATGGAATTATAATTGTTATATGGAAGACAAAGATAAAGTCAAGCACTGTGTGCCATTTTTGTTACAAACATTTCTAGAAAGTATTGTTGGTGATGAAATTAAACAGATTGCCATAGGTCACTTCATTAATAATTATATTCGTTTATTGAGAAAGACAGCTCTGATTGGCACACCGCAGTCAGGTACAATGTTATAGAGTTTAGAGAAATAATAGGTGTTTAGTTTTACTTATTGCGCAGCTGACCATAACGTTTGAATGAGGACTGGGCATTGTCATTGAACACTAGCATAGAGGACTCTAGGTATGAAGTTTTTATTGTCTTTGACTGACAGCTCAAACGGGTGTGTCTGCGCCGGAAATTTTAGCCTCTCTTGGCCACCAGCGGGAACAGGCCACGTAGGACGTGGAACTCGTTCTGGATCACTGCCTGAAGCAATTCGTGATCCGCCCTGGTCGCCATCTCCTCAAAAGTCAGCGAATTCACGAGGAGAAACCCCAGTCATTATACAAGCAAGCGGTCCTAGATCTGTTATATCACCTGTTTTATTGGGTGTCGGTGTCACTGTTGACACATGGTTGGCTCTAAGACACTTGTTCAAATGTTGGCACATTTAGGGCTGTCTGTGACAGTTGACGAGGTGAACAAATACAAGTGCTCAGTCAATTTTACAGTCTGCTGAGGATGATCTACCAGCTACTTTACTGGGGTGCGGTGGTTTAGGGGTATGTTCGGTGCCTTGCAGCTGGAGGGTTGCGGGTTCGAATCCACCTCAAAGTCGCCGCGTAGGGACCCTGGGCAAGTCCTTCACTCGCAATTGCTCATGCGCTTCGGCGTGAAACTCCGATTCAGCGTCCGCGCAGTAGTCGGGAGCGCCTCTGAATGGGAAATCATGGTAGGGGCGCTATAACAAGTGTTCAAATACAATACAATACAATACTAGTCCAACAGATTTCATGCAATGGTCTGCAGACAATGTTGACTACAACGTTGTGATGCTAGACAGTTTGGGAACCTTTCACTGGATGGGAATCCTTTCTATGTCAGTAACTGACAATTCTTTAGACACATTACCTTCAGGCAAATTTAGTGAAAAGTCTGTTAAACGTCTGTTACGTTACGTGTTAAAGTTTCTAACATGGTCCGTTACTGTTGAATTAGGTGGTATTTTCGAGTAGAGGCAGATCCCAGACTGAATTGGTCAGGTTACATGCAAGACATGAGCATTGGTCCACATTTGCCTCCTGGTGACATCCATGTGATAGGCCTACCCATTATTGACATGAACCAAGGTGACAGATCATGTATGTTGTCAACACTGGTATTTATCAGTGACCAGGCCAAGAAACTCAACATAATTACACCATGTGTGACATTTGAACATCTGTTATCACTTCACAGTCGCTTAATGTTGTATGTTTTCCATGTAATTATGAGCTTTCTTGGCAGCATTGGCTCTGTGATGTCTGGTTCTGAGCTTTCAGAAGCTTTGGAGTGCTGCTATGGTCTAAATGCCGTTGTGCATATGATCGGTGCAAGGCTGTGGCCCGGGCTTTACGAGGACATTTGATTGATTCAGCACTAAATATTTTGCTTACGACATCTGTACTAGATACCTCCGTAAATAATGACGTTCCTGGCTGTATCACCGATGCAGATGTTACTGACTTGAGAGCACTGTATGATAGCGTGAACAGGAAAGAGTTAGATTTACCAAGTTTAGGTGCTAAGGTGCCTCTGAATGTTTAAGAAAATTGGACAATGCGCTTTCAGCTCATACAACCATGTTGGCCACTATGTCCAGAACTGCAAGAGTATGGCTACAATGTATGAAGTATGTTGACATTCTAAAAAAGTTCTTAGTGCTGAAAGATTTGGAGATTGGGGTATGCATCTTGATGATATCGCATAGATACTAAATATTTTTGTAGTGACAGGGCACAATCAGTATGCCAAGTGTGATTGGCTCTATCCAAAATATTCTCGAACTGCCATATACATACTCAAGCATGGTTACATGGAAAACTCAAAAACGGGTGCCTCAGTGTACGCCGATCCTGAATTAGCAAGTACAAATACACCTGTAACAATTATCGCTGATGATAGACGTACTTGTTAATGCATTTCGCCGATCCCAGGAGAGTACAGCAAATATTACAGGCGAACTCGCGCGGCCATATTTGCTGTACTCTCCTGGGATCGGCGAAATACGGGCGCCGTTTTGCAAAATGACTCATTAAAAAAAACTGACTGGTTTGATTTTCCCTGGGGATAATTTAATTGAAGCTATATATAAAACCATTTATGGAAAATAAAAAATCAGCTTGTTGCCAATTTGTTCTGGGTCTGAGGACTCCGCAACACGTCTACAAGTATGTATTCCGAATGCTGCTGCGAAGGCCTACTTATAATCAACTACGTGAAAACCCAAGACATGTAGGCCTACAGGCCTAAATAATAAGCCTATTTGCCTTATTATAAATCAAGTGTTAGCTAATAAATAGAAGAAAGCGCAAATTAACGACTAAAGTCACGATCGCAAATGTTATAAGATGCATTAAGGATTCAGAGGCCGTCCATAAATGACGTCACGCTATTTTGGCCGATTTTTACCCCCCCCCCTCCCCCCTCGTCACACTTCGTCACAAAAAATAAGACCCCCTCTGAAAATGATGTCACAAATCTCTGACCCCCTAAAACCAATTTCCATGGCGAAGCAAAATGCTCCTTCATGGAACAAATAGCGAAAAACATGAATATTTTAAAATCTAACGGTGACCAAATATTGAAATAATTAGAAAATTATTAATAATGGTGCCCGTATACATTAAAATAATTAAAAAATAATGAAAATTTAATCCTAAAAATTAGTGCTGTTATTATTAAAATTAAATTGTTGTTAATTGTTAAATTTAATAACATAGACCTGGTGTGACGTCACACTACTCAGACCCCCACCCCCATGTCACACATCGTCACAAATTTCCGACCCCCCTCCCCCCCCCTAGGTGCGTGACGTCATTTATGGACGGCCCCTCATCTAGAATTTTAAATTTCAGGAGAAAGCGGAACTGAACAAGAAACTGGCGGAACTTGCCGAAGAGAATGTGAGGCTGGAGTACGAAATATCTCAGATGAAAGGCGGCTTTCTTGTGTCGAACATGAGTCGCTTCATGAGTACCACTTCAATCGACTGTATTCCTCCTCTGATTGATTCAGCTGGACTTAGTCAAACACGTAAGGACATATAATACCTATATATATACTAGGAAGGACGTGTAGACAGACGATTATATGCTTTTATCCGCTTGTTTTACTGTCTGTGTGCTTGTACGTATGTAGGCCTATTGTATGTAGCATGTAGGGCTGTAGGCCTTATACACCCTTACCTATGGACTATTATGTATGTACCTATGGAGGCGCATGTGTATATGCCTACGTGCTCATGTATTTATACGTAGGCAGATGCATAGGTATAATTTTCGGGCGGGGGGGGGGTGGTACAAGGGGTAGGCCTACTCGATCGTACTTCCCACTTTTTGAACTAGTTAAATATGCAGAACTGCAGTACAAAGTCAATTTCCCGGACAGTGACCTTCATTGGGCCCATATCTGACCAATATTGTGCAATTAGTGGCTAGCTACTGTCAATTGGGGGGCCCTTCAAATGTGGCTGTCACAGAAGAGCGTACAAGGTACTATATGGTGGCATATGTCGCTTGCTTGCATCAACGACCTGGTTTGCGTCAATGAATCAATCGTATACTTGCATTGTTTTTTTGTGCTAAATACTGAAGTGCAGGCATATTTTTTACGAATCAGGAGGAAATTCGATATCGGACGAAATGAACGAAACTCTGACGATTCACTTGACTCGGCTGCAGATGGAAAACGACGAACTGAGGATGAAGTTGAAGGAATCGACCGACAAACATCAGGACCTCGAAAGAAACGTCGAACAACTGCGGCGACAGCAGGAGGAAGATTTCCAGAGGAAACTAGAAGCAGTCCAACAACAGTTGTCCCAGCAAAGCATACGGAGCTCTCGAGAGCTAACGAAAGAATTCGAGCAAAAGGTTAGCCAGCGTCAACCACGCATTAGCCCTGCATCAAGATAAGTGGAGCAAACGCAGAAATTCAGTTGATCAATAGAAGACCAATGAGGACCATTAACTTAGGAATTATGTTTAGGCCTAAGCCTATTGAAAGGCATCTATTATGTCATATACATGTAGAGTCTAGGCCCTGTATGTAGCCCTGCACGTCCATAACAGATAAGAACTGCCAAAATAATATCCGTAGACGTCAACGGCCTTTCTTGCCAGAAGAAGTCGTTCCATCTATAGGCCTACTCTGGATCCATCCAATCATGTCGTCTAGCTGTGTTTGCATAAGCATATAGCCTACTTACAATGCCATGAATTTCTGAACTTGTTGAATAACCTTGGAATGTAGGCTATAAAACTACGTTTAATCTCATTACGTGCATAAAATCTTCTTAAACAAGATATGTATATTCCTTCTTGGAATATATGGCCTATCAGTAGTCTATATTACACTAGGAAACAATGTAGCCTAACTGTTTACTTTAATCCTTATGTCAGCATCCTATATAACGTCTGCAAAGGGGCCGTCCATAAATGACGTCACGCACCTAGGGGGAGGGGGTCGGAAATTTGTGACGATGTGTGACGTGGGGGAGGGGGGTCAGCCAAGTGTGACGTCACATCACGTCTGTGTAATTAAATTTAACAATTAACAACAATTTAATCTTAAAATAACAGCTCTAATTTTGAGTATTAAAATTTTCATAATTTTTTGATTATTTTTATGTATACGGGCACCATTATTAATAATTTTCTAATTATTTAAATATTTGTCACCATAAGATTTTTAAATACTTATTACAATGACAATAATTGGGCATTGAAACATGTTTTATTATCATGTGGAAGTTTCGTTTTAGGGGGGTCAGAGCTTTGTGACGTCATTTTTCAGGGGGTGTGACTTTTTGTGACCCCCCCCCCCGAGGGGGAGGGGGGGGTTAAAAATCGGCCAAAATAGCGTGACGTCATTTATGGACGGCCCCAAAGTAGGGCCTACACATGGACTATAAATAGGCCTATTCCTACTCACTCGTTCGATGAAATGTAAACCATAAACTGACTGCTGCTTAAAGGTTCTGGAGATGGAAGAGCGGAGCATAAAGCTGAAGCAGAAGGTATCGAAAGACTTCCAGCAGAAATTCAGTGAAATGGAACGACAGAATCAGAGTCTTCAGCAGCATATTGAGGAGCTGCAGAAGCAGATTAAGTTCATCGAGGAAACGAGTCATCGTGATCGAGAAGTGTGCGCCAAGCTCCAAGGCGCCAACGAAGAGCTGCTGTCCGAAAGACGACAACTGAAACGAGAAATCTCTCTGAACCGCGACAACTACCATGACAAAATAGGTGCCCTACAGACGAAGGCAAGTTTTTGACATGTTCAGTGGGCAACTCAAATTACATGTAAGTAGTTAGTTTGGAGGGAGGGCGATTCGATGGCGTACACGGTACCCCTTCCGCAAAAGCAACGGGGATCTGACTTGCATCTGGTACAGTGGTACCGTCCTTCGCGCTGCGCCGTAACTGATCCACCTCATCTCTAATAGTGATGGTTATTACGGTGAGCGGAATACAAGTCTACATGTACTTAATCATAGGAGCCGCTGTGTTGAAGCAGCCTTGCCAACATCGGATTTTGGGGTCATCCATAACCACAAAGGACGCCTGCTGAGGGGAAACGGTAACCAAATGCCAACACGGGGAGGGGTTATACATAATGTTTACGTCCGCATTTAAATTTCATCGTTACTTCTTTACACAACTTAATCTGAAGTTAGATAGCAGACCGTTATTCACAGTTAACCCTGCAATATTAACCAAGTAGCCTAGACAATGCCTCAATACTCCGCTGAAAGGGGGAAGGGTAATTCAAATTGTGGACAAGGGAGTGATATGCTGACGTTTGCGGACGTAGCCTACTCTATAACATGTGGTTGGCTCCTCTACTTGGAATAACCTTCCCCCTCATTAAGGGCTAAACTAATGACTAATTTTTCCTCTTTGGTCTCTCGTTCTTTAAAATCGTTTCTTTTCCCCCGGGGTTTTCGTGCTGAGAGCGCTTCTGAACAGTTATTCTGAGAGAGGCGCTATATAAATCTTTAGATACAATACAATGCATTGCATAAGACAAGTAGGCCTATACATTCCACATTACATGGATATCTGATGTGCACCTTCAGCTTCATAACTGCTTCAGCAAAGCCTACAGATTCAACTGAATCTACCTTGCTGCGAAAATCTTTACTAAATAAAAGGTATTCATCCAAAATGTGGAGAACACATACAGTAGAGGTGTATTGTATAATAGGAATACAGAAATCTGTTCATTATTGTATTAGGTTATTTGTTCTACTTGACATTATAACTTTTTAGGCTGAGTTGATGGAGAAAGAGACGAATAATCTGCATAGCCAGACTAAAAAGATCGACCTCTGTGATGATTCCATTGGTCCTTCATCTGATATAAACAGCCATCCTTGTCAGAATTCCTCGTCGTCAGAGCTCAAGGACAACCGCAGCCTGACGGCCACTTCTCAGAGCAGTGCAGTTGACATGGACGCCTCCTATAGAAGCGACCACTCCTCTTATAGAAGTGACCACTCCTTTTCATCGCCCACTTCCAGAGGCAGCCCGTTCACCAGGGCGGAGACGCTGAGGCGCTCCAACACACTGGCAGCGAGCAGAAGCGGTGAGGAGGGCAGAAGCCGGATACAGGGGATTGTGGCACCAGTGATGAGGTCAACCGAGAAGACTCCGACGAACTCAGGCGATCCTTCCCGCTCCACACAGAAGCGGCAGCTTCCACTCGATTTACTTCGCGACCGACTGGGAAACACATTCTCGAGGAGCGACAAGCACCGCCACACTCTGCCTGCAAAGATGTCCCTCGATCGACAACACTCAAGAAGTGGCTCGTCCAAGTACTACAGCCCCGAAAGCAGTGGTGGACACAGAGGAGCCGCTCCACCTGGAAGCAGTTACTCGAGGCCTCCGCAGATGGCGCCATACGGCCAGCACTCTCACTCCGTGTCGGAGAAGCGCCACAGCAACCATAGCAGCAGCCGTGACTATGACGACGCCAGTCTCAGATCACATCTCAACAGCAGCACCACTTCAGAGGCCAGAGGATCTGATGAAAGGCGACAGAGACCACGCAGCGAAGACACCAAGGTCAGGTTTAGCCTTCATTTTAATCTACTCAGGCAGGAAGGGAGGAACATAGGTGGGAAGGTACAGAGGCAGGCAGGCATGGTGAAGCAAAGAAAGACAAACAGATGGATGGGGATAAATAGAATAAAAGATCACGTCTTTCAAATGTTTACTTACTTAAAGACTTAACACTCCAAGAACAGAGTTTATTATAAAATTATTCTCACTATAATACACTAACAATTTGAACTAACAGAAGATGAGCTACATTTCTAGTCTGAAGTGGCTTTTCTCTTAAACTTCGGTCAGTTACATGCTTTCTACATTTTCTTTGAATGAAGGAAATTTCTTTTTGAACAGGGTTATGTGTAAAAATCTAACATGAAGTATTAAAAGGAAAATGTATTTTATTTACAGAATGGAGACGTAAGAGAAACCAAATGGCAAATCTCCTCTTATTCTGAGAAGATTGTAACTCGGACTTTAGAATGCCTAGAACTCGGTGACGAAGAAAGTCGCTGTAGAGCACTTGTTGACCAGATTATGAAGCTTCAAGCACACAATCAGCAACTGATCAACAAAAATGCTGATCTGCGGCAAATGACACAGACTACGAAGGCCTTGGACGAGAAACTCAGCAGCCTGGAAGAAAGAAACCTGGAACTGGAAAAGGAAAACAGGAAACTGAAACAAATCCTCGACTCTTTCCTTGGCAGTGGATCGCAAAGTCTTTATGACAAACGCACATATCAGTTCAATTCCAGTGTTTAATAGATGAAACAGACAGAGATAAATACAAGAAACAGAATGTTTGGCTATAGAACTGTATAACTAAAGAATCATAGAGGTTTGCTTCTATTTTTTGGCCTTCAGTTTTCGCAACAGTGCCTGTTTAAGCGCTTTCTACAATAAACAAAACAATGTTTATAAGCAGTAATTGTAATTGTAATCGAACATTTATATAGCGCTGCTCAAGAATCAGCAGCGCTCTCGACCTGCTTCAGTGCCTGCGTCAGAGAACAAAAATATCTTAAGGCGTCTACGGAACTGAGAAGGTGATAGGGCTAGTAACTCAAGGCGAAGAGATTGGGGAAGAGAGTTCCAAGCTGATGGGCCAACACGTGCAAAGCACCTAGAGTGGGCCGTAGCAGAGCGCATGCGAGGGACAACCATAAGGCCACGGGTCGAAGATCGCAAAGAGGCCCTCGCAGGTAAAGAGGAGACAAAGGTGCAAAAAGACCTCAGGTAGGATGGGGCCACCCCAACAAGGCAGTTACGCATGAGGGAAAGGATTTTGAATTGTACCCGCTGTTGGATAGGGAGCCAGTGAAGGGTATCCCGAATATAGCCTGAGATATGGGTAAACTTTGGAATTTCGCCTATAAGCCGAGCTGCTGCATTAAGAATAGACTGGAGTTTGTGATATGTTAATAATAACTCAAACCATTTTACTAATAATAAAAGGATAGGTTATTGATTTAAAGAACTTCAAACTGTTGCTTTGGTTTACCGACAGTTGAAAAAATAGACAGAATGTGCTTTCAGCAATCTTAAGAAAATCTTCGTTACTTTTACACAACCATTTGTTAGTTACTGCTTAGTACTGAAATAAGTATGAAATTTACGCTTTTATCCTGGAACGTGCGTTTTCCTTTCTTCTCCCGAATTTTATGCTTCACCATCGAGAATGCCTTTGTCTTTCGCTTGTCTTTATTTGATGTGCTTGCATGAGGATTCATGCGCTTTTCGCGTTGTCCGAATTTACCACGTCCTTCTCGTCCAGCCTGCAGCAAATTTAAATAAATCTTACTTAAGGCACTGAAAACCTGAAAATCTGAAAAGAATTGGAGCACATTAGTAGGTCAATCAATATGCATTGTTTGTACACCATCTGCCAGCCTTAGCTCAGCTGCCAGCCTTACTGTAGTATGAAATTGCATTGTATTGAAACATTTATATGAAATACGTATAATAGGCTAATTAAAGGTGCTGTACAAATGCTTCCGTGCATGCATATGATAAAATGTTGTCTTTATTGCTGACATGTATGTGTAATAAACAAGATCTAGAACCTTGCCTGCATAAATCTCATTCAAACTACTTTTCAATTTGATGTAAAAAGATATTCTGTATGAGTGCAGAATGTAACAACTACCAATAATTGATGATGTTGACGACGATGACAGTGATCATGATGGTGATCTTCTAAGAATATTCAGGTACTTCCTGAAACTAAACAAGCCACACCAGTAGTGACATTTAGAGATATTTCTCTAACCTAGTAGCTCTTGCCTATAATGCACTAATTGAAAAATGCCTCTCAAATATAGCAACAATAGAAACTGAAACAAAGCTGAACAATAAAACTTATTGTAGCAGAAAATCCAGTTAACAACAATTACTGACCATTACTGTAGCCAGTCGAGACTCGCGATCATGGCGTCGTTTCTTGTATACTAATTCAATATCCTCAAGTGGGATGATTTCTTTCCTGGAAGTTAAAATTTCACATGCCTGCTTATTCAGTGATTCACTCCCATTATCTGACAACTAAATCTAATGTCCATTTACAAATAAGGTGAGACAGTCTTGTCCAGAATTTAGTAACATTTGTAAAAAAAATTTAAATTGTCCAAATCTGCAAACCCTAGCAACAAAAACTTGCTGATTGTAGCAACATAATTAAATTTATTTCCTGTTATAAGCTATTGTGGCTATGCCATGGCTAAGTACAAACAACCTTGTATCTTCTCAAATAATATTTTAAGAAATTTTAGATGCTACAATAAATTAAGTTTTACAATTACACTGTTTAAAAATTACATCTATAGCAGCAGTAGCAAGTGAATTGATGCTACGGATGCTCGGTCACAAACAATAAACATAGGTAATTGGTCAAACACTATAGAACTGAACAAACTATTCGTAAAATTAACAGTAACCAGTAACGCAAGCTCCACTAAGTTATTTCTGTTTTACCAAAAACAGAGAATTACTCAGGAATGAACACTGATGAGAAGTAGTCTCATTAAAGAAATGTGACCCTATCTGGGAAAAGGGACCTAAAGTGGGGTTCTAGTTTCAGAGTTACAGTCCGTTTTAGGTAGTGAGTTGCATATTATCTTTATTATCTTCTGCGAGACTTCAGAATTGTTGTTAAGTGTTAATACGTGATTTCTGGCATTAAATCGCAATGCATTCTTGTGTTTATAGCACAATGATTGTGGCATTGTGTAAAACTTTACATATTTTCTTTGTGGTTGGCTTTTCTGAGTGCCATGTTGCTAAATCTTTAAACTTGATGTTCTTGAAATGATGGCTTCATCTGTTACACTCCTAAACTTCATCATTTATTGACCAAACTTAGTGCAGTTTCTTCTGTCTGAAAGCTTGTTTCAATCCGCATTTGAGGATACCAATAACTCCATATCCCACTTTAGGTCCCTTTTCCCAGATATGGTCACAAATGATGGCCAATCTTAACATGAACTAGCAAAACAGAGCTTGAGTGGTATGATCAAAACACATTGACACACACAAAGAGACATTAGCACAACTCACAATGAGCCTCCTTCTTCGTTCATCTGTGTGACGGTTCTTTTCTTTGAACCCTTTCCATCCACTTCTTTGACCACTTGCCGTAATTTTATTTTATTGAAGTCTTCATTTGTTAATATTCGACTCTGTGTTACGGACTTTGCCTTCTCGATATTTTCAGCAATGGATGCGGGATTATCAGCACCTGGTGCCTTTTCCTGTACAAAACCATGCAAAGGTGATAAACATCCTCAGATTACAATGAAAACCAATGTCATAAATACAGAAGTGCATACACAACAGTTGCTGCCATATCAAAACTCCAACCCACAATTTTGGAACGCACGCTATAATGTGAAAATGACACTTTCTTCCATTCTCTAATGTTGCGTGCCACTGTGATAATGCACTAGGCAATGGTCACTGCAAAGTGAAATGCAATCCAAGACAAATTTGGTTGATATCCAGAAAAACCATTAGAATTTTAAAACAGCAAGTACAGAAATGTGATCTGAAACAAGCTTTAGCTGCAGCCTGAAAAACAGTTCACAGAAAGAACATGTGCAATGTGCAGCTAGAACTGATGTTACAAGCCAAAAACTATATTCCCAAACACATGAGCATTTCCAACAGAACAATAATTAAATTATCACTCTCTTTTCTCTCAGCGAATATATTCACTCAAATTGTATAGATACTTAAAACATATGCAGAGCATATATTTTGGACAAATGCCGACAGCCTTCAATTAATCACATCCATCATTCACTGTACAATACATTGTATAGGAACAGGTCTGAAAGCATTTTTCAATCCTGTTAATAGTCAAAGTTCTGTTGTACTTGTACACAACATCTTGAAAATCTGTTGTATTTGAAGTACTTACAAAGTACTTTGTTCACTCGTCACAACAAGTGATATGAATAAGAAATGGAAAGAATAGAAAATACTAAACGTAAACGAACCATTTCTTCATCTGATGAATGACGAAGATCGACCCAAGAACCATCACTATCATCATCTTCCTCCTCTTCACTACAAGACTCCCACTCATCTAGATCAGCAAATCATTTCACACGTGTTACTTTACAGAACAAACATCCAATACAGCCTATTATGTTCAAGATGGTGTAATGTTAAAAACTTGTTTTTCAACACTTAAACTACAAGTTTAAATATATTAGAAAAATACTCTTCTTTATTTAAAATAGATAATGCACTAGATACTTGTTACGACTTGATCTATTATAACACAAATTCTGCTGTAAAGTGATAGGAAATGTAATCAAATTAATTAACCTACACACACAAACTCATTATAACATAACCTTGTCATAAAGCGGTTCTCAATGATTTGACCCCAAAACAGAATTATATCAAGTTTCTAAAGTACTCTATATTCCGGTATAACTTTGCCACTGTCAATACAGAAACAACTTGAATGCTAGCACAAAGCAAATAACTACATTAAAGAAATTAAACTTCAGAATTCAGATCCATCATCAAATGCAAAGCTGCAAGTAAGAAGTAAAGCGGCTAGACTTAGTTGATTCCATTGCACATTAGAAGGTACTTGCCTTGGTCTTTCTGCTCTGCAACTTCTTCAGTCTCGCTAAGTACCTCAGCTCCAGGTATATAATCTTTGGCGTCTTTTTGTCCATACTCTAAAACTCGTGTTTCTCGCATGGCTTCTGTTGGTCTTCCCTGCAGACAAAGTGAACAATATATTCTTTGTTTTACTCAATTACAGTCAAATAAAAAATTAAAATCACAACTCTCTATAGAAATTAATGATCAATAACTCCTGGGAATATTTTGGAGCAAAAAGTGTGTAGAAAATCCTACATTATAAAATATGAAAGAAATTTGTTATCTGTAAAAACATAAAAACTCTCCAACACGTATAATATAACAAAACTTTTATATAGCACTACTCACATGGCGTTTAAACTGATCTAAACATGTGCAACTTAACGTTACCACCACAAGAGCTACTTAACCCAGCTTATGACAACAACAAATCATTTTTTTCTCCTGTTCTAGATTAGAGACACAATCTCTGATCTTCATCTGTCCAAATTCTGTCTCACATAACTATGTCTGTATGAAAGACTCAACTGTCTATTTTCTTTATCACCAATGACCTTCTAACCGTGGCCATAGCCAAATCACAAGGCCATGCTGAACTAGAAATATTTTGCTAAGAAATACTATTTCCTATATTTCAGTGTAAACAATAAAAGCCAATCTGTTTCTTGATTTTGATTACATGAAATACACGTATTTCTGAAAGTGAAGTCATTAATGTTAATACAAACATCCAACTGTTTCCTACCCGGTTGCTTTTATGAAGCATCTTTGGATTCTTCTGCCTGTAAAGCGTGATCAGAGATCGAGCAGCCATCATAACACCTGAATGAAAAGAAAATGGAGTAACTCTAAAACATGCAAACTTAACAATATGCTGATTTATCAATAACTGTAGCAAAGTTCACACAACTACTGTTCATTATAACAAGTACCATAATAATTTTTATAAGAGCAATTACTTAGAATAGGTACAACTGTTAAACACTTTCACACAAACCTTTGTCTTTGCTTGTTTTATATTCAACAAGATCATCAAGGAGATCTTTTGACATGGCCAATGGACATCTCGCACAGATTTCTCGTACAGCGTTCAAACTACATCAGAGATATGCATTTACTAAATTAAACCTCTAAAATCCACACAAAATCTTCAACAAGTAACAAGTTCACTATTAGTTTTTCTATTAAGAAATTTGTGGACAGAGTGATCAGTCAATAACATATTCTCCATATCCTACAGTCCTCAAGATTTGAACAAGATTTTACAAGATAGTCGTGTCTACTACACCAGTCATCAAAACAGGAATCAGTCGATGCTTTCAGCAATAACTAAAATTAAGACAGGAATCATTACATTACATCACAAGCATTCAATTTCAGTGTAGCAATCATCCCAAACACAACAGTTTGGTGATTTAAGAAATAGAACAAATCAATTGAAAGTCCACATAAAACCTTAAACTCACTTTATCAACAGAACCAAAACCAATTAGTTTTCTAATGTTATTTACTCTCAGAAGTGAAAACTTCTGTAATCCAATCGTATCTTCATCAATGACCACTCATTACAACATGCTATTGTCTTCAGGAAGCAAAAAAGTCAGAATGAGGGCCTACCCAACAGCAATAACTTCGTCAGCATTACGTTCTGTGATGAAATTTGAGGCTATTGTGCCGATGACAACTTCCAACTCCTATACACAAAACCATCATTCAAAACATTATACTGCAAGACAATAAGTAGATTTATAATAGATATGAAGCATTTACACTAATACAGTTTAATAAATTTTACACTTTGTAACTTTTCTACATTTATAAATTTAAGCAGTAGTTTCACTCATCAGCGATGTAGATAGATGTTGAAAACAAAATTCTGGAAACTAGACAAGATCTCATTCGTTTTGAAATATCAGCTAAAACACTACAATATAACATAATTATGTTCAACCTAATTGATTGAATAATTCTGACCTCTGGAGGAACCAATTCATGACTTGCTTGAGCCACATAAAGCAGCAACTTTGTAGCCTCTGAAACACAGTACAACACAATTTATCATCACTATGTTATTCACTGCTAACTGCAAGAATCTCTACTTGCAAGAAAGTATAATTTTTACCAATTTCCAGATGACAGTCATTAAAATGCTGTTTACATAAGATGTAAACAAATTTATGCAATGGCCTTTCTGAATCGCTTTGTAGCTCTCTGAAAAGAGACAATTCCACTAAAACAGTAAGAAGACTCTACCACCATTAGAAGATGTCTCTTCTGAAACCAGCATCCCAAAAACTATAGCATAAAGTATGAATTATTTCGATATATTTAGTGCATTTTTTAAGAACCAACTTACCTTTTCACACAATGTGGCTGCTTGTTCAGATAATAATTTTCTGGATTTATTAAAAACTCACATTACAACAACACAACAATTAATACATACCACTCTGACTAGGCTTCAGAAAGAGCTTCAATTGTTCATAGAATTTTAGCAGGATGAGCTAAAATTGTAAAAAGAACCATTGAAGTCAAATAATTGTCCAATAATAAGTTGTCCACCTGCAATGTAGTAAGTTTACATGTCAACCGTGCTTTGGCAACCAATACATATATATATTCACCATCTTATCCTGATAAGCAGGTCAATTGATCCAGCAACATTTCTAGAGCAAGAAATACATAACCACATCCACAATGGAATAAAAAGGAAACAAATATTATCTTACACATAATCAGAGATGGGTAACTAATCGATTAGATGCTAATCGATTAGCTAATCGATTAGACAAACAGCTAATTCTAATTCTAATCGATTAGCTGTCATCTGAAGCTAATTCTAATTCTAATTGATTAGCAATTGCAGCTAATTGCTAATCGAAAATCGATTAGCTGATCGATTAGCTGTCTGAAAATTAAGCGTTCATTAAGAATGAGTTTAGTAATATTGAGTTTGAAGAATATACTTACTTACTTACTTATCTGAAGGCTGTTTCAAACTTTAATTATCTGGTCATGGCTCTATGTCCATTCTGCTCATGTAACACTGAATAATTTTCACGTTTTCATGTTCTTCGTCTCAGCTGCCATGGAACTTGTATTTAGTTCTGCTGGCTACGTCGTAAACGCTAGGCGCAATAGGCTAAGTGATGCACTGATTCAAGATATGATAATTGCAAAATGCAATAGTGAGCTTATGCAGTAGCAATGTCAATAACTGCAGCATGTATTGACCGATGTGGTGTTGCCTGCCGGTATGTGGACTGTTCTCACATATAGCAGTTGTGCAGCATTAGGTACTGTAATAAGCTACAGATTTAGGCATTGTAATAGGCTGCAGCTTTATGTATTTTAATAGGCTACAGCAACAGGCTGTATTAACTTGTTGTGCTTTGATTAAAATTTGACAAATTCATGAAGGAAATAATTATATACACTGTATCAAACTATCGATATCTAATTCTAATTGCTAATCGATTAGCTGCTGATAATTCTAATTCTAATCGATTAGCTAGAAGCTTTTGCTAATTCTAATTCTAATCGATTAGCAAATTTCAGGAGCTAATTCTAATTCTAATCGATTAGCAATTCTAGCTAATCGTACCCATCTCTGCACATAATGAATATATTTCCTTTTCCAAAATTACATTGACTCTGGAATATTTTCACAAGCCTTCATTCATTCATAAACAGTAATTGTTAGAATTCTATCCATAGCAATATAAATCTTCTGCTTTTCTGTAACTTTTAAAAAGAATACAAAGTCTGACGATAATAAGTTATAATAAAAACCCTCACGAACCTCATGGAGTCCAATAAGGCGAGAAACAAAATTCAGAATCAAAAGTCTGACTTCAAATTTCTCATTTTTCGTTTTGCTCGTCACTCTGTCTAGCAGTTTTTCACCCAACTCTGTACAAGCAAAGAGGTCAAATTAATTATATTATGTTTGTAAGGTATAATCAAACGAGACATATACAGCTCATACTCACTGAAGCCTCTGAACACATTTAAGAAATTATTCCTTTTGCTTATTCATTCATTTATTCATATAGCAGATTTATATAGCGCCTCTTCAAGGCTATCTACTCAGGATCATTCCCGACTCAACCCCAGCTAAAGAGAATAGTAATTTGATGCTTCAAGGGAGAAACAAACACAGCAAAGTCGAGTCAGTGTTTACACACCACAGTTCCAGTTCTAAGCTATGATCCAGAACTTCTTAACAAATTTGTAAAGAACATCAATAATTAAGAAAATTTACTATTAATACCAGATAATTTTCATCAACAGAATTTAATATTTAAGCACTGCTCAGAAAAGTCATGTTTCTGAACACAAGTATTCATTCTCCATGATATTCTAATTTTATTTGCACTTACTCTGCCTTAAATCCAAATTAAGAATATTATATTTAAGTCTCAGAGACAGAGAAAGAATTCTAACCTTGTGGATCATTCAGAAGATGAATGGCAGAGAAGTTGAGAGGATCAGCTTTGTGTTTCTTTTTGTGTTTCTGAAGAGTAAAATAAAAAATAAACAAAACAGTTCCTACATTTTTATAACAGAAACCAAATTCAGTTTTAATTCATTAATCTCTACTTGAATTACCTAAAATTTTAGAACAATAGCTTTGATATCAATAACAATAACAGTGCTTTTGTTAAGTACTAACAAAGTGCTATATTAAGTGTCTTGGTACTTACAATGACATAAACGCTCTACATCTACAGTCTATGCAGCAGAAAGGAGACCCTTCCAACCAATTACTCAGTAAAACATAAACAGAATGAACTAAGTCTATTGAAAATTAAAATAAATAGGCACAGAGAAGGATGAATGCAAATGACAAGAGATCTCATTATTAAGCATCATGTAGTTTCTCGTACGGGAAAAGTCTCGTTGTACCAATCAATGTAAATCAAATCGGTTCTGTGATAAACCAATTTTCTGTTCTAAGCTAAGATCAGACTGTAAATAGAACTGCACCAACACCTGTCACGAAGTTATGCTAGTATTTTGCTGGTCACTGATCAAACTAGGCTGCACAAATGACTTCCAACTGTATCAAGAACGTATGAAAATGCCAAAGTGCTTCTTCCTCCCTTGCAATGATTGTTAATTTATTGTTTAAATTTTTCTATCGTCATCAACTTTGTAAAAAATAAAATAAAAATCAAAGCTCAGTTGACAGTTAACATGAGATTTGGAATATATATACTAGTGCAACCAACAGAAAGACATTATGAATGCACACGCTGTAAATTGCATGACAGCAGATGATCGTTCTGTTGACCAGTCTAAGTCTGTAACACTTTAGCGACGAGTTCAATTGGTTTTCCGGTCACTTTGGTACACTCTTGGGATAAAGGTTACAAATATTACAAAATTTATCGTCAAAGAAGAAAATTAAGAAAGGCCATTAACAAGATTGCCTTGAACAGTTACCTCGAGAGCAGATTTGGCACGGTCCAAACGTTTCTGTCTTTTCTTTGAATGTTTGCCAACCCGATGCCCAACCACAAGCTCTTTCAGTGATTTCTTTGGAGCCTTTAGTAAAAGTAAGTATGCAATATTACTGGGATGCTGGCAACAAACTAAGATTGATATTTTCACTGAATATAAGCAACCTGAGAGAAAAAGCTGTAATAAAAACTGGCACGAATACCTTAGCAAATCATAAAATAAGTAAGCGTTAGACATAGGACAGTATTCTCAGTGTATGCTGAAAGAAATGTCTAAGTTGAATGTCTTATGCAGAAGAGATACAGGCGTTTAAAGTTGCGGAAAAAATTAAATCAAGATGAAACCTTTTTACATTTCCATCCACATAAAGACAAAATTACATTAAAAAGGCCTCTAAACACGAAGTCAAGAATTTTTGCAAAAACAAACTTAAGCCCTAATGGAAGCATTACCTCATCATCATCGCTATCACTTTCATCAGCATCAGCTTTATCTACACCAAGGAAGAACTTCAGACCAGTAACAAGGACCTAACAAACACAAATTATACCTAACCAGTAAGTCATGTAAAAAAAGACATGCAAATAACTACACAGCAACTGTCATATAAAGTTTAGCCCATTTCTTCAGCCAACACAGACAGACTAAACAGTTTAGAATCCCAAAACAATTCTGAATGAGAACACTGACGTCAGACCCAAGCTTGCAAACATAAAGCATTTCAATACAGCTATACTGAGAACTCTTGACATAACTCTATAGGTAAGATGTGTGCATTTATTACAATGTATTTATTGATAGTGTAGGCACGATCCACAGGTCAAGGAACTTTCTTGAATAACTGAAAACTATTTCTCATAAATGGCATAAATATTGCTTGGTTTCTAGCTTTGTTTACTTCAGCAATAAAAAAATAATTAAATGTACACAGACCAAGTAATCCTTGTTTGTGAATTATAAACTTAACAGCCTAATGCCAATAACAATTAAAATAATAACACAATTAAACAAATAAACAAATAAACTATTACTTTGACATTTTTGGAGGAAAGTGATTTTGCAATCACATTGACTGTTCTGTCGTCATTCCATATCTTTCTGCGGTACAGTTCAATCATAACATCCTGGCAAGAAAAACATACAGCTACACAAAAGTCTGAACCAACTGCAAAATAAGCAACTAAAACTCCAAATAAAAGAAATCAAGTCAACACTCAGCACACTTTAGTTTGTAGCATTTCAATTAAGGATATGATGATCAGTTTTCAGAGACGTTTAAATTGTGAGAGAAACGGTGCAGAGGACCATAATTGAGTGACCGTTTGCGAGTGTAACTATAATAACAATTCATTTGGATGCTGCCATTCCTCATCCTTCATACATAATGGTTCAGATACTCTACATGTTGTCCGCTGTTAAACTCAAGGAGAAGCGCTTGGTCTGGCATTTTTGTACGAGTGAGAACTCGCCAATTGAAGACTATCCAGCTGTTCAAGTATCATTTGTCTTTAGCTGAAAATGCTGTTTTAACACTTTAACTGTATTGGTTTCTCAGTCGCTTTTAGTACAGTCATTGTTAAAGTGTTAAGGAAAGTGTAACATCATGGTAGATGTCAGAGGTACAAAAAAAGGTGCTATGTAAATGATAAGTGACATTACATTACTAGTGCATTTCAAGAGTAAGTCAATATTAGACATTAATTCACATTTGTTTTACAAAAGCATGAAAAAAATTGTGAAAAAGAACACAAGCTTTAAAAAAAATGGAACTTGTCAGGAAATACAAAAGATAAGTTAACCGGTAAAGGTAGTTTTGAATTGTATCCAAAGTTTATAACTGAACATTGCAAAGTACATTAAATATGCACACAATAAAGTCAGAATAGTTAACAAAAAATAATGTAGAACTAATTCCTTCTGAGGCAGTTTTAGAAACAGAAGTTTTAAGTCTTAAATTAAAACTCAAACAATCAGTTAAGCCGATAACTTACAAGACACATTCTGTTAACAATATGGCTGTTGTGATCCATCCACTTGTACATATAATTCTGCAAAGCCTATAAACAGTTGAACAGACACAAAAAGACATAATTTTATTTAATTTTAAAATATCACAAAATTCAGCTCAACCTCAAAATACTAAAAACTAAACATAGCAATCAAGTTTGATTTTAAAAGACTTCAGAATTGTGACAGGAATGCTGACCAGAACTTGCAAGAGCATGACAATTTGCAAACTTTGGCTTGGTTTCGGTGTGCCATCAGTTAATGCCTTGTGCATTAGACGCCAGTGCAACAGAAGTCACAATATCAATAGGAATTTTACAATTCTTTAGCCAGCACAATAACACAAACAGGCCTTAAAAGTAATGAGGTAAATTGAAACGGTCTGTCAATTAAAAACGATCCACTATATTTGCAGTCCTGGAATTGTATGTAAACAAAATAAACAAGACAACTTCACTTGGGAATGGCATAACATTTCAAAAATTACTAATTCTAATAAACTTCAAGTAGTGAATCAAAGGTTTCCTTAACTAGAAAGGCAGTAACGAAAGGCTGGAATTTTTCAAACTGCCCTCACTGACCTCAGCTGCTATAAAGAATTAGACCATTATCTTCAGTTGCTACTGACCTTGTTAAGCTGTACATTTTTCTGTCTTGTATTTACATTCTTAATATCCTGTACAATGTAGTTATACATCATTTTTCGCAGGACTTTATCTGGACACGAGAACAGTTGAAAGAACGTATCCAGCAGAACCATTGGAAGAAGTACTCCATTGTTGCGCAGTGATATCATAGCTTTACAGAACGTCTGCAAGCGAAAATTGCTTATTAATCGACTTCAAAGGAAAACATAGGAAACGAAGGAAACTAATGCAAAGAAACATTAGGTTTACAAGGTACAGTAATTGCTAAGCCACAAGAGCAGACAATTTATTAGGATGCAACTTTAACAAATCAAATGTCAGTTTTCATATCAGAACAAATAATGTAGTTCAAACTAAAAACAACTTTGTGTCCTGAAGGCATCTTCTAGTCGGTTAACAATCCTGTTCATTTCACTATTCCACCTGCATGATTGCCACTTTTAGCTTAAACTATTTTTAATCAAGATATTCTTTATCATACTTTTCCCTTTCAACATTTCAAGGCAGTAACTATTATTGTCCCACTTGTCTTTGTTTGAGGTGCTCCTTACTTCTTCTCATTGTAAGTGCATCATAATCATAATTTTAATTATGAAAAGAAGCTTACCATTCTCATGTCTGCATCTAAGTCTGAGCCATGTGTTCGCAGAATGTTGATCAGCTGCTCCGGAAATTGCTGAACCTCAGGAATGGTTGCTTTATAACAGTGAATCACCTAAAAAAATTAAACTATGTCAACTCTTTTGCAAAAAAATGCTTTTACACAGGAGTGAAAACGTGCATTACAACTAACACTACCATAATTATTAACATACATCACCTACAATGATAATATTTGTACCATGGTATAAGATAAGGTATGATGATATATTGGTTTATTGATCAAGCAGGAATGTATGGGAGCAGGATCGCTTTGCTGATCCCCAAAGTCCCAGATAAAAGGCCAGCACACTCACTGTACTAGAATGTAACAGTTTTTATCACTGACTGTATCTCAGCAGATGCTGGAATCACAGCATACCTCGGATACTACTTGGTGAAACACAGGTGTTATACAGCGCAGTTCAGATTTTAATCCAAGAACTGTATTATCACAAAAATTTTCATGGTTTCATTAATACCCAAATGCCTGGCTAACTGACTAATAACCAGGTGTCTGGGTATTAATGAACCTTGAAAACTTAGTGTGCCCTAATATTACATAATCATAAACTTCAAATATCTGAAGCGTTACTCTAAAGCTAAGTGCATAGCACCAGCTCTTATTCATGAGTGCTGGCATCCATGCTGCTTTATGAGATATTAGGGTCATGAGATATTAGGATCATAGAGTCATTACGCAGAATGAATGCATTATGCTTAAACTGTAAAATTTCTGCAGAAATAAATGTTTGGGTCTTACCTATAATGGAACCTTGAAAATTTAGTGTGCCCTACTAACACAAACTATTCAGCAATCTTTAACAACAGGCAAGTAAAAAGGCTTTCTTGAATTTCAAAAATATTTATAATAAGGCCTTTTCAAGCTCAAATGCTGAAATTAACACCTGTATTGGGCAAAATCATTAGGCACTGCATTTCAATACCTGTGAAATAAAAGAGACCGATGACACGAGAGCTTCATTATGACTGGAACAGCGCAACTGAAAGACGTTCAGCATCGACAGACATTCCTCGTATTTTGAAAGAAACTAAAACAAGTAAAAGTCATTGACTAAATCTGTCATGAACGGGAAAATAAAATATCATTAAGCACTAGTTATAATATAATATATAAATAATTAATTAACTCTTTTTACTGTGCTGACAGCTATAAGACTTTCTGGCTTTACAAAAATGATACATTTTTCAACACTGTGTAGAATATATTTACTAGATAGAAGTAAAAAAAAAGCATGCATTTAACATTACTTCTTGTGTATGTATACCTTGTGAAGTTGTCAACAGGAAATAGTTATTTTAAAATAAATGTGCCTTGAGACACGAAGCCTGGGAAGTTGCAAAACAGTGCCAGCAAATAAAAGCTATTCAGAGTCAAATTGTAAACATGACGTAGACCTAGCGTGGCCTTGATGTATTTTAACATACTGCCTATTCACATGTTTATTTGTCAATTATAATTATATTCAGTCGGGTCGGACTTAGAAAATCAATTTCGGGGATCCAACAAAATTCGTTTCGCGGATACGGGTTTCGGGCCACACCCCAGAATCGCCTCAGATATCTGGAACATATTTTATTAAACAGAATCTGGAACACAGTGAATGCACACTCAGGTCAAGTCTAACAATGCCAGAATTAAGCTTTTAGTTATAAATGGAGAGCCTGAGGAGTGAGAGATGCAGAGGCATGCAAGCGGATGAATGTTGTGGTGCTATATAAGTTTGTGATTACAAATAATGACGCCAGGAAAGGCAAAGGAACGGAGAATTAGTAATAATAATAATAATAATAATAGTCTTTATTAAAACAATCCGGTTGACAAACCACAACCGGTTACAGTGTACAATTATGCAATTGAAACAATTCACAAGAACACAAATGACAGAAGACATAAATCTTACTACTAACAGCACAGAGAGCCTGCAATACACGGCGCTAATAGCAGCCTACAAAGCAAGTCCGCCTACGGGTTCGATCTCGGTACCTCTCGCTCTCTATGCCAGACTGAGTGTGTTATCCAATGCGCTATCGCTATGTAATGGGAAAATCGTTCCAGAGTCGGTGGTTTGTATATGGATCGGATATAGAGACATATTTCGATTTTTACATGGTAAATAGCGGAATAATAAATATGCTTGCTACAAGCATATTTTATTAATTTGCCATGGTAATAATCATTTCAATGTGATATCTTTATTGTATAGAAAAAATTTACATAGAATTTGTATAGAACAAAGTTTACAAGTAAAAGTTAGTCGAATCCCCGAAACCCGAATCCCCGAAAACGCTGAAAGTACTCAAAACCTCGATTTCCCGAAAAACAGTTTTCTAGAAGGCACTGGCTACGGTACCGTCCGGACGGTACCGTTATTTCTTTTCTACGGTACCGTCCGCAAATAATCTATGGCCGATTGCACATATCTATGGCGTGAAAGCCTAACCATCAATAGCGCAGTAGTTAAGAGATGAACGAAACTAACCCTAACCCTGACCCTAAACGACCCTCACGACGCCTAATTTGACACTAAACGACCACACGAATACTAACCGACCCTCAAGTTGTCGGTCATAGAAAAATTCGACGCGAAGACAACAACTTAACGTGACAGGCTTTTGCCAATATTTATTTCAACCGGATGTACACGCCATAGATATGTGCAATCGCCCATAGATTATTTGCGGACGGTACCGTAGAAAAGAAATAACGCTACCGTCCGGACGGTACCGTAGCCAGTTCGTTTCTAGAAAGCTGCCGAACTCCCGAATGATATTCAGAGTTAAATTGTAAACATAACGTAGACCTAGCGTGGCCTTGATATACTGCGTATTCACATGTTTATTTGTTAATTATATTCATTCGGGTCGGACTTAGAAAATCAATTTCGGGGATCCGGCCGAAATTCGTCAACCTTAACTTTCGGGGATTCGGGTTTCGGGGATTCGGCCCGCACCCGCATACGGCAACGATTTCAGTACATTTAATAAAAGTTAGTCTGTGAAATTAACCTCTTCCTTGTAAGAATCTGGATCACGTTTTAGAACATTTTGTAAAACAGGAAGACTCATGGAAATCAGATGCGTTTTCTTTGTTTCCATTTTTGTTTTAATAAGTTTTAAAATCCGTCCAAAATCGTCACGCTGCACAGTGCAAAAACTTCTATTATCACTCAAAGAATACAAAGGTAAGAGGTAGCGTGGATGTTTCTAACAACTTATTGCCGTTCTATAGCGCGTGAACTGTATAGTATCGTGAACAAGTTGTTTTTTCGTTTATTTTATCAATGAGAGCAGACAGAACGCTGCTCCTTTACATGTGTTAATAATGTTATGCTTGATTGTTAAGTTAAATAATGTTTTATTTTCTATTCAATCTCTATATCCCATTGTGCATGTGCTAATGGAGTATTAAAGGCTATAATAAATTACTTACTTATTAAAATATTTATTAGTTTATCTTCAAATTTTCTAATACTTTTAATTATCCATTATCACTCATGTAAGCATTTCTGCGTTTTTGTCAGATTGTTTTTATCAGTAAAACGAATATACTAATTTTCCACGACATTACAGCTCTATCCTCTAGTAAATATTTAGCCGTATTCTAAAACTTATCGTAGGGCCTAATTAACATAGGCGTAGCTACATGGAGGCACGAGGAGGAAGTTGCCTCCTCTTGCTTTCTTTATATACTGGAACTTCTATTGACCAATTACCCCAATAACCAGAATTTTGCCAATGGTCTGTGAAGTTGCCTCCTCTTGAATTTAAGTCTGGCTACGCTCCTGCTAATTAATCTACGGGTGGCTCGGTCGCAATATAAACGTGGAGTACAATACAACACAACACACTCCACTGGCTCCCCTCTGAGCAGCGGATTACGTACAAAACTGTTACAGCTGCCCTAGTCTGGCGCTGCTTACTAGGTTTCGCTCCTGCCTATCTGCGTGAGCTCTGCTGTCCTGTCCTTAGTGCTAGGGGCTCTCGATCCCTCCGCTCATCTGAACAGGCACTCCTACTTGTCCCTTTTGCTCGAACCTCCACTATGCAGAATCGCGCTTTCTCGGTGGGAGGCCCCTCGACCTGGAATGGCCTTCCTCTGGAGCTTCGCCTTGTTCCTAGGACCTTCTCTCCCACGTTCTTTTCTCACCTTAAAACCGTTCTTTTTGGCCGTGCTGGAGTCGGGAGCGCCTCTGAGTAGTTTCCTTGAAGGGGCGCTATACAAATGTTCGGTATGAATGAATGAATGAACACAATACAACTCGGCGGGGTGGTAGGCCTATAGGGGTATGTTCGGTGCCTTGCAGCTGGACGGTTGCGGGTTCGAATCCACCTCAAAGACGCCGCGTAGGGACCCTGGGCAAGTCCTGGAATAAAGTTATTGCAATAACTCTTTTCAATGAAAAGGGTTATTGAAAAGAGATATTGAAAAGGCTTATTGAAAAAAGTTATTGAAAAGTTATTGAAAAGGGTTATTGAACAGAGATATTGAGAAGGCTTATTGAAAAGGGTTATTGAAAAAAGATATTGAGAAGAGTTATTGAAAAGAGTTATTGAAAAGGGTTATTGAAAAGAGTTATTGAAAAGGGTTATTGAAAATAGTTATTGAAAATGGTTATTATTGAAAAGAGTTATTGAAAAGGGTTATTGAAAAGAGTTATTGAAAATTGGTTATTGAAAAAAGAGTTATTGAAAAATGGTTATTGAAAAGAGTTATTGAAAAGGGTTATTGAAAAGAGTTATTGAAAAGGGTTATTGAAAAGAGTTATTGAAAAGAGTTATTGAAAGAGTTATTGAAAAGAGTTATTGAAAAGGGTTATTGAAAGAGTTATTGAAAAGAGTTATTGAAAAGAGTTATTGAAAGGGTTATTGAAAAGGGTTATTGAAAAGGGTTATTGAAAAGAGTTATTGAAAAGAGTTATTGAAAAGGGTTATTGAAAGAGTTATTGAAAAGGGTTGAAATTATTGAAAAGAGTTATTGAAAAGGGTTATTGAAAAGAGTTATTGAAAAGAGTTATTGAAAAGAGTTATTGAAAAGAGTTATTGAAAAGAGTTATTGAAAAGGTTATTGAAAAGAGTTATTGAAAAGGGTTATTGAAAAGAGTTATTGAAAAGGGTTATTGAAAAAGAGTTATTGAAAGAGTTATTGAAAAGAGTTATTGAAAAGAGTTATTGAAAGGGTTATTGAAAAGAGTTATTGAAAAGAGTTATTGAAAAGGGTATTGAAAAGAGTTATTGAAAAGGGTTATTGAAAAGAGTTATTGAAAAAGGGTTATTGAAAAGAGTTATTGAAAAGAGGTTATTGAAAAGGGTTATTGAAAAGAGTTATTGAAAAGAGTTATTGAAAAGAGTTATTGAAAGAGTTATTGAAAAAAAAGAGTTATTGAAAAGGGTTATTGTTAAAAGAGTTATTGAAAAGGGTTATTGAAAAGAGTTATTGAAAAGGGTTTTTGAAAAGAGTTATTGAAAAAGGGTTATTGAAAGAGTTATTGAAAAGGGTTATTGAAAAGAGTTACTGAAAAGAGTTATTGAAAAAAGTTATTGAAAAGGGTTATTGAAAAGAGTTATTGAAAAGAGTTATTGAAAAAGAGTTATTGAAAAGAGTTATTGAAAAGGGTTATTGAAAAAGTTATTGAAAAGAGTTATTGAAAAGAGTTATTGAAAAGGGTTATTGAAAAAGAGTTATTGAAAAAGAGTTATTGAAAAGAGTTATTGAAAAAGAGTTATTGAAAAGGGTTATTGAAAAGAGTTATTGAAAAGAGTTATTGAAAAGGGTTATTGAAAGAGTTATTGAAAAGGTTATTGAAAGAGTTATTGAAAAGGGTTATTGAAAAGGGTTATTGAAAAGAGTTATTGAAAAAACTGTAATTGAAAAGAGTTATTGAAAAGGGTTATTGAAAGAGTTATTGAAAAGGGTTATTGAAAAGAGTTATTGAAAAGGGTTATTGAAAAGAGTTATTGAAAAGGGTTATTGAAAGGGTGATTGAAAAAGTTATTGAAAAGGGTTATTGAAAGAGTTATTGAAAAGGGTTACTGAAAAGAGTTATTGAAAAGGGTTATTGAAAAGGGTTATTGAAAAGGGTTATTGAAAAGGGTTATTGAAAAGAGTTATTCAAAAGGGTTATTGAAAAAAGAGTTATTGAAAAGGGTTATTGAAAGAGTTATTGAAAAGAGTTAATGAAAAGGGTTATTGAAAAGAGTTATTGAAAAAGGTTATTGATAAGAGTTATTGAAAAGGGTTATTGAAAAGTCATTGGGTTATTAGTGAAAAGAGTTATTGAAAAGGGTTATTGAAAAAAGTTATTGAAAAAGGTTATTGAAAAGAGTTATTGAAAAGAGTTATTGAAAAGGGTTATTGAAAAGAGTTATTGAAAAGGGTTATTGAAAAAGAGTTATTGAAAAGGGTTATTGAAAAGAGTTATTGAAAAAGGGTTATTGAAAAGAGTTATTGAAAAGGGTTATTGAAAAGAGTTATTGAAAAGGGTTATTGAAAAGAGTTATTGAAAAGGGTTATTGAAAAGGGTTATTGAAAAGGGTTATTGAAAAGGGTTATTGAAAAGAGTTATTGAAAAGGGTTATTGAAAGAAAAGAGTTATTGAAAGGGTTATTGAAAAGAGTTATTGAAAAGAGTTATTGAAAGGGTTATTGAAAAGGTTATTGAAAAAGAGTTATTGAAAAGGGTTATTGAAAAGAGTTATTGAAAAGGGTTATTGAAAAAGAGTTATTGAAAAGGTTGTTATTGAAAAGGGTTATTGAAAAGAGTTATTAAAAGAAAAGTTATTGAAAAGAGTTATTGAAAAGAGTTATTGAAAATAGTTATTGAAAAGGGTTATTGAAAAGAGTTATTGAAAAGGGTTTTTGAAAAAGAGTTATTGAAAAGCGTTATTGAAAAGAGTTATTGAAAAGGGTTATTGAAAAGAGTTATTGAAAAGAGTTATTGAAAAGAGTTATTGAAAAGAGTTATTGAAAAGGGTTATTGAAAAAGAGTTATTGAAAAGAGTTATTGAAAAGAGTTATTGAAAAAGTTATTGAAAAGAGTTATTGAAAAGGGTTATTGAAAAGAGTTAGTTTTGAAAGAGTTATTGAAAAGAGTTATTGAAAAGAGTTATTGAAAAGAGTTATTGAAAAAGAGTTATTGAAAAGGGTTATTGAAAAAGAGTTATTGAAAAGAGTTATTGAAAAGGGTTATTGAAAAGAGTTATTGAAAAGAGTTATTGAAAAGAGTTATTGAAAAGGGTTATTGAAAAGGAGTTATTGAAAAGAGTTATTGAAAAGAGTTATTGAAAAGAGTTATTGAAAAGGGTTATTGAAAAGAGTTATTGAAAAGGGTTATTGAAAAGAGTTATTGAAAAGGGTTATTGAAAAGAGTTATTGAAAAGAGTTATTGAAAAGAGTTATTGAAAAGGAGTTATTGAAAAGAGTTATTGAAAAGAGTTATTGAAAATGGTTATTGAAAAGTTATTGAAAAGAGTTATTGAAAAGAGTTATTGAAAAGAGTTATTGAAAAGGGTTATTGAAAAGAGTTATTGAAAATTATTATTGAAAAAGGTTATTGAAAAGAGTTATTGAAAAGAGTTATTGAAAAGAGTTATTGAAAAGAGTTATTGAAAAGAGTTATTGAAAAGAGTTATTGAAAAGAGTTATTGAAAAGAGTTATTGAAAAGAGTTATTGAAAAGAGTTATTGAAAAGAGTTATTGAAAAGAGTTATTGAAAAGAGTTATTGAAAAGGGTTATTGAAAAGAGTTATTGAAAAGTTATTGAAAAGAGTTATTGAAAAGAGTTATTGAAAAGAGTTATTGAAAAGAGTTATTGAAAAAGAGTTATTGAAAAAGAGTTATTGAAAAGGGTTATTGAAAAAAGAAAAAGGGTTATTGAAAGAGTCATCAGCAGACCATTGAGTATTATTCTGACCACAGTCTCCAAGCACTAGATCGTTGGGAAGACCAGTCTCGCGCCCAAAGAAGACCCGCTTAGAAGCAAATCCCGTACTTTCATGCTGGCTGGCTGGTTCAACCAAAGAGAACAACATTTGATGTAGCTTCTCTTTCTCCGACCATTCATGATTCTTTGTGCAGATCGTGAATTTGCGTAGACACGTTTCCATTTCCGTTCTGCCGCTATACGTCTCGAGTTTCAACCACTGTTTCGGTTTATTTGATGGCGATGGAACTTCTTTACTTTCACCTAGCGGGCTCGTTATGTTCTCCTCATTAGTTCCTGTTGCTACGTTACTCGTTACTGCTTCCACTCGATTCGTTGTCTGAGTTGCAACGGTTGTCATCGGAACAGATTTGTTCGTCACACTCACAGCTTGAGTCTGAAGCAGTGGTTTCGCTTCAATGGTTGTCGACAACGGTTTTTCTTCTTCAGCCACTTCCGCTTTGTCCAGGGTCGTCAGCTTCGATGCAATTTGACGAGGTAACTCGACATCGCGACTGAATCCGTAGCTCTGAGGACCCAAGCACGAATTCATCCTCGCCGCTTCCGCTACACTTGGCCATTTAGCCGGTGGATCATCTCGCTGTATCGTCGGGTCGAACCAAACGCGATTTTCACCTCCGTTGCGAAATGTGTTTATCGCATATCTTGGAGTAGGTATCCATGGCGACGTATGAGGATAAGCGACGTGAAGGTTTGGTGGCATCCAGTTGATCGCATCCACCACAGTACTCGGCTGGCTATAGGATCGAGCGTAGTCTCGACCATGCGTTGTCGGCACTGATTGATCCTCGTAGGCGAAGCTACGCAGCGACGAAGAGGCAGCGACCGGTGGATAGGCAGGTAACGACGAATAGGTCGGCATTGCCGACGTTGGTTGCCGAAATCCGACCTGGCTCCTTGTCGTCTCCAATTTCGGTCGGCCTGCACATGAGGTAAGCGCTGCCTCCGCACCCCGCAAGTCAGGCGTGGCCTCGACGAAGTGGGTGTATAACGTCGGAGCCGAAGAGACCGAGACCACTGGATCACCCCCCTCCCGTGGTATATTTTGAACGATCGGCCCGCTCAACGCCATATCAATAAACTCCAATTGCCGTGACGAATGTACATTCTCATCATTTATTTTTATTGTATTAAGTCTACCTTCCATTATTCCACTTATTTCTGCATCTACACTGCTAGCCCTACCCGACAATATCTCCGTATCTTCTGCCAGTTCAATTTCTCTTCTTATTTGAAAAGGACTTCTTAATTCACCTCCTCTTGCATTATCTAGATCCTCACCAAACCTTTCCCTACTTGTCTCTCTAGAACTTATTCGACCCCACTTGGAGGTACCATTTGTAACGCCGCCCCTCGCCTCAACAGATGTCGCCCACATCGTTTCATCGACTGAGGGAGCTTCGTGTCGCTGTGGAAGGTCCTGAGAGTAAGTCAGAGGAAAGGCAGTGCTAGGCTTCGGGTTCAAATCCTCTTTGCTCTGGCGCGGCCACATATGTCTACTGCCTATGTCTTTATAAGGAACTTTAGCCTTACAAGACAGTCGCTCGCTACGTCTAAGAGTACCAGGAACTACAAAAGCTGTAGGGGTTTTCATTCGAGCACCCCCACCTTCTTCCAGGCCGATGGTTGAGTGGTAAGGCGCGTCTACCTGTTCGGTAGTGGCCGTAGGTCCAGGGTTCAATTCTGCTTCCACAACGAACTTTGGACTAGGCGAACCCTCTAAGCGATCTAATCGCCTCGAAACTTCTGAAAGCGCTTCCTTAGTTTCCCTAGTTTCCATAACATTCGTCTGCAATGTTGATTGAAGATATGAGTTCAACGAATTTAAAGCCTCCAGCACTTGTTCTAAAGAACAGGGATGACGACTTGAACCTACGGGTGGGCTACCTCGTCTTCGGTCCATGGCGCTATATCAATCAATAACTACTAGAGAAAGAAATCACTGAGATGAATTAATCTTTAGTATTAAACAGAAATCAATGTTAACTCAATTACAAATCTTTATGCATACATTCGTCACTTATATTGGAGTTAAAGTTCCCTTTCTACCTTAAGAACCCGGGCCATGGGATGCAGGACCACGTAAGGCAGCACCCGATTCAAATAAAGAAATACCTTCGGCAGTTCTCGCAGCTCGGAGAATGGCGACGGAAGATTTCGATAGCGACGAAAAGGTATCGTAGGACAAGGTAATCCAACGCAGTTAATCGACGACGACGCTAAATGGCGTATTAACGAACGAATCGGATCCAACTTTCGACGAGCAGAGATCAGACGGTAAGATATCCAGACGCAGAGAAACACGGCGACATTTCGTGAAACGTGAATATACATCCGACTTCACGAGAACCTGAATCGCCAATTTCTATAGCTCCAACACAGCAACCAGATACGTAACTTTGTCGAATATGAAAGCTTATATCCAGATAGCCGTCGCATAAGACGCTTCCTAAACGAATCACGTAGAAACGGGCACTAATCTCGCCACTTCTATTAGATTTCTAGAGCGCCATCGAACTATATCTATAATCGACGGACTCAACGACGACAGACATTTGCGACATTTCTCTAACTCTGAATACCTCTTCCGTTGCGACCTATCTCTTCGAGAGCTGGATACCGACTGACGGTCTGCTCGCCACAGAATCTAACTGTCAACTGAGCGTGTGACCGCTCTCGTGAGAACCGAACTACTCTAAGTGTGGGAAAATCGACATCAAAAGAAACTACGGCCGTCGCAGCCCACCCAAGAGTCGGCGTCGCTGTCATAGGACCGTCTCCTTGTACGCCTAACTGTCTGTCTTTCTACTTGTCGCTAATATGTGTCGGTACCTCTACCTCTGCTCAACCCACCAGCGACACCTGGCGAGGACGCGTTGGAAACACGCTTTAGCGCTCAAGTCGGTCTCCCTTTGAAGTGTCGCCGACGACCGCGGCCTGTGTCCCTATGCCTGTCTGTCCGTGTCAATGACAGCGCGTTTCTATGTGTCGCTCTCTGTCGCGATCCTTTTAAGTACTTCTCTTTCCTCTCCTTTAGTCGTCACCTACCGCAGAAAACCGTGGGATCGAGGCGAACTGTACTAAGGGGACCCCCCTCGTCGCGACAGCGACATCGAGCCGGTCGTCAAGCGGCGCGTCGGTCGCGTCGGAAAATGGCGGCGATCCAAGATGGCCAACACCAGCGCGTCGGTCGCGTCGGGAAATGGCGGCGATCCAAGATGGCCGACACCGGACGTAACCCCGAGTTATACGCGGGCGTTACAGTACAATTAAGAATCAAAGCCTTTGATTCGTTATCGTACAATCAGTTTCATATTCCTTTATCAACCGCTGTCCGCGAGGAGTCATCCTACCAAACTGATATGAAATTCAAATAGAATTGGTGCACATTCGTGTAGCCTACACACTCTTTTGAATAAAGATGCAAACTTTAAATTGTTTGCTTATGTTGTACCATTACCCATTGCATTGCATATAACATAGACGCTTAGAATAAAGTTATTATTCCATTCTACTGGTCACTGGTGACTGGTGCATTGTTAGCTGTGAAATTTATTATTATATTATGTAGTCGTTACTGGTCAGAACACAGTATTAATGAACATTTACAGAATAATAACTTCTTATTTCAGTTGCTGCCAGCAGTGGCTTCTATCCCCCCTAAAGAACCGGGCTCAATACCTCCCCTTCCCCCCTCCCGAGCGGGGCCTTCCCTCTCTCCCAGATCCCATATCGCCGACGTGAGTTTTAGCTAATTTCTGATTAGATAAATGTGTTTGTAATTATAAATATCATCGATCCAACTTCTATTTATGCGAAGATTTCTTTCATCAATCCAGCTTCCATTTAGGCAAACAATTATTTTCATCAATCCATCTTCCATTTTAAATTCACCATAAACAATGGATACCAATGCAAAATAGCCTATAGTTAAAGCACCTAAAATGGAGGATTACTGGTAAAGTTGTTCAGTGTTTAAGCATGCGAGTCAACGGGTGTGAATTAAGTAGATTAAAATCTCGCATTCACAATCACCGAAATGCAACAAATTCATCAATGTAAGAACTTACTCAACTTCTGTCGAGCATTAATGCATTATGGCATGGAGAGGAGAGTTGCTCACAATGCGAAACTGATCAAAAGGTTCAAGCAAAGGTTACAGTTAATTGGGTACGTACAGTACGCCACGGTACCGCTAAGTTGTTAACCTGGTAAACTTGAAGGGGTGATGCTTTTGACAGTGTTCTGTCCATTTGTCGGATTTGTCCATTTGAATGTTGCCGCATGCCAACTCGCAACCTCGATATTTATATTTCGTTTTTTCACGCGGCATAGTATTTTTAGTTAATGAAATGCGTAAGTGAAAGCATATTTTAGGTCTAGGACATTCCCCCTCGGACATTTACCCCCGGACGTTTCCCTCCGAAGATGGACTGATGAAAATAATTCTTTACTTTAATAGAAGTTGGATTGATGAAAGAAATTCTTTACTTTAATAGAAGTTGGATTAATGAAAAAAATTTATTTTCCTTAGCCTATATAGAAGCTGGATTCATGAAACAAATTCTATGCTTAAATAAAAGTTGGATTTATGAAAGAAATTCTTTGCTTAAATAGAAACCGGATTTATGAAAGAAATTCTTTGCTTAGATAGAAATTGGATTGATGAAAGAAGGTCTTTGCTTCAATAGAAGATGGGTTAATTACAGTTATCATGGACAATGGTAGAGTTACCTACTTACTGTTCGAGGGAAATGTCCGGCGGGGGGAATGTCCGGGGAAATGTCCGGATACCGCATATTTTTAAGTTAAAACCAATGTAAATGTTTATTTTGTCACAACTATGCAGCCGATAATGTTGCTCGATTAAGTGCGAGAATGCCATAACACATTAAGTAAGCTTACAGTGTGTTAACAAATTCCAGGGACTTAGTCGGAGGGTGTCACCGGTTCACACTAATAATATTTATACAAGAAATGTGGGTCTTTCACAGGACTGTGAGTGAAGACTCTGTAACTTGCAGAAAGTGTGATAAAAATTGAAAACAAACACTTCCCCCCCAGTTTTTCACTGGGCTCAACTTGCGCCCGCCCTGTATAGGGATAGAAGCCCCTGGCTGCCAGTAGTAACTTTTGTAATGTACAATGCTGATGTATCATGTTATATTAGCCTAATTTAGAGTTATGAGTGACTTCTAATTCTCTTTTATATAAGTCGGCCAGAGTGGGGGGGTTTGTTCTCCCATTCCAGGTGGGGGGGTTAGACGCCACTGCGGCTACGATCGATGTTCGACTAATATTTGTCTCTTTGAACGAACACTGCGCGACTAGGCCTATAGGCTATAGCCTATGCTTGATAGCACAGTTAATTGATTTATGTGTGTGCACTAGTTAATTATTTAACTAGTTAAGTTATACTGAACCCAGATGTACATGTAATTGAAGCAAACAGCCGCTGCAAATCACTCAAAGAAAAGCTGATCCTGTTAATTAAGCGACACCTTTATGGTCCTTTTAGGGTTTTCTTTTCCTGTTGTTCTATAATAGGCCTAACCTTTATAGGAGCATTCACAAGTCACGTGATATCTTTGTGATTATCTGCCCGCCAACATTTGTGTAAGTCAAATTTAACATCGGCTCATTCGGCTGTTGCTGGAAGCAATATTGTAAACAAATGAATAAAAACATTAATATTTTGACGATTACTATGCTGTATTCCTTTTTTACATGTCTAAATCAACTGTGAAATATGTTGACGGCATTTTAAAATTTGTTTTGACTTACGTAAACATTGTCACGTGAACCAGAGTAAATGCTCCTATTCGACATAATTTTATTGACTAGTTCAGTTGAAATTATCTGTTTGTTTGAATTTATGGTTATGGTTATGGTTAGGCTATATATATGTTCACTGAATGACAGCTATACAGTAGGCCTATATAGGCTACCGTAGGCCTATATATAAGAAAAACTGACAAATATAGTATCATAGATCATAGATGGCGAAAATTCCTGTAAATTTGATTCTCTTCCATGCAAAAATCCCTTTTGGTCGTAGATTTTGCTTGTATACTCGCAATCGCAATCTCGAGATTTCAGTGTGTAATCTAGTGCTATAGAGGGTTCTGGGGGGTATCCAGCTTATTAAAAAAGTTGACGACCGGGGTAGATTGACGAGAGTGTTACCAAGAACAAGAGTTCAAAAAATTTTCCACGAATTTTCGACGGGGGGGTAGTAACGAGAGTTTTCCGCTTTTCAAGGGGTAATAACAACAATTTTTTCAATATCCGAGAGGGGGTAGTAACAAGACTTTTCCAAGAAGAATTTTCGAGCGGGGGTAGTATCGAGAGTTTTCCAAGACAATATTCTACAAAATTACATGTCTTTAATTTTTCTTCAGCCAAAAATTTCATCTCTTTAATTTTTCTGGGGGGGGGGAAACTCGATCCTGGGGAGAACTTTACTCCCCCAGAGACGTCTAGATTAAACACTGCTCGAGATTTCTTCCGCGCCCACTACAGCTAATTAAGTCACGGGGAAACCAGCTCACTCAAAAAATGTATAAGCAGAATCGATTGGCAGAGGGTCAAGATCCAAATAAGGGTCAGGCAACAGACAGTCACGCGGCTACGGTGTTTAGTGGGTGGTATTTAGAAGCGGTGAGGGAGGCAAGTTCACGAGGAGGAGGATTTAGGATAGGCCTACGATTTAATTTAGTGAAAACGCTGTTTTCAGGTTTGAGTGAGAGGCCTGTGGAGATATGGCAAGAGGTGATCGAGGTTTTGGTGAGTTCGTAGGAAGAAACTGGTATTTATCGTAATTCTGGCGGGAGTTTATTCTATAGAGAGGCAGACCAGCTATTTATAGGCCTATGACTACGTCGATCGATTTCCAAATTTTAGCGATGACGTACGTACGTAGACCTACGTGACGGTGGGACGGAGAAGTGTTAGGGTGGATGGAGGAGGAGCGGGTTGCATTTGCCTGTCAGATAAGAGAAAGACGGTCTAAGTCATTTGGGCGTTCAAAACTCTACGTTGAAATAGGTCGAAAACGTTAAAACTGTGTGGACTTAGTCTTCTCACAGACCACGGATTCGTAATCGTAATCTGGAAATTTCTACAGCGCCCAAAAAGCGAAAGCGTCGCGGGTATAGGACTATATAGGCCTACCAGCCGTGGGAACCAGCTTATTGAGAGGCACTCGATCAGTCAGACACAATCGATACGAAGGGGATGAAATCGGCTCCAACTTTCATGTCAAGATCGAAAGGGGTGAGACAGGCGGAAGCTTTGCAGGCGCGAATAAGTCCAAGAGGGCGTTGCATGGTCAGGACTCAGGCCATCATGGATATTGATTATTGATACTAGAATTCAGCTACGGTAAGACAGAGACCGGTCGGTCTCGCTTGCCCTCGCATTGGCACTGTTATATGAAAATCACATAGGCCTGCCCGATGATAGGAGCGAAGTCGTGGTCGCTCGAGCGGCACCAAGCGCGTTCAAGTTGGCTGCGTTGAGGTCGCTCGAGCTTCGGCAGTTTTAGAGTTAAACCAATTATAGGCCTAAGGTTTTGGGTCACGAACGACAAACTTATTGGATTTGCTTATTAAGCAGTTCAGTCATAACAGATAATGAAGTGTGTGTGTGTGTGTGTGTGTGTGTGCGTGTGTCGCACGTGTGTGTGTACATTGGGATGTGGCCTATATAAAAAATCTTAGTGAAAGTCAACTATTGGGTGTGGACTGTGGACTATATCCTGGCCAGTATGATCGCATCGCCTATTCCAGTTACAAAAACTAAAAAATAGCAACGTTAAGCAGGGGTGGCCAACCTTTTTTGTACGGGCCACTAGCTAGGCTATATATGATTGCTGGTAACCACGCGGCGGGCCGTTAAATATTTGTCCACACAGCCTCCAAAGAAATACAAATGTTTATTTCATATTTTATAAGATGTATAAAAACGACTCCATTAATTAGGTCACTAGAACTTACAACACTAAATCTTTTAGCGTTTTATACATCATTATTATGCAGCGTTGTAGTAGTCGGACTCGTAAGTAGGCCTAGGTGCAAAATGAAAAAAATTATTTTGAAAGGGGCCTTAAGGCCTATCGCTTAGACATAAGAATACGTGTATTAAAATTATAGCATAGTCTATAGTGGGTGCTTTATGTTTAAAGCTAAATTTATCTACATCTTATTTCAATTTAGGCTAGAGGCCTATACGTGGCCAGATAGCTCTGTGTAGGCCTATAGCCTATACGTGTCTGATATTGCCTCATGCAGTTGTGAAACGTTAGGCCTAACAGTTTCTTGCAACAAGCTATTAACGTGCAACATTTTAATTAATAAACCCAATATTTGTCTACAGCAATTTATTTACAGACCATATTATTAATAAATCAAGTGACATCACAATTACTAGCTCAACAATTTTCAGTTCAATGTGCTGCAACTTTCATGAATAGGCCCTATTGTATTTCATAGCAATCGACGCAAACTCAATAGCCTCATCATGACTATCATTATGCTATATGTTGAATCGCGTTACAGGATAGGCCTACTGCAAATCCGTTAAATTGTCCAGCTGTTGCTGTTGCACCATAGGCGCCGACTCTGCGGGGAGCCTTGGGTGCGAATAAGCCAGATAGAAAGCTCAGTGGGTTCGTCGCGAACAGAAGAATTCGAACCTTAAATCCAAATTTTTCACAACTAGCCAACATTGCACAACTATGTCAGTCACCGCCACGTGAGTTTCAATTACTGTTTCTAACCACGTAACCCTTGACAAGAGAACAATTTCCTCTCCGGAAATGCGATAAACTCACCTATACGGCAACGTAGAATATTAAACATTTCCAAGGGTAGAACCCGTGCACCCAGAGACAAAAGCAAAAGTCGACGCCTATCATGGTTGCAAATTGGTAACCTGGAGCTGTCGATGCAGCTTTCCGCGCCTTGAGTGTTGTCGATGTTCACTGTTGTACCGTGCAACCAAGGGCGTAACTTTGCCCCAGAAAGTGGTGGTGACCAATCCTCCTCCTTTTTTAACGTAGGCCTACTACTGGAACGCTACCTAAGCGCTGGACAACAGCTTATTCACAAACGCTGCGTTAAGTCAGAGGGTTGTCCAGAGAGCGCTTGATGGTGTTCCAATTAGAGTTGCAGACAATACTGGCACTCGAAACTCAGAGACACGCTACGCATTGTTCGGCAAGCTTTTAAATGAATATCGTTAGGCTACTACTGGACTATCAATAATCGACGTCATATGGTACCAATAGTTATTATCAACGCTAAATGGTTATCCCGTACCGGTAGTTTAGGTTGGTAAATTATTTTAATGTCTTTAATGCCGTACTTGACGCTGGTAAGTAGCCCAAGCAGTCTATCAATGTCCATGACAATTGTCATCAATCCAGCTTCCATTTACGAGAATTTTTTCATCAGTCGAACTTATGTTTAAGCAAGAATTATTGTCATCAATACCACTTCTATTTAAGCAAAAAACTTCATCGATCCAGCTTTTATTTAAGCAAAGTCTTAGATTGATCAATCCAGCTTCTATTTACAGAAACAATTATTTACACCAATCCAGCTTCTATTTAAACAAAGAATTAATTTCTCAATTCGGCTTCGATTTAGGCCAAAAATTATTTTCATCGATCCAGCTTCCATTTTAAATTGACAATATAAAATAATTTACCAACTTAAACTACGGATTTACCCGCTAAAAATTAGGCTACCATAGACTGCAGTTAGAGCTTACTAGCCTACCACCGAAACATCATACATTGCACACAATTATAACCTTTCGCGGTCTCTTGACAATGAATCGATCCATTTTTCCATATGAATTTGATAATTAGTTTAACCTTTTATAGAAACAAAATTCACGACATCACCAAATTATGAAACCAAACAAATGTAAGTAAAGTAAGGCAGTGTGGACACACCGTGGCATTGCCGCCATTGACACGCATGAATAGCCTAGACGATAGACAGTCGACGCATGTTAAAAATATATTTCATTGCAGGTGAAAAGTGGTGGTGACTATCACCACCACTTTTAAAAGTGGTGGTGACCGGACACCACCGTCACAATAGAAAGTTACGCCTATGCGTGCAACAGCGATTTCGTTTCCTCGTTGCCAGTTCCATTTTCAAAGAACTTCCTCCTTTCCATAGCTCCATTTCTTGTGGCATTGATGTTCTCTACTTGTTCTGCATTGCACCAAGGCGATGATGCGTTGATTTCATTCTCCTAAATACCCGTATCCTGTTGTTCCATCTGGGTTGGAGCCATAGCTATTTGCAACCCTATCCTGATTCTGATGTTTCAGTTGGTTGCTAAGGTCGCTGTTCCTTCGGCTGGCCTGGTTCAACGTGTCTTCTACACTGAACTTCATATGTTCCGCAGAGTACGGAGAGTGCAACGTTGCCATCAGCATGGATCTTCCACTTATAGGACCATCGAGAGAATTCTCAGATCCACTGCAGTTTGTGGGATTCGGTTTCTCCGATGATTCTGGAAATAGAGGTTCCATAATTGTGACTGGATCTAGAGGATCTCCGTAGACTGAAGAAGAGACAGGGTTTTCTGTGCGATGTGGTTCATTGTTTGGATCAAGGATTGACGGATGATCGTTGGCGTTTAGATCCTGGCGTCGAGAAAACATTAGAGTAAGAGCTCAACTTCAGCATGAAAGAAAGTTCGTGTAAATTAAATAGAGCCGAATGGGCGAATGAATGGGTTTGGGTGGATGAATCAATGGGCTTGGGTGAATTCACCCAAACAGCAGTCATAATATGACTTTGATGCTTGGGCCAATAATCCTATAATAATTATATTATAGTCTAACTATGGTCCCATATAGCTAAACTAAGAATCAGTTTTCATTGTAACAAGTTGCGTCTATGACAACTTGGTTGCTCAGAATAAACGAATATTGATTGACTGATTGATTGATTCATTGATTGATTGATGTGGGACCATATTTAGCCCATATGGAGCCATACACGATGTGTAGACTAAAAATATCACTGCATGCATGCAGTACGATATAGTTCATCTTCTACTATTTTGGTCACTTGGGCTCTATATCGGCCTATGTTCGCGACCTCAAGTGCACAACCTTGAGTGCTTCGGGTCGTTGCTCTCTCCGCTCTACTGAGCTGCAGGACGTAGGCCTACTCATCGTCTCTTTTGCCCGCACAGCTACTGAGCAGAATAGCGCCTTCTCATTGGTTGGCTCATCGCTCTGGCCTCTGGAACGGGCTCCCTTTGGCGCTGCGCTTGCATCCAAGAATCCACTTTGACTCTTTCTATTCTCACCTCAAAACTGTCATTTTGAGCCGTACGTGCTACGGTCGGCAGCGCTCGTGATCAGTAGCCTTCAGGAGCTTTACATAAACCTTCGTAATGCAATGAATGAATAATTATATGTGGGGCGCGGTGGTGTAGGGGTATGTTCGGTGCCTTGCAGCCGGAGGGTTGCGGGTTCGAATCCACCTCAAGCCGCCGCGTAGGGACCCTGGGCAAGTCCTTCACTCGCAATTGCTCATGCGCTTCGGCGTGAAACTCCGATTCATGATGGATATAGGTTTCGATGGATGAAGGGCTCAATTTAATTTGATGGAAGAATAATCTTCGGTGGTTTGCTTGAATAATTGAGTACAGAGACAGTTCCAAAATCTAGATCCGGTAACAAAAAAGTTTAATTTCACCAAATTCCACCAAGAACAGTTCTAGTGTTAGATATGGCCAGAACAAGAATAATCTGTTTTCCTCGTCGAATGAGGAGTAAAGGCTGATTTTAAGTATTGTGGTTGTCCAGAGTTCAATGCTTAATAAACTAAACGAGCTCCAATTTGAAACAAATCCTTTCTGAACAGGAAGCCAATGCAAAGAGGGTAATGTTCCAATTTTGACGTATAGTTAGACTCCGTAGCCAAACTGACAAAGAGTCCTGAACTCTTTGTAGTTTCGGTATGTTTGACTTTCTGATACTAACTAAGTAGTTTAAAGTAATTTTAACTTTTAAAGAGTATTTAATCAATCAATTAATGATAATCAATCGACGGATGTGCTTAGTAGGCAATAGAGGTGATAGAAGAGTCAATTATTCTTCTTACGAGTTGTGGAGGCTGCTGCAGCAGGGCCTCTTCTCCTTCGACTGCATCGTCGTCAACATGTTTTCTTTTCTTAATTCGATTCCCATCTGATGATCCTCGCCTCCTACAAAACCCGCAACTATCATCAGCCAACTGATCATCAATTCATCATTTATCAGTTAGGCTTGCTCGAAAGTTAGCTATATAAATAATTTTATCACAATAGTGCGCTAAGTAGGCCTACAATGCGCTAAAGTGTCCAGGAAAGCAATAATATTGTTCTGGTCCTTCTGCATTTTCTGAAGAACAAATTAACGAGTTGGTTGTGGCGGCGGCGGTCTTGGTGGTGGTGGCAGTGGGCCGTGGCAGTGGTAGTGATGGCAGTGGCGGTGGTGGCAGTGGTGGTCATGGCAGTGGCGGTGGAACTGGTGGTGGCGGTGATGGTGGTGACAGTGGCGGTGGTGGTCATGGCAGTGGTGGTCATGGCAGTGGCGGTGGAACTGGTGGTGGCGGTGGTGGCAGTGGCGGTAGTGGTAGAAGATTGCTTTCGAGACGCAGTGACAGTGGTGGCAGAGGCGGTGGTGGTGGCAGTGGTGGTGGTGGCAGTGGTGGTGACAGCGGCGGTGGCGGTGATGGCAGTGGCAGTGGTGGTCATGGCAGTGGTGATGGTGGTGGAACTGGTGGTGGCGGTGGTGGTAGTGGCGGTGATGGTGGTGACAGTGTTGGTGGTGGCAGTGGCGGTGGTGGTCATGGCAGTGGCGGTGGTGGCAGTGCCATGGCGGTGGTGGCGGTGGTGGCAGTGGCGGTAGTGGTAGAAGATTGTTTCCTAGACGCAGTGACAGTGGTGGCAGAGGCGGTGGTGGTGGCAGTGGTGGTGGTGGCAGTGACAATGGCGGTGGTGGCGGTGGTGGTGGTGGTGGTGGTGGTTATGGTGGTGGCAGTGTTGGTGATGGCAGTGGCGGTGGTGGTAGTGGCGGTGGAAGCAATGGCGCTGGCGGCGATGGCAGTGGCCGTGGTGGCAGTGGCGGTAGTTGTAGATTGCTTTCGAGACGAGAGGCCTCTTCCTTTCCGCATACCGGTAACCCACCAGTCCTAATTTGAGGTCTGATGTCTTCCATCACTTCGACAGTGGCGTAACGAATGGGGGCAGAGGGGCAGCCGCCCTCGGGCGCAGTACCAGAGGGGCTCAAAATTAGCTTTCAGTGGTAGCCTACACAGTACTATGACATGGAGATCACTTATCTCTGCAAAATGGTTGAGGTCAAGACCTAATGATTATGATGATAATGCTGATGATATTGACGACGACGATGAAGATTAAAATGCGTTACCAAATTAAGATGAAAGCAACGAAAACTACACCCAGCAGAATGATGACGAGAAGCAGAAGCTTCAGATAATCGATATTTATGAAATCCACTCCAGGCAATTCTAGGCCTACAACGACACAAACAGACAACAAATGAAATAATTATATAAACCTCTCTATAGGCCTGTATACTCTTCGACAATAGTTAGGTGGCTAGGCCTATCATGGGCGTATTTAGGGGGGAATTACGGGTTTAAACCCCCCAAATAAATTGCCGAAATTTTTTCTATGCAATTATATGCGAAATACAAAAAAACTGAACTTTTCGACCATTTCCAGTGGAAAACCCCCGAAAACTTGAACTCCCCACCGAAATTTTTCCTGGCTACGCCCATGACACTGGTTAAGCGGCTAGGTCTATATCCTTCGATGCAAACTAGCTATAAGTGGCTTTCGATGATGAACTGCCAACTTTATATAATGGTGACAGTTCAGGTTGGAATCACGATTATAACGTTTTTGCGTGATTGAAAGCAAGATGGAAGGGATGATTTGTGCAGGGGCAGGAGTGCATACTGAATGGGGCAATGGCCTGAATTACAGTTATGGCGACATTTCTCTTTCCACAAAACCATAAAGATTCGAACCCCGAATGTGCATCTATGAAAGTCTCCTTAAATCTAATTGATCATGTCTGCTGCTTTCAATTAAACTTTAAGTAAAAGCCACGTGAGAAATAATGCACACCTCATCACTTATATAGCACCTATTTGTGCTTACCTGGTTTAACTGGTTCTGGTTCAATGCGTTTGTCTTGACATCTGACCCCAGTGAACTTGTGATTGCATCTAAAACGAATCTAAATTTAGTTCAAATTGAATGGCACCTAACGTAGTCGCCATTGTAATAAATATAGCATTGTAATAACTGTAACACCCGGTCTAATGTATTTTGTTACATGCAGCAGTTTCACGGACATGATTGCCAATATGAAGTGCAGAAACGGTTTAGCACACGTGGGAATTTGATTGGTCACTGTGTAGGCGACTATAGATGTTTAGGAATTAGGATATACTTACACACAGAATCTGTCGTAGAGAGAAGGTATGATGTAGCAAGTTCCTTGGTTGAGACAGTATCCGCTGTCACACTCCACGACGTATTCGCTCTTCAAGCTGCCTTCAGACCCCGATACATCTACAGAAGAAAATCTGTTTACTATTACTGGGTTAGGTCCCTCTTAATTCAGGCACCGTTTATTCACAAAAAGACAAGAGAGTCATTGGCCGCTACTGGTGGCTATATGGTACTGACGGTGACACAACAAACGTGTCTGTCAGGTTAGGACATAGCGTAGGCCCTATTTACGAGGTGGTTTTACGGGTTCAACAAACCCTCCCCAAATAATAAATGTATTACTGTTATTAAAAACTAAAAATGCACAAAAATATGACCATTTCCGATGGAACCAAAAAAAGTTAAATCCCCTCGGAAATTTTTTCTGGCTACGCCCCTGGGTTAGAAACTGTGGCGGTGCCAACTACGGAATAATTAAGGGTATAAATCCCCAAGTTTGGCTTAGCCCACTCAAATTGAAGCATCTCCAGTGTCAGATTTTCTTGCGTGAGTAGGAGGTCTTTCAAGGTAACCACCAAAAGTACTGCAGTGTTTACTCTAAATCGCTTAAATTTACCTCTATTATACTTCAATATGATGACCGCCGTTGAGCTGACGTCTGGCAGAAATAATTTTTTTATTATTATTATGTTCTGTTTCCGACATCCTTTATCATTGCAATATTATTCATTTCTTATGTAGGGTCTGCTCTTATTTTAGGGTATAACTGCATGTGCGTGAAACTTACCAGTACTTGATTTGATAGTAATGTTGAGAGTAGTGCTGTTGGAAGTGCCCAGGACGTTAACAGCTTGACACAAGTATTGACCACGGTCGCTCGGCTTCGCTTTAAGTATTATCAGTCGGGAACCTTGTCTACAAGTTATCAGTCCATAAAAGAGCAGAAGAAGTCATACAGACACTGTCAATTGCACTGCGGGAACGTGAGTTAATCAAAATTATAAGTGTGTGCTAATCAAAGAGTGCTAAAGTAAATGTAGACCCGCATTTCAATCCGTCTGCCTGCCTGCCTGCCTGCCTGCCTGCCTGCCTGCCTGCCTGCCTGCCTGCCTGTCTGTCTGTCTGTCGGTCTGTCATGTGATCTGACCATCAAGTGATCATCAAATGACGAGCATGATCATATGACGGTTATCGTCTGTCTGTCAAAATCTATCGAATTACTTGTTACACTGATGATAGTGGTAGGCCTATATCAGTTATAACTTATGGGAATGAGCGTCCTGCAGAGAAGAGGATGAGTTACAAGAAGAAACGGAAACATCAATGAGGAGGAGGGGGAGGAGGAGGAGGAGGAGGAGAAAGAGAAAGAGAAAGAGAAAGAGAAGAGAAGATCGAAGGTGGACGAGCAATAAGAAGATCAGGAGCCTGTAGGAGGATTATCACGGTGATTAAGATGATCAGGGCTTATTCTAACGTGCAGCCGGACACAAAGTGTGTAGTTGGGAAAGAAATTTGTGCAGTTAAAAATCAGATTTTGTGCAGTTATTTTTGTAGACCCAATTGTATAAACCAACAGTCCCCAGACTCAGTGGCGTATCGAGTCTTGCACGGAGGGTGGGGGCGGGGCCGGAAAACGAGAGGCTTCTGACAAGTTTCTTCTGGAAAAAAGACGGGAAAAGCGGAACGAAGAAAACAAAATTTTCCAGAAATTCAGAAATTTTCAGAAATTCTTGCCTCCGGGCGCACGAACCCCTAGTTACGCCACTGCCCAGACCTTCCAATTCGTACCTCATGTGGAGTGTTTAATCTAGACGTCTCTCGGGTGGGTACAGAAAGTGTGAAATGTATGGATAATTTCCCCCCAGGATTTATTGTCTACCCCTACTTCAGGGTGGATTGGTCGAGGAGGGGAAATTTTAGGGTGGAAAACACTCGTTACTACCCCCCCCTCGAAAAAATTCTCTGGAAATAGTCGTTACTAGCCCCCTCCAAAATTCTTTGAAAACTCTCATTACTACCCCCTCGAAAATTCTAGGAAAACTCTCGTTCTCGTTGCTACCCCCGGTCGTCTTTTAAAAGATGTTGGATACTCCCTCCCGACAGCAAGGGGAGTAGATTAAACACTGCCTCATGTGCAGTTAATAAAATTCCTTAGAATAAGCCCTGAAGATGATGATGATCATGACAACGACCATGATGATGATCTTGATCTTAATAATGAGCATGATCATACGACGATCATCGTGAAAATCATGATCAATGCTCTGTCTCAGCACTGTGATACAAAAAACTCCCCTGGGCAGGCGCGGTGTTTAAGCTGTCGTCTTGTCCACATAGGTGATGCCATGATTTGTAGTTGGGGGTAAAATAACAGTGAACTCTGGGGCGTAACGTTGAAATATTTGGCAGGTTGTGATACATCGAGTTTTGGGATATGGGGGAGTGGGTAGGCAGGCTAGTGATGTAAGGCATGGTAAAGAGAAGAAGGAACGGATGACGAAATTGAATGGTTGTGTAAAATATCAATAAAATAAATTCGTAAGATTACCTACAGTGTGCCTAAGCGCACCAGACCGAGAGGTACCGAGTTCGAGCCCCCGTTGGGCGAATATGTTTGTAGGCTGCTATTAGCGCCGTTGTATTGCAAGCTGTCTGTTCTGTTAGTAGTTAAGATTTAAATTGCATAACATGTAAATGTACAGCGCAGTGCGTTTGTCAGGCGCTTATTAAAGAAAAGATATTATTATTATTATTATATAGGCTATAGGCTAAAGGTGCGTTTTGTGAAATCTAAAGTGGAAGGCAAGTCTCGTTGGCAGGAGTGTAATGTATGGCGGAAATTCAACGGAGCATGAAGCCCGACGCCGTGAGGGTGTGTATGACATTGTCTTCCCTCACGGTCGGGACCATAGCAGGCCCGGGTGAGAATTGCAGGGCTTGGAGGTTCAATCCCCCTAGTCTTTCTGAGTACCCCATTGTTAAGCCTTCAGTGCACACCCCAACTCCACATGGATCAAGGTATGACCCCCGCCCCAGTTTCCCTCCACAATTCTCATAGCCTACTGGACCAGAGTAAACGAATGGACAGACCTATTAATGCGTATCTTGTTCGACTGTGCGATGACTTCCGGTCCCTGCTGCATTGACTGCTGATCAGAATCGATGTTGTATCGATACCAGACGATCAGTGGAGGAGGCCGACCACCTGTTGAACATCTCAGACTGACCGACTGACCACGATGGAAAATGACGGAACCATGTCGTGACAGTCTTGCACTTGGCAGATGGCCTGCAGTGCAGAAATGAAAAGTTCTACTATCATTAATAATTACCGTCGACAAACTGACGAATTTATTTCATCCGTCGAAATCAATTTAATCCAGAGTTTCTGGAGCTTTTCAGTTCAACAGAAGGAAGTTAACTAGGCTATAGGCCTATAGCCTATAGGTACAGTGGTTAAATTGCTCATCCAGAGGTGCCGGGTCTCCAAGTCTTTACAAATTTAAAACTTAAGCCTAATGCTAACTGGCCAATATATAACCGATAGGCCTATATTAATGTGTGTATGTTTGTTAGTAGCCTGGTTATCAATGCATAGGGACTGGGAAGAACATTTTGTGTTGCATCAGCAGTTCACCTCGGTGGCCCGGGAAGTGTTTGAAAGTTCTGTGAGCCACCTCTGCTGTACAGGCCTAAAGTGGATTAAATTACCGTATACTTTATATTATATCCAGAGGCGTAGCTAGACAGAGAGAGGGAGGGAGAGAGGGAGACAGACAGACAGACAGAGACAGACAGACAGAGACTGACATAGAGACAGAGAGACAGAGAGAGACAGAGAGAGGTAGAGAGAGACAGAGAGAGACGGAGACGGAGATAGAGATCGACTCCGCATTCCGCAACGGTTCAACTGATTTGAACAAAGATAGGCCAGTAACATTGTTACATTATTATACACAAAGTCAGTGCATCGTTTCTGTGGCTCTGATTCTCAAAGGCAATACTATATTATTCGTGTAATCACTATGTGCCTGTAATCACTTAATATAAACACGATTTAGAATAGGTCTTACACAAAGACATCTTACACATGTACAAACAAATTAAATTCCAGCTGTCTGAAGGCACTTTTGTTATAATGAGTGTTCACACAGTCATGTAGATGATGTCCTGGTGTCCATATCCATGTATTGCTGCTTGTATACGAAGAACGGCGATCATATTTTATGCGTTACCCTCGTCGCGCAATGGCTGGCGTCAGGAACTGATGATGATGATGAATCACTATTAGGCCTAATATTCAGCGCGCAAATTATACTTGATATTGTATTAACTTTACCATAAACGTAGTGTAAGAATGCTTCCGCCTCGACGCCACAAAGCCAAAATATGTGTGAACATGGGCACCTTTGGTGCCATAGGTTTCCGGGCCTCTGGTTCATCTAACTCATCATCAGTTCATCACAGAATTGGGTTTCGGCGATTCGGTAGATTGTCAAACTTATCTCAGTTACCTTGCTAATGCCCTAATAGTAGAACACAAAACTCACCTCATGCAGGAACCTTTTGTGTGAAAAGAAATCATTCATCTTTCGTTGTTCCACTTCTGATGGCTGATGCAAACGTTCTTTTCGACATTTTGCTACATGCGCTATAACTATTAGCCTACTAATCAAAAGATTTGCTAGCCTAGTTCAGATTTCCACACCCATTCCAGCTAAGTCTTCAGCAAACGAGTCGTTACAAACTACTGTGGCATCCTTGTAGGCCTACACAGAGCGGGAAACACGCTAACCGCGGTAAGGGAATATAAAAACATTAATTTGAACTCGAGAGCCAGAGTGCCAGACAGACAGACGACAGACAGACTTTTTGTTTTTGACAGAGACAGTGAGAGAGAGTAAGAGACAGAGACTGTCTGTCACTTACTCTGTCTCTGTCTCTTACTCTCTCGCGCAAATGATACTTTTTAATGTTAATATTAATGTTTCCATAGATGATAGACATAGTCTCTCTGTCTCTCTCCTCTAGAGAGGAGAGGAGAGGAGGGGGAGAGAGAGAGAGCAGATCAGAGGAGAGGAGAGGAGAGGAAAGGAGAGAGAGAGAGAGAGAGAGAGAGAGAGAGAGAGAGAGAGAGAGAGAGAGAGAGAGAGAGAGAGAGAGAGAGAGAGAGAGAGAGAGTGTGGGTGGGCGGCTAAAGTAAACACGTAGGCCAAGTAGTTTTCTATGATGCTAGTGAATATTTATTGAATCGCACTGTGAGGTTGACAAAATAGGTTAATCTGATTTTGGGTGGCGGATGTCAAATCAGAGGTGCCGGTTCTCACAGTGCAGGTGGCGGATCTCAAATCAGAGGTGCAGGTTCTCACAATGCAGGTGGCGGATCTCAAGTCAGAGGTGCCGGTTCTGAAATCCGAGGTGCCGGATCCTCAGACCCGGCAAGACCCGGCTGAATTTAACCACTGTATAGGTAGTCCGAAATGGTTTTCTTCGCAGTTCGCACCATCTAATCAGAAAGCCGTCGCTTACCCGCGTTTTGTTTCTCTCAGATTCAAACCTCAACCATTTCACGCTGTCTCCCTGCTGTTCAGATTCGTATAAATAATCGGCAGCTCCTCTGCATAATTTTTAATATTAGGCCTATAATTTCACCCTTCGATGCTGGCTACTCGTTGTTGGTATTTGCAATTAATTAAACCTTAATTAGGTAAACTACACATCAATCGAGAAATATTAGACAAAGCGGATGGATAGGCCTTTAGGCCTATGTAGGCCTACATGTAGGCCTATACATACCTACTACTATTACCTAGGCTTATGAGCACGCATGCATTTATGTATATATTTATATACAAGTATGTTGGCAAAAAGGCCTACGGTAGATTGTTAAGTAAAGCAACTATGTAAGCCTACAGTACTTGCGTAGATAGGTATAGATACCCATGTACGAATGCATGTTAATGTGATTCCTGTAGCAGCGCTGCATAAATGCCAAATTGGGTTGGTGGGATCCACGTACATGTAGTTTGACTTACCACAAGTCTTGCAACTGTAGCGTTTCACCTTCCGTGCTGACATTTGACTAAATTGGTGAGGACTTCCGGAAGCCCAGTAGACGACCATTTCCAGGTCGAGTAGAGAGGACGAGCCATTCAAGAAGACAAAGTAGCTCTGGCCAACTTCGAGGTCTTTCCAGTCCTCGCAAGGTTCTGCTTCGTGTCCTTGACGGTCCTTCAGCTCTTCCGACGTATTCACTTGCGCAGGTTTTGAACCCACGACAGACACAGTCTCTCCATCGTCTTTTGTAATCAGCTGACCTTTGTGGACTGCACCTACGCGAAAGACAGCCACCCACTGGACGCTAGAGGCCAGAGGCTGGTCAGCGGTCGTTAGGTTGAATTCAACCAGCTGACCGTCGAAGACCGAGTTAGCCACAACGACCTTGGACGCAAGGTCATTGAAGAGCAACCGACAACGCAACGGATTTGCAACAGCGCCAACCACCTGGATACCCAGAGCAACCGTAACCAAGACAACGATAGGCATTTCACACTGAATATCGGAACTGACTGATCTACGGATGATGTTCAAAGCGTTGGACAAAGAAATCTGAGGAGATGCCTTCATTGCAGGATCAGATGCCGCGGAATTCTGTGTGCATGTAGGCCTCTACGGTCAGACTGACCCGAAATTAACTCATGCCAAACACGACACGAGAGACAGACAGACAGAGACAGAGAGAGAGACGGAGAGGCAGACGAAGGAGGGGTGGTAGAAACGGCGACTGCCACAAGAAGCCAAGTAGCACAAGCGACTCCTAGCGACCAGATCTTGTTTACGTTTCTCTGTCTCTGTCTCTGTCTCTCTGTCATTGCTCCGTTTCTGTTTTTCTAACTAACTGCCTGCCTGTCTGCCTCAGTTTTTACTGCTTCACCTACATGTAATCGCGTCTGTAACACATTTACCCCCCCCCACCCCCATCAGTGCAATTTGTCTTACTCCTTCTGTGCCCATATACGGTGTATTTAGCCATATTAACTTGCGCTATATAAATCTTCTTATAATAATAATAATAGCATGCCTTCCAATTACCCTCCTTCTTTTTTATTGCCTTTATTTCAGCCTCCCGCTCTCTTGAATAGTACGCCCTCTTTTCTATGGCTTCCTTCGCGTTAGCCAGTGCCTGCCTGGCCAACCACTAAACACAAAAAAACAGGATCGATGACCTAACGTAGTAGTCGGCCATTCATTCATGTCGTCTAATTTACTAACATCAGATATGGATGATTGTATCGCACTTCCCTGTATTGATCCATCTTGCGTCGGCGATCAAGGTATGCGTGGGTTTAGGCTACTACGCCCCAGAGCAGCGCCTAGCACATAGCCTAGCATCACGCGACTGCGAAGTGTATAGGCAACTCGTCTGATAATTATGAATGGATACGCGTTCCATTCAGCAAGCGTCTGCAGACAACAGGTTGCAACATGTGCGACCATCACAGCCATAGATAATATTACGCAAACCCATAAAAGAGAAAACGATTCACAGTATATCATGCTATCTGAGGCTAATGAGGCAGCGGTGGTGAGCGAGGCCAGCAGACAGACGGACAAATGAACAGACAAATAGACGGACGTACATGTACTGACGCCCAGTAACAAGCAACAATCAGGTATACACCCTATATTGGACAGGGTGTTGTTATCCTACACACTTTCCTTCACCTATGGGGCCGTCCATAAATGACGTCACGCAATTTTGGCCCATTTTGAACCCCCCCTCCCCTCGTCACACTTTCGTCACAAAAAGTAACACCCCTTGAAAAATGCTCTAAAACCAAATTTCCATGGCGAAGTAACATGCTCCTTCGTGGAATAAATAGGGAGAGCATGCATATTTTAAAATCTAACGGTGACCAAATATTGAAATAATTAGAAAATTATTAATAATGGTGCCCGTATACATTAAAATAATCAAAAAAATAATGAAAATTTAATACTCAAAATTAGTGCTGTTATTATTAAAATTAAATTGTTGTTATTTGTTAAATTTAATTACATAGACCTGATGTGACGTCACATTTCTCCAACCCCCACCCCTATGTCACACATCGTCACAAATTTCCGACCCCCCTCCCCTAGGTGCGTGACGTCATTTATGGACGGCCCCTATGTGTAGATGTCACCTACCCACACACTATTGCGGAAATATTGTACACATCCAATGCAAGACTACAACATTCCAATATACATGTATGTACTGGCCTATTTCAACAAGTAGGCCTATAAGCTCTTTGATCACAATATTATTACACCTACATATATATATGTATATATATATATATATATATAGGCCTATATTATTGTTAGCCAGAGAAAATAAGGTATACAGGGGTATAGAGCGTGTTAATTACTGAACCCTAATAGCTCCACCACCAGACATAATTAGGTCTATATAATTAGACTAATCACAGAGGCTGAAAACCAGAGAGAGTAGAAGAGTTTCTTTGAAGTGGTCCTATAATATACAGGTCTGTATATTATAGGAGCCTAAATATTTTCCCCTTCAAGACCTCTCAACCATCCTAGACCAATTCCAGCATTTCCACCAGAAATCCAGGATCGCAACCATGATTAGTACCACCACGATGAAACTGAAGTCAAATTTTCCTAACTTGTGAGACAACTGAGGATCTCCCACAATATTAGATTTCAAGCAAATCTTTAAAATATATTTAAATTTAACTTCAAAATTATAAACAATAGCACAGTCATTTTCACGGACTGATCCTCAACTGTCTCAAAAACATTGTGATCAAGACTGAGGTGATTTAACATAACTGAAAATTTGACATCTCAATGGTAATTTATGCAAAAGTAATTTGGGTTCCATCTTTTGAAATGTTCTAATGAAAACTTTTGAAGGGCAATTTGAGATTAAACAACAGACAACTGTCAAGAGCTTAAGACACCCTGCCCTTACCTTTTTATCAAGACTGCACACTTCACCAGTGGAGATTAACTTTGCCGGGAGTTCTAAAAACCCCAGAATCAGTCAACTATATTGTCTCGATCAAGGCAATGCAACAGAGGATTTGCAGACCTTCATAGGTTACAGAACTGCAAACTGACCGCAGTGTCTGCTCTATGGCTACACTGAGCTCAACTGATCCAGATAATCCTCTGAAACACTACCATACCAATCTCCCACCAGTCCCTCAAACTTTGCCCTTGCAGATATACTATGCAGCATTCACTAAAGCGCCTCGACCCTTTGCCTTGATACTTGCCTATAGGGTAAAACCGATTCCTAACCTGCCTTTTCTATTGTTAGTGAGAATGGTTTACTTTTAGCCTAGGGGCAAGTCCCAATTCTGACTAATGCCACCATTAGGCAGCACAGAAGGGTAGCATTAATAGTAGTGGACTGTATAATGGTGACAATGATGATAATCAAACAGGATGATTACAAAATGCATTGTATGACCTTCTGTAAAAAAGACACAAAGACTTATACAATTTATTAAAATAATCTCATTTGACCAACTGCCTGTTTACGATGACATGTGCTATTAAGTATCTTTTGATCTTTCACATTATTGTAAGCTAAGTTAAACATACAACATATTCGTAACATTTTACTTGCTAATCAAAACCGAAGCTGAAAAGTCAAAATACTGCTACAAGTTTCTTAGCCTCAATGTTTCATTCAGACAAAAATCTTCACTGACAACAACAGTCCAAAGCCAAATCACTCAGGATTCAAAAGGTTCATTCATTTATTCATTTACTTCACACCTCAATCAAAAGTATTTTCCAAAGACAAGGAGCTTCAGGCAAAGAACACATGCAACAAATGCCCAGAAAGTCAGTCTATGCAACATAAGGGATGCTCATAACAGGCAGATCTCACTGGAAAAAGGCTTTCCCAACCCCACACCTTCCGAAATGAAATGGAAGTTGACTGGAAGTCGCAAAACCTGAGCAACAACTGCAGCCGTGTTCAGTGGGAATAGCCTTTCCGTAGACGGTATGTTTCTCCCCTGTTCTGACAACCTTAGTTTCTTCAACGATCAGCATCTTGGTCAATAAAGTTCACCACACAACACAACACAAATACAAATAGTTCATTCAGTCATTCACTAAACCCACATAGGCAGCATATAGGGGCTGCTCAAGACATCTACTCCGAAACACCCTCAGCCAGCCAACCTCCCCTGGCACCATCATCATCATCTCTGGCATGCTCCTCTCCAGAACAGTGGCACTTCCACACATACCCCTCTGTGTAAATAACCTCTACCAAGCACAAAAACTGGCAAGTGTCTACAAATCATTCGGTAATAAACGTTGTGATAAAAATAACAATAATAATAACAAACACTGTACACCTTATTAAAAACTAAATATAAGAATTAAGAAACACAAAAATTAACAAACAAATAAAGAATAATAACAATTAATAAGTTACTGATGATGCTATAAAAATTGTCGTAATTACACTATATTACATTAATAAACAAATAATTAATAAACGCAAACTTAATATAAACAGCAACCAAAGAAAAATCAGAAGTCAAACTCAATTAGTTTGTCTTAATTACCCAAACAACAGAAAAACGCCTTCCAAAAGCTAGTCAAATTTGTTAACAAACTAGAAGGCCTTAAACTGAAGAAAAACATTAACAACTGAATTTATATGTATCATCATCACAGGCATCGGTACAGCTGAGCTGGAGCAGTGGTCTCTGCTTGGAAAACTGGGGTCAGAAGGGGCCTCCACTTTTGCACCTTAATATTTAAAAGTATAAAAACTATACAAGCACACTTACAAACCTTGTAACAGAATGCAAATTCATTTTTTGAGCTGAAATGAACCCCAATTATTTAAATCCATTTAACTGCCAAAAGCCATCAAAATCACTATGCTATAAATTAGCTAGTAAAGCCCAGACTCTGCTGAAGAAACTTACACACGTACATACGTCGTACACGTATTGCACTTGACACTAAAATGCATCAGAATCAAGCATGAGATTCGCTTGATTTGCCAGGAGGAGTCTAAGAATGAGTCTGTTTGATTATGTTAAAATGTCATGTTAAAAAACGACCAGGGCACACTCTGGGTCGCACCTCTTCTCAAATCTCTCCCTGCGCTGCCCTCTCCATTCTGAAAACTGTGCTGATGCCCTCGTATCAAATAAAATCTAACAAAACAAACAAGAGATCAGTGCAACAAAAAATAATTCAAGCTCGTTATATTTTCTCTCCTGCAAGTCTGCAACAAAGATAACTGTTGCTGCAGAAGGAAATGGATATGGCTGCTGGAATGCCACTCTCAATGTCTGTCCAGTTTTCCTTGGTCACAACCAACATGTCTCAGCACATTGCAGATCCAAGTAAATTCTACATGCACAAACAAATTTTAATTACACGTACAATGAACAACATAGAAGTAAAAGAAACCTTAAGAGAATGCTTTGAGAATTTCAGCATTGGGTTGTCTATAAAAGAGGGGAGAAAGTGGTCACCGAAATGCAGAGAAGGAGGGAGGGTTGACACACCTGCATCTGAATCTGGTACATAGAGTCATTTCAATACAGCCTGTGTGCTTCAAGCACCAACTTCAGTCAGACAGCAGACAGTCTGTACTACGCTGAATTTAATTGATACCTAAAGCAGGATGCAAGGCCTCAAAATACAATACCTCATAACACAGTTCTCCCTGCAGGAACAACAATTAACCCAATCTAGAACTTATTCTGCTAGAGTGTGGATGCTCACAAAGAGGGGTGTACACATCCTTCCTTCACAGTGCAGCTCAGACACCAGTACACATAGTAAGTTCGTTAGAAAAGGTACAGTTTAACCATTTTTGTACCATACTCACCACCACCACAATCATGACCACTGCCATCTTAACTAGTACTAAAATTACTAGTATTATCATAAACTCTAAAATGCAGGATTAATTAAACAACTTAAAACTCTTCTAGAAGTAAATAGATCACATTTTTTAGCTTATTTCCGGATGAAAAAGGACCAAATGTATTTCTGCAGTAGTACAATGTTACCAGACTTAACAGCAAACACTTCATCCCAGTGGGAGCTGACAGCATTTGAGGAAGCCTGGAAGATACGGCCAGTGTTTCCGTTAACACCTAAATGGCCATTATTATGTCCGTAAAAAACGTCGAACAATGTCAGGGCAAACTCTTTTTGGACTCTAACGGAAACACTGGATATGGCTCCTACTTATCTTAAAAAGGAATGCATAGGAACCAAAGTAACTGCTCTTCACGACAACCCGCCAAATAGAACCTTAGCAGACATCCTGAAATAAGCATAGTTTTTCTTAATTAATCTTGCTCTTGTTAGGCTTGTAATAAAAACGCCATGTGTGATGGGGACAAGTTTGATCAAATCATTGTGAAAAAGTTATGGGCTTTCAATACACAATACCAGAAGCACATAAACTAGGCAATACAAAAGGTGACCACATAAGTATTTGTATGATTCAAAGCAAGCAAAAAACGACCACCAATGCATTTCTCTTTCTCCCCCCCCCCACAAAGTTCTACATGTCATTTAAGACAGTCACCAGCTGACCTTAACATCTATCAACTGATGCCTTATCTATTAGATACTGGTTGCAAACAGCCACTTAAGACTTACAAAATTTAAAAACTATAGTTAATACTGAAACAACAACCATGCACAGAAATGCTAAATGATAAATTCTGACCACGAGTTACTCTCTTACAAGAATCTAACTGAACCTAGCAACATCAACAAATACACAATCAAGACACACATTAAATTAAGTGTCATTAACATTCATATTTATAGCACCTCAAAAGAGCTCAGAGAGGTGGTTAATTATAGTCGTAAGATTCGCTTCCAGTTGATTAAACGGAAGAATTTCTTAGCAGCTCAATTGAAAACCAAACTGAATTTCAAATTATACTACATAGTTGTCTTAGCTCATACATTGCACGTGGGCAAGAAAGAACAACTCTAACTTGAGTAATGAATCAACTGGTAATCTCTTCTAGACAAAGCAACTCTTTTAATAAACTTGTCACAAACAAGAATCTCTTGATTGACGATGATCTCCCAGCTGTACTACAGAAGAGCACTAAAGACTGCCTTGCAAATGACAGAAATGAAGAAGCCGCTGCATGGAAAGACTTATGACGAGACGGACATTTGTTTGATGACCTCTTCGTAGGATGGCGGCAAGGAAGCCGGTCGAAAATCCTGGTCACGCAGTATCACTGTCTGTTCAGGAGGCGTCTCATCGGGAGACGTCATTGGTGGGGCAGACGGCACAGCAGCCGAGGAGTTTGCCGCCGCTTCCTCGTTCGTCTGCAGCGTTATGTATCTGTAGACGTGTGGGGGGTTGCTTGGAGGACTGGTCGATGCATAGGGCGATCTGTGCTCTGGAGAGGAGGGCGTGTTGGTCGGGTGCTTGCGCTTGTGCCGACACAGTCTGGTTATAAGACAGATGATGACGCATGTAATGATTGTTGTGCCGATGATCCCAGCCGCAACGTAAACCATCATCAGGATTATGTGCTGCGTCTGACTGGCTACAGTTGGAAGAGACAAAACAATAGAGAAAATTAATTGAAGACTAATTATTGTATTAGTACATTTATTGAGAAAAAGCAAACTCCTCCATAGCCATTGTGACACAAAATGATGATTTTCCATCTACTTCCAAATTACACTGGTCCCAAATTATGCTTAGACAAGCATTGCTGGAGTCTTGTAATAAATGGGCGATTACCTTATTTCGTCTTACCTTAATTACCCTAATAATTAAAGGAAACATATGTAAACAACTCACTAAAGATTCCCATAGAGCACCACAAAAGACGTTACTATACAGTCAATTTCAGCAGGGCCTTGTCAATTGAGTCAAAGTAACAAGCAAAGGCTCTGTCTAAGCTGAGTACCATCTAATCTCTCCATTTACATCTACCACTATAAATTTATTATTAAGAACTGATCTAATAAATTAACCAACAGAAATAATTCCATAACACATACGAGGCTTTGGCTGGTAGTAACAGTAGAACAGTTTTGTGTAGACTTTGGGAATTCGTGCTCGGATGACTTTTGGATGGACACCGTCCTGGGTGTTCAGGTTAGTTGTCTTTTCATCAGACCAGTAGACCCACTCTTCAGCCACTGTCATGCCTTCCACCTAGAACGGTCAGAAAAGTCAACAACATCACTAAGACAAGACACAAATCCAATTGGTTATTGTAACATATCACTGATGGCCTATCCAATTAACGGCTTTATATAATTTTACACACGGGAAAGCACTGCTCATGTGATGAAGGCGGCTGATTGGCTGCCTTGATAAGAGTGGGGGAAAAGAACTGTAAACAAGAACAGACTGAGAGTCTAAATCTGTATGTAGTTGAGTTAAAACGGTAACTGTGAAAAGTTCGATTTGAAAGTTGTTGTTTCAGCAGTTATGCATGAAATCACAGAGTCTGACCTCCTGGCAGACATCTCCAAACTTCAGGAGGTAAAACGGAGCAGAAGACGGCAGCTGGATCGCAGAATAAGGTGAACCATCATTCCGACAACAGTAGTAGATCTTCGTATTGTAGTTGTATTCTCCCTCTGGTAGCACTCCTAAAGCACAGCACAATTATATCAAACACCAAATAATGTTAGGCACAAAGTCACATCATAGCATCAAGCTCAGATCAGGCATAAAATTACAGTACATCGTTGAAAGGTACATACCTGGTGCTTTTCTAAGTAACCAGATATATATGTTCATCAAACACCAATAAATTCTCTGAATATAGGACTGCAAAATTCAGGAGTAAGGAGCACACGAGCAACCGGCTGGGTATGAACTGTATATGCTATATAGATACACAGAAAGATGAATACAGACAGACAGTAAGGTAGCAGGGAAGCAAATTATGCACATACTCCTGACTCTGAAGACATACACTTTCAAAGGCATTATGACAATCAGTTGGTTTTGGATCACAGACTTATAAGTCACTTATGCGCCATCGGTTGATGCCTTGTGCATTAGACACCGGCGCAATACAAGTTGCTAATTACTTGATGAATCTAGTCCTGCTGATAGTAAACACAGTATTGCATGTGTTAGCGGTCATAGAAAGGTGCTATATAAATGTGCAGCATTGCACAAACATGCTGGCAGTGAATAATCAACTTTCTCACATAAAATTGGCAAAAATTTCATAGTAAATGCATACCACATCAATAAAAACAGGAAATGATAATCACCAGAATACTCAAAATTATCAATCAGTTCACCTTTATAGTTCTGTCTTCCATCGCTGCGGCCATACCAAGATGCAGCATCATCCCATAAGATGTATCCTACATGAAACTTTTCAGGACAGTCTCCTTTCTTGAAAATGCAATACTTGCCTAAAGAAACATTATTACCAATGTTTCATTTTCAATTAGCGAAATTCTGGTAACAATAATGTTTTGCTAATAAACCTTTTGGGGTTTCAGGTAACTACAGTGCTTTTTTTCTAGTAGAAAAGGTTTGGGAACTTATTATTTCACATCTGTTTTCTTTAACTTATGTCAGAAAAAACTATAATTGAATTTTCCCACTGAACACAGAACACTAATATAATTTACAGGATATTTACAGAAATAAACGTTTTTATAAGAAAATGAGAGACTCTCCGTAACAAGATACTTCGCCATCAGTCCATTCCTTCGATATCTTCATGCCCATTTTTGCTTCCACCCCAAGTGTTCCAACCTTTCGGCAGACTGTACAGCCGAGCTTCTTTCTTCTAACGTAGAGCCACTCATATCTTCTGCAGAAGTCTATTTTTTGCTCCAATGTCCAACAACTTGGCAGGTCATTGTCCGAGTCTATGTCTACATCGCCTAAACACGTTTGTTCTGAGATTGTCGTTTGACTCGTTTGAGTCGTTTCTATAATATCGACATTACCTTCCGCAAGTTCTTGTTTCAATTGTTTGTTTTCCGGAACAGCAGATTGGAAAAAGCTTGAGATTTTCTTCATTTCAACGGTTTTCGGTTGTTTAATTATTATTAAATTTTAGACTTCAAAATGAAAACATCGAAAACTTATTTACCAAAGTTCGTACTCAATATGGCTCTCTCATATGGGCCCCTCCGGAAATAGAAACCATAGATATCATATCATATTGGTAGAATAACAGCACTTGCCACTTGGTAGATTTATATAGCTCCTTGCTTATTTCAAGTTATTTGTAAACCATAATTTACGCCGTTCCCGTGAGTCCCCACTGTAACAAGGACTGACAGTAAGTAAAACGCAGAATATTGTATATCAATATAAACGAATCTGGCAAAAAGGTATGGGAACTCAGTTCCCATGAGTTCCTGCTGAAAAAAAGCACTGGGTAACTATACATAACAGTAATTAAAACTTGAGTAATACCGATAACAAAGTAAAATCTAAAACTCAATAGGCAAGGCTAAAATCAGAACTAATACTAGACCTAACATGTCTAACATTGTGTTACGTTACTAGTTATACAATGTTCAGTAATCTTGAATTATTGCCAGAGAGTAAGGTTATCTGGAATGTGCTCTAATTTAAGCAATCTAACATCTTCAAGAATTCCTAAGCTGACTCATCTGACCATCTGCATTCTAATCTATTCTGACCTACACGAAATCTGCCTTAGCAGCTGCTGACTCCTCTCCCTATCAACCAGACTTGAATCTCCATTTGATATCTCGGAACAACCATATGGCTCATGGATAAGCTAGTATTCTGCACTTAGATTTGTGCTTCAGCCTTACGAAATACTTTTAAAAATATTAACACATAATGTGGCTCCACAGTCCACACACCAAAACCAGTATTATGGCAATTTTGCAACATATTGAGTTTGATAAGTCATTTCAAAGGTCTTGCATTAGGCTTCAAAATAACACACAAATTATTGCTCCAGCTTTATTCTACCTCAAGATATAACACAAAAAGTGATCCAATTTAATTAATTAATTAACTTAATTAAAATGAAATAATAGGTGTAATAAATATAATTGAAAAATAGCTTTAAAACTCGTTTTTTAACAAAATAAAAGGAATGAGTGTTTTAAACATATATTTATATTAGATTCTGCAAAAAACAAAAAAAAAACACAAACAATGTTTTCTTAAGTTTCTGGCCTATTACTCTATTGTGTAATTTCCGACATAATACCGATTTCGGTCTGGACTCTCACATATTACAATGCTCTATGACTTGTCATCAGGATTGAGACGATTCTACCACTTTGATAACTCACATCAACTGTCAATCTGACATTTATTGAGGTATTAAGATTACAATAATCTATATTCTGCAGTATTCCTGATCTAACGAGGCATGAAACACAAACCAGGCATCCACTTGTAGTCATCTTCTTTGGGATAAAACATTTTCATGCAGAACAGCTGCACAACATGTTCTGCTGGAGCAGAATCGATTCCGGCCAAATGCACGTTATCCGATGCGTGACTTCCCTTCTCTGTTACATGAGTTCTTGTTCCTAGAAAATTACAGATATACTGATTTACGGTCAGTCAAATTTGGCACCAAGCTAAACAAAACTTTTGAGGAAATCTCTGTGCACTGAGAATAAAATTGTAATCTAGATACCATTAAATAAGTTTTACCTAAATGTGACAATGGCAACCAAGATTTTGAATCCTTTATATATTCATACCTTTAGAAACACTGACACATCTGACAACAGTTAAACTTTACCAGTCTTTTAAAATAAGTCTCAAGTTATAAGAAATCACAGCCGGTTTCAATTCTAAGATACCTTTAACATTATGAATACAGATCAAACAATTTTGATCTCAGATCAAGGTATAGAGCTCTTTCCTGAATACAATCAGCCTGCTTTCTTTAATTCAGAATAAAAATGTTCATAAAATTACACAGTGCTTAATAATATTATGAATGCTGGCAAATATGGTCTGAATACCATAGGTGAATATCTCTCATAAATAGGTCATCTCAGCTCCTTGGGCTAAACTTACCTGTTTCCCATTCCCCATTACTTGAGCCAACTGGGCAACCAGTTTTTGGCATTGGCAAACCAAATGTACCCTCTGGCCACGAGATCACACCTACAAATCAATCATTACACAATTAAGATTTTATATCGTCATTTCAACTGCATAGATGATCTGCAAGTTGTAAAATAACTGAGACCAATGGCTCATCAAAGCATAGGCAAGTCAACACAAGTGACTTATAACATTACTGCCAGTTCAACAGATTGAAAAGAGATAAATAACTTAAGGATAACAGAATAGAAACATATTTACACTGTGACAAACTGCACTGTAACTCAATGATTTATGTAAGCTGAATTGGCAGATCTTCCCCTTTGTTAAAAGCTTTCCACTTATAAAAATGTTGACTGAAAAAGTATGAAGAAGAAGAGCAGTCCCTTAACCCTTTCGCCCCTGCTGTCCTGGTAAGATTTCCCTTATCCCCTGGGCTCCTTGGAAGATAGCGTAACTTATTATGTGATACTAAAACTCACATATCTCTGTCCATGTGAAGAGATCTACATTTGATTTTGAAGTAGCCTACTTGTATAATGAGGTCTACCTTTCTTTTTACCACCGTTGGCGACATTGGTGTTAGCATCGTCACCCACATCATCACTGTCACTGTCGGTAGTAGCCTCACTGTCCTCCATCTCTATGTAATCCGAATTGCACTAATCATCCACACTGATATCATTATCCGAATCCACTGTCATTAGTAGTTCTAACACTTATTTAAGTACTATTGAATTTCTGGCATTTTCCCATTGGTTTACTAAGTCCATTATCGATTGGACGCTTTTTATTTACTTTTTTTCCGACATTTTGGGAATATATATATGAACTGCTCTGGCAAAAGGAGGCTGTTGGCCAAAAAAATAGTTTTTCATATTTTAGGATAAAAATGCTAAATGATAATTTCTGTTTAAAATGTTGAAAAAATTATTATTCTATCTTCACGGGTTCCAGAGATATGAATTTTACAATGTTTTCCTACTCCGAAGTACAATTTCGAGAAAAATGCCTGCCTTGTCTTATCATCGGCGGCGTTAAAATAATCGTCTATTAGCTCTGCTAGATTTTAATTTTTAAGTCCACACGCTGACGCATCGTTTACTAAACGTGCAATAATACGTTCCTTCTCAGTTGTACTCATTCTTAAATTGAAATAAATTAACAATCCGAAGAAAGTTAAGATCAAAATCGTTTTTATATGCACGCGTTATTTATTTATCTCCGCGTAAACAGTGATTGAATATGCGCGACCTTGAAAATGCAGCCTATAAGAAGGCCAGGTTCAGTCACGTGACTCCGTTGCTAACGATGGGGTTTATCTTTCAGTCAATCTTACCCTAAGTAAATCGCAAAGTTTAAGTGTTTTAAACTTTAAATATATGGAAATCACTGCGGCAAACCATCCAAATCGGGATATTTTTAGCAAGCGGCATTCATAAACTTCCAATGACGTATTACACTTGGATGAACTAACAGACTGAAGGCCATAAAATACTCTTGAAACTTGACCTAAAAACGAGATTAAATTGCCAGATAATATTTACTAATCACGCAAACTTCATTAATTTGTTACGAAATAGGTTAAATATTATTAAATCAATATTCTTTTCACATAAAATAAGATCTTATTTATTGATTTCTGCCAAAAAACGACAATCGAAAAATTTACACCTTATTGGTGTTTTAGTTAATTTCTTCGCTTTTATCATTTGCGACTTCCGCCTCCTTTTGCCAGAGCAGGTCACATATTAAAAAATCACCAGTTAGTTAACTCATCTAAATGGCTGCATGTATACTACATCACTGTTTTTGCTTCACTGTAACCCATCATATATTATTATTATTATTAAATGTGAATCTGAGGCGCGGATAGTCAGGCTCCGCCAGGTGAAGATGCACTTAGATTTCTAAATCCTTGAAAGCCAAGGAGAAATAGTGAGTTTTGAGCCACTTTTTGAAGGAAGGAAGTGAATTTGAGCTATGAAGAGAGAGTGGTAGTCGATTCCATTCCTTTGGCGTGGAATGCACGAGAGTCCATAACTGTTCTGCATCGTGGCTCAGCTAAAAGACCTGTACTTGATGATTTTTGCAATTCGATCATGTAAAGAGTTAGTAGTGCATGAATATAGGTAGGTGTGCCGGTGCATAAGCATTAACTAACATCAATATTTCAACTCTTACCTGAAATTTCACCAAGCAACAGCATAGAAGCTGACCAAGTAGAAAACCAGTAGATCAGTCTTGGCAAAGCCATCTTTCAGTCAATCTGAGCCAAACAATGAAGCAGCTTTAAGTTGGTTTGAAATTCACTATTTGGATATGTGACAGTTGCAACACCTAATGTTTTGTTCAATGTGGAATTAACCCTGCATTTGGCAGCTTTTACTTCCTCGCCACTATATTCAACTGAATTTTGGTTAAGTTTTATTCTGCCAGCGACAGTCATTAAGAAAATGCACACGAATGAATAGACAATACATTTAAGAGTTACAAATAAAATGAATAGTGAAATGTCATGCCGAGAAAATAATATATATACAGTACAATATAGAACAACTGTAATTGATAATGCCATCCTTACGAAGTTCTGAACCTGGGCAACAGGAAACATCAAGAAACGTAAACAGACTTGAAGATTTTTCAGTTTACAGTGAAGGATGTTAAACAAGGACATTTGGATAACATCTTTCACTCTAAACTGAAAAGAACTCAGTAATCATTCTTAGAAAAGTAATTATTCAGTCATTTTCACTTTCAAACCCAAAACTTTAAAAATATTCCCCTCTTTGCTTTCCATACTGAATATAAACAATATTCAACCAGAATGTCAAACTATCACTTGATGAAGGTCGAAAACCATGAAAAACTGTTACTGACTAATCTTAGCCTATACATAGTCAAAAATATAATAAAATAATTAGCAAAGGAAATGCAAAACAAAAATAACAGCACAATAACTATAATGTACATAATATATATTTTGTAATACAGGAAAGTCACTCGCTCAACCTTCCGCACACATCTGCCTAAGGACAATCTGGGCGTTCAATTCTAAAAGTAAACATCACCAACAAATTCCATAACCATTCCAATTGATAAAATAATCGTCTATTATGCCGTCGAACAATATAATAATACTTACAATCTTAATGATCGCTGGCAGTGGTTTCCACGGTTCTTTTTCTTCTCGTATACAATCACGTCTGAATTTTCAGCAGTATGACCTAAACACTCTGGTTCTAAGAAATATGTATAGTGCTCTGGTTCAAGAAATTGTTAGATTTTATCGCGAATATTTTAAGAAAAGTAAATATTTCAAATCCATTCATTATGTTTTGGTTGACGGACATGTTCCTCGACGGATTAAGAATTCAATGCCCAAAGCAGCAACAGATGAAGCAGAACTATTGAACGCCCTCTACCAGCTGACCACGCATGTATCATATCTGGGCAATTTGTGATACATTTGTAAACAAAGATAAATTCTCATTACGCGAGCATAAAACTGCAATTCATTCCATTGTTTTCCTGTTGTTGTTGTTATTATTATTATTTGTCAGTATTGCCATTATTGTTATTGTTATTATTATTATTATTACCATCATCATCGTCGTCGTCATCATCGTCATTTGTGCCATAGCCTATTTGTAACAAATTGTTATTTTATTGTGTGGGCACATTACTGTAATTTAATAAGTTGTTTTGTTGTTGCTATAATATTATTCTCATTGTTAATATTTATTGTTATTATCATCGTCGTCGTCGTCGTCATCATCATCATTAGCATGAAGCTTATTATCATTGGGCCTAGGCAAAGGCGCAAGCTAAATATCAAAGATGTTAGAGTCGTAGCACAGAATAGATAAAGCGTTATCTATTCTGTGGTCGTAGTCCCAAGCTTGGGAAAATGGAGAGGGCGACACTAATCATCTATGTTATGAAACAGTGTCGCTAAAAGCGCTATTAACCATTCAACTGGCCTAGTTAATTAGCTAGGGCCTACATTGGTAAGAGCGAAGGCTGCGTCTCATGCGCCTCTAATGTGCGGATCGCGGCTCGCTTCCCGATGCTGGCTTAGGCCTATTTAAGGAGATTTAAATTTAAACTCCGGCTAGTGCCAGTCTCACGCCTCGATGAAGGAGGGCTACGCTAATGATCTTTGTTATCACAGTGTCGTTAAACTGGATAGCACGGTCCGTACACAGGGACCTTAGGCCTACATGGCGAGGCGCCCAGTGGCGTACCGTACGGGGGGCAGGGGGGGCGAGTCGCCCCGGGCGGCACTTTAGCAGGGGCGGCAAAATAGGGTTGAAGAAAAATAAAAGAAGGAGTGAATGCAGAAAAAATAGAAAAAGTATAAGAGAAAGTAATAAAAGTAGACAAAGAAGGAAGGAAAGGAAGAAAAATAATCCAATAAATAGCATACAGTGGAGTAATGAGGGGCGGGGGTCGGCCCCCGGGCGAAGGACAGGGCGGCTTCTGACAATTATAGCATGAGTCTTGCACGGAGAGGAGAGAAATCTGTTTTTGAAAAAAGAGGGGAAAGCAAAAAGGTCATCAGAATTTTGGCGGAGTAATAGGCTAAAGAAAATTTTCCGGAAATTTCCAAAATTAAGTGCCAAGGGCGGGCATTTTGGGCCGTCGCCCCGGGCGGCATTTGAGCTCCGTACGCCACTGGAGGCGCCCATTCAAACGGGCAGCGGTGGTGAAGGATCTCATCTGATCAATTTATTGTAAAATTAGCAAGGTCGAGGCCATAGATGGATATTTAAAACTGTGTAGCCTACATTTCATATTTGACTAAAATTACTAAATACACCGCAAATGCGATATAGTACGTAGGCCTAGTAGCTCGGCTTAGTCATGAGCAGATGACGTAAACAGGGTTAGCGGTTCGTACGTATACGCCCTCGCACGTCTTTATAATATATAGTTTCCAGTGTTACCACAGCTGGGGATTTCTCACTAGATCTGGGGTTTTTGGCCTCTGTCTGGGGTTCTGGGGATTTTTTGGCCAAATATGCATAAATCTGGGGATATTTCTGACCATTGGCATTTTGCATGCATAATACACATATCTATATTGTGTTTAAATGTAAAAGCTTATACGCCATCTAATTTTTTAGTCCACACCATTCATTTTATCAATACAGGGTGTGTTAATTACTGTCGAGAGGTGATGGCATAGACCAAAATGGGTGCAGAAGTCAAATAGAGCCAACTGGCATGATTGGTCTCTACACCCACCCACGTGCACACACACAAACAAACACACATTTATCCATTGTTTTATAAACATGTATGTGTATGTTTTCGTAATTTGCATAATTTTGTCTGCTCTCAGCTTTCAACAGAGATAACAAAATTTGGTCTTTATTGGTTAAGTCGATCTTCGAGGGGGCGCTAAATTTACGCTCGGAACAGGACGCAGTTAGGCTATAGCTTGCTACGGCCCTGCTAGTAGCATACTTATACTTTCTTATTTTCCACATTTTATGCCTAATATTGCAGTCTGTATAGTCTGGGATTTTCTGGGTTTTTTTCAGAAGGTAATCTAGGGTTATTTCAAAAACCTGAGTGGCAACACTGATAGTTTCTTCCTGAAGCTTTCCACAGTTCGTGAGGACGAAATTCGACAGCAGCGCATTCCACAGCGTTGGACCAGATTCAACTAATTGTTCTGCTACGCGTCACAGTGGTCTTACCGGACCACACTTAAGTCCTATAGCTATTCTCCAAATGCAATCGATCATACCGACCAAGAGCTGATGATGCTGGCAAGTCTTTGGCCAAAGATCGTGGCGCTATTCCATGCTCTATAGCAGTGATTCCCAAAGTGGTGGTCCGCGGACCGGTGCCGGTCCGCGATCCCTCAGTTGCCGGTCCGCAAAGTGAGTCATGAAACTGGTCAAATTGTCTCGGAATCAAGAATTGGCTGTTATATTTTTAACAGTCATTAAAAACACTTATTAGGCTAGGATTTAAAGAGCAATAGAGTCATAGAATTGGCTAAACATGCATTTAAATCAATTTTAATACATTTTGAGGAATTTAGGTGATCGAAAACGAAAAAGAGAAATAATTTAAAAAATTTGCACCGGTCCTTCTGCAGTGGAAAGATTCTTGCCGGTCCGTGACGAAAAAGTTAATTCCTGCCGGTCCGTGACACTGAAAAGTTTGGGAAGCACTGCTCTATAGGCCTTAGATATTTAGTGTAGCCACATTGAAGGCGATTCTCTTGTGAACCGTCAACAGTGGCTTGCAGGTTCGAACTTTCGCATATCTCTAATGAACCCGCCGCATAGCGGGCTGTTGCAGGAGAGAGACAGACAGACAGACAGACAGACAGAGGAGAGAGCTTTGCATTACATACTGTCCCTTAAGTGAAGATTCATCCACATCTCAGATTACATTTGCTAACTAAAAAGTAGTTTAAATAGAGAAATAAATAATTATCCTAGGCAACGTTTGTCCTGCAAATGTTAAATTATTGAATTGGCATAAATAGGCCTACTTAGTTTTAACACCACATTAATAATTTATTATTACAATACACCTTTCTAGTTATTCTTACTATTGACATTAAAAACTTGTTAAACAAAATAATAAATAAAAAAGATTTTCCCTGGACTAGATGTTGACATCATCCTCACTTGCTTTACAATCAATGACATCACCGTCACTGTTGTTTGAAATGAGCTTCTTGTAATTTGAGTTTGACAAGGCGTCTGATGGACTTGTTGGCCATGTTCATTTCGTAAATGATGAATGCAAGAGCCATGGGGATGGGTGCTCTGAAGCGGGCAATGTACCTCATGTCGAAGCCACTAAATGCGTTGAAGACCAGTTTTGAGAATGGTAGTAGAATGGAACTCTGCCGACGAACTGGCAACCTGGACTCCATGCTAGCCTCAGGCAGTGTGGGTCAATTGAATGCCATAGTGTTACGGTAAATCGTTAAATGTTAGTACTCTGCTGGAGTGCAAACGAATGTCTGCAAACAGGAAAAGTTTAAGGCCTATGTGGAAAAAAGGGGAAAGAAGGGCCCAAAGCTGGTCAAGCGTCACACACATACTTTATCTATGACCCCATGGTCTTGGTTCTTGTGTAAATATACAAAGGAAGTGTCATGTAAACAGTGTGAATTGATTCCTTTAAAAATCCATGGAAAATATGAAATTTTAAAAGTGATTCCTGACAAACTCAGAATAAACGTAGACAGAACCTTAACTGTGTGCACCTAAATATAGTTATTTCTGAGCTTGAAAGATCACTTCAATTAACACTTTAATGACGAGATGCATTGGTATACAAGTCGTTTTTTTCAGTTCACTCTCATTGCTAAAGTATTAAACATTACCATATATAATTAAGAACTTGACAAAACATTTCTGAAGATTCTCTACAGTTCTGCAATTGTCTCTTTTAGTTGTAACTGGAATAGTGTTGAAAATACACACAATCTGAAAGTCATACAAACAAAAGCTTTAATCAAGTTCATATTTTTCCATAATTAAAAAAATTCTCAGGTCAAACTGAACTTATATACTGAAATGGAAATGAAAAAATCAAGTTGTCTTTGTAGATCAAGTCACCAGTTTAGTTAGTTTAGTAGGTCTGCAATGCAGATTAATCTATTCTGAAAACCCTATGGTATCAGTGTATATGTGGTGTCTATTTAGTTATATTAACTTTCACTTTATAAATCTTAATATAATAATAATTATATATGAGCACATTCAAACATTGCTACACAGCTAGAACTTTAAATGATTGTAGCTTCCTCCTAACCACTAAGAACTGCTGAATCAAATTTAGGAAAGGTACACGAAATAGGAAACTCATCACTATAACAGGTAAAAATGATATAAAAACATTTTAAAAGTATTTAAAGAGACCATTATCAATGAATTTACCCATTTACATTCATTTCACATTTCTTAGTTGTAACTTGTCCAGTGGCGTAATCTGTTGTAGCAAGTTATGTTGTTTATGATGCAGTGAAATAAAATACTTAAAAGACGAGAAACAACAAAGTAAGAAACTTGCCACAGAGATTATACGAGTCATCAATATTCCCTGAAAAGGCATGGTTTGTCCTAGAGTGGAAAATTCTTTGCGAAACCTGCCATCGCACATTCCACATCATGATGAGTCTCGGGATGTTCTTCTAAATGTTAAAAAATGTTGAAGCAAAACCATTCAGGCTTATTTTAAATTTGTTTTAAGGCCAAATCTATCACTCTGCAAGTTCAGTATTATCCTCCCATGAAAGTGTTTTTAGGAGACTCTGCATTAGATCAGTACCTAATATTGGTACAAAACAAACAGCCTGATTCTAAAATTTAATACATACCATAGACTTGTTGTAAACAAGTCCAACACAAAACTAAAAATGTTGCCCATGGTATACAGTAAATTGCACTTTGGGTCGTCAGTCAAATAAAGACATAGATACTTTTGTGTGTTAAGCAAACAAGCTTAGAGTGCCTAGAGCTGTGAAGGAGTCACGTGCCTTACTGATCACAACTTAGAGATTTTTATCTTCTGATAAGACAGTACACACAGACCTAAAAAGGTATGATGCCTATTGAAGCTGGCAGTGGTGGTTAGATCCTTCTCTGAAGGCTCTTACTCGAATCGTTTTATTGAATAATTAGCAAGATCAAGGCTACATTACCAGTGGAAAACAACTGGTATATATTGTAATGCAGTATGAAGATATGAGTTACCTATACATCGCTCAGGGAAGGCTTAAACTTTGTGTTAAGAAACTTGGTCAGTTCGTTATGGGGCAGTTGTTCAGTACTGATCACTCATTAATACACAGTTCATTATAGGTGGCTCATTATATATTTGCATCATAAAAATAAGAAATAAACTACAATTTAAGAAGCTTTAACTGCTAAAACTGCAATGATTTTGCTGTAGAAAAGACATATCTGTCAGCATAAAAGTGTTGAAATGACAAAGTACTTAAGTAAGGTAATTTACCATATTTAAATTCATTCTGCTCAGCAACTCACCATGATCATTCATGTTGGCTCCAGCCACACGAAGATAGTGCAGCCGCTGGTAAGTAGGGATGAAGGTACGATAAGCTGTGTCCTCATCTTTCCAGGCACTGATAATAACCTGGCACTTGTGACTGTTCTTACTAAAAAAGAAAAGGAAAATAAACATAAGCAAATTAAAATGATAATCATTCTCACGAAAATTACACTAACTTGAATTTAAACTACAGCGTTTAATTGCTAAATATCCTTTTAAAAGACTTGAAAATACACAGTTGAACTTAAATTATCACTGTTTTATTGATGTATCATTTTAAAAGACTTATTAAAATTATAACAATCATCCTCTAAATCTTAAATATGATTAAATGAAAACATCACAAAATGAAAAGAAACACTCACGCTCGATCTGGTTCGAGTACAAAAGCAAAGCCACCTTTATCTGAAAATAAAACATGTCGTCAGTGAAATAAGAAAACTAATTCAATGACGTGATCAAAATCATTTTCAGACCATACCTAAGGGGTCTGTGATAGTCTAGTGGTTAGCATAACAACAGTTCAGAGGTTCAAATCTCTGCCAGGTTAGAAATTTGTTTAAAAGTTTCTGCTCTATCTGCACTGCTAGCCAACTCAGCTATAATGAGCATTTGCCAAAGGAACATTGCCATCAACCAGCCAGGCAGCTATTTGTCAACATAAGGATCTTAAACACAAAGTGGCTTCACAGGCAACTGATGCAGCTCATCCCGCATATAGTTTGGCCTCCCACCAATTAACTGAGCTGCAGTTTAACAAGTGAAGGACAAGAAAAGCAGCTACATAGAAATCCAACAAGACCAGTAGCTAATCCGATGAATAGCTCATGCTTAACTGGAGAAAATTAAGCATCAGTATGTTATTAAAATCAATCACACATTATCAGACAAAGCACTTCACATCAGAAAAGATGTTAGCATTACATTAGCATTATCAGTATACTGCTGCAAAAAAATTACAGTATTAAAATACCCATCAAAGCATGAGTAAAACTTTACCTAAGTTGGTCACTTCCTTTTTGGTCTTAACAGTTAATCCCTCGACCGTTGGGCTGTGTGAGCCAAGAATTGCAATGAAATCTCTCTTCGACACAGTGACAATTCTTTTTGTCATGTACGGCAGAATCGTAGAAAGACCCTGAGACAATTATTTCCAATGCAAGCTTATAATGGTGTCGCTTACTTAAACCTAGGATCAGTAATATATACATCAGGCTTCTCTCTCATATCATTGCTAATGATATACTCATTCATTCACTTAATTCAGAATATTCATACAGTGTCCAATCTCCATAGATCAGACAAGAAAAAGAAACATACACTTCATATAAAAATTAAAAATATAATATTGTAACAGCCCAACTCCACTTACAACTTGCCATTACACAACACTACTCTTCTAGTTTTTAAATATTTTTGTGTTAAAGAATAAGTATTTTGCATAGTACTGCAGAACAAAGACAGAAAAACAAACCCTGAATTTGATCAAAATTGAACACTCACTCAAGATTGCTACCATCGACAAATTTGATCAATTCCTGTTCTGTCTTTGCCTCCACATGTTCCCCTCTTCTTTACTACCAAAACCACAGACATTTCTAACAATTGGTCTGCTTCCCTGATCCTCCCCTTCCACTTTCCATTTCTTCCTCTATCATCTGCTACACACATCTGGCAACTTAGTAATGGACAAAAATCCTGAGCTCCACTTCCCTGTCATGCCAGGTCTCAGAGCACTTATAAAATAGTCAATATTATCAGAAAATAAACCAATAAAATATAAATAAGGACCTATATTCAGAAAATCTTGAATAAACTGTAATACACAATTACATCTTGACGGGTGCTATATAAATGTTCAATATGAATGAATGTATATTGCTATTATAATCTGTGAAATGAATGAGCCTATGCTAGACTGCTTCTCATAGCAGCTCTCAGTCTGTGAGATTAAAATTTAAATCAGGTATTATCTGCTCACCTCTAGCGCCAGACGATAGCAACAAGGAACATTGGGCTGCTTCATGTGCGTAAAGAGTTTAACACCGACATGAACAAACTGCAACAGAAAGATTAATAATAAACTGTAAATGCAATCAAACTGTTTGTGAAACTGTGCTTTATGAAACTATTAGAAACCTAGTCAGTGCTGATGACATGTTGAAAACAGGCAAGACTGCTCAGATCCAATCACATGATCAGATGCGTTTTACTCTAGCCTTAAAACCTTCCACCGGGGTTGGGTCGGGAGCGCTCCTGAGTAGTAACCTTGAAGGGGCGCTATATAAATCTATGGAATGAATGGAATGGAATGGAATGAATGATGTAGGTCAAGTATTATATATGTCCTCAACAACAGCAGTCATTGTTTTGCTTAAGCACAGACATGACAACATCAGTCCAACTGGACATCATTTAATTCCAGGTTGCATGGCTCAAGAATGAATTGTCTAATTGCATGATGATTCAAACACCCGCTAAATCTATGATAAAGCACATCAAAATAGGCACATAACTCACTGGCATGTGCAACATCACTGTGAAAAAAAGAATCATTCACCATCAACAACGGCAATAATTATGATGATGATTATGTTGATAGTGTAAAGTCATATAAAATAAAGTCATATAAAATGCAATTGCTTCCTCATAATCATTGTTCAATCTGAAGATGGAATGAAAATATTAATATTCAAAGTTCTGAATCTTGTAGTTAGCATTATACATCAAAGACAAGTTCATACGATGGGATACATCTTTAGCAGTTCAATAGTATTAGAAATAGTGACTTGTGCCAGTGTTTCATAACCAATACCAACTCGAGTGCAATAAAATTACAAGTACCACCACAATAATAATCATTGTCACTAATCATTATCACTACTAAACACCTTTATTTAGTCTCCAACCAAATAACAATGCTACTTATTCGTTAAAATGGCTACTAACCGAGTAGAGACTCTGATTGTTTTCCACCACCTTTTTGATTATATCTGTCACAAGGACAAAATTTAGTTTGAGTCCTGAGACAGGTCTGCAAGCCATTCGCATATATGGAAAATCATCGGAAAGACCATAGAAATCTCTGTAAAAAATAACAAAGAAATTTACTCAAACATCTTAAACCTGCCGCAGAAACAGAATTTCTAAATTCCAGTTACAGCCATAACAATTTCCAAACAGTAAACCACTATGCAATAAAAATATGAAATATTTTACCTAATTAAAAATTAAATTTATCCACAATCTTGTAATAATAATACAATACCTTACTTAGTTTTGAAGCCAACAGAAATTATGAAAAAAGACAGACATAAACTTAAAGCATGATACAGAAAGCTGTAAACAAACTGTGACTGTTTTATTTCACAAGCAGACAATCTCACACACAGATATTTTATAATAAGAATGTTATACTCTGTATAAATGTATGTACACCAAAGTGTGGATATGCAATTGGCTTAATAAAGAATATACTTACTTACTTACTCACAAATAATAAACAATAATAACACAGATCACTAACTGCAGTCAAAGAAAGAGAACAAGTGGCTTAAGAAAAAGTGTAACAGATGATTTAAATTTTTTTTAACAATAGGTAAAATAAACTCTGCACTCACTTTAACTGCAACCATAGCTTGTCTTTGGCATCAAGGAATTCAAACTGTCCGTCTATTCTTGACCTTCTTGTACTGCAAAAATAGTATCATAATATGTTTGAGTTTTACTCAGTTTTATTTATAAGAAACAGAGAGCTAGTGAGCAGTTTAAACTGGATAAAAATGCCACCCCCATCAGCACTATCTCAGGATGTCTATCTGTGTACTGGAAAGCTCTTTGGGTACTTGCCAACACCACCACCATCATCATCAATTTTAAATTTCTAGTTTTAATTGTATTTCCTCAATTTGACAGCCAGCCATATCTTAAATATTTTTAACATTAGATCCATGTAAACACCCTATACCCAAGCATCAGTGGAACTGGTGACTCTTTTATCATAACTGGAACTAACTAATAATTCTACAAAGTAACAAAGTCGTTCTTACTCATCTGCATCTCCACCTTTGACTCCTCCATCTTCTTCTTGACAAGTATTTGAGTAGTAGTTGCCACCATCGTCTTCTGCCGCTGTGACATCTGCAGCTCCATCGCCTCCATCGGCATAATCATCCTCAACTCCATTTTTTTTGTTTCTTCCTCTTCCACTCTCTTCTTCCATTTCCACGCCCTCTTCCTCTTTCGTTTCATCTACTTCCACAGTATCTTCCTTACGTGCATCCGCTTCTACGACAACTTCCGTCTTTTCTTCACCTTTTCCCTCCTCAACCACAACAACTTCCACCTGCTTTTCTCCAGCTTCCTCTGCTTTTTTGTCAGTTTTATCTTCTTCTGCTTCTTTTCCCTTAACAGTTTCCAGGTCTTCTACTTCATCCTTTTTTTCACTTTCCTTTTCTTTTTCCTCTTTTTCCTTCTTCTTCTTCTCTTCCTCCTCCAACTTCTTTTTCTCTTCTAACAACTTAGCTTCTTCGAGACGTTTTGCTTCCTCAGCTGCAAATAACGACATCACAAGTTCACTTGATGTTTCAGCCTTACCAGTCTACTTCACAAAGCTCAACACAGACAACAATCTTCACACACATCCTTTGCACTAGAATAACAGTCATCAATAGCACAACTCTAAAATTAATGAATCTGTAACACTTTAACGACAAACTGCATTGTTTTCCCAGTCAATTTTAGTGCACGCTCGTCGTTAAAGTGTTAAGCATTTACCCTATCCCTTAAACGGTCAATTCTTACAGTCAGTTGCTGAAACTTTAACAAGTGGCAGAATATGGACTAGGAGCAGGTGACAGAATTTTAGAAAATCTAAATAACAGAAAGACCAGTTAATAAATAGGCCCAATATCAAATTATATCCAACAACATACCTGAGAGTTTTTCACCAACAGTTATTTAGCTTTCAAAACAGTGGTTGAAAATTTGGAAAATGATTTCATCAGAGTATATATGTTGCTTACTAACCTGCTTCATAGGCTTTCTGTTGCTCTTCTTGTTCACGCTGCCAGGCTTCATAAATAGAACTGGTTCGTGTGAAGACAGCAATAAAGAGACCAACTGTGTTTTGCTTGTGAGGGAGAATTCTAACGCTAAAATAATAAAATCAACAAATTCAAATAACTATCATAGTTACTGAAGCAATTAATGAGTCGGCATCTAAAAATTAATAGGGCATCTTGCAATCCTTCTAACCAGGATTTTGTTACAGTATCAAAATAAAATTAAATACCACAATTTCGATGACGATGATATTGACATTCATCAAGTTTGAGACCACCAGACATAAGGTTTTTCTACCTAAGCGATCAACTGGGATGAAAGACGAGTTATAACGATGACGTGATGATGAGAATGATACTGACCATTTCTCTAGACCAACTCGTTCTGCCTCTTCCTTAGTTGGAGGAAACATGGACGGCCAGACCATTGACTGCAGATGCTCCGGAACCTCCTCATACTCACGAAACCACCGTGGACCTTTAGCCACAACCTGTAATCAATTTCCAGATTAGTCAGAGATCACCTTTCTAAGACTAATGGCTGTGGAGATATAAATGGCCACTTCAAACGTCATGGTGAGTGACGTCACATCACATGTTCCGCAAAAAATAATTGCCAAATGGTGTTAAAATGTTTTGGACTTGAATTTCTCCCTCCAAAAAATCCTAATTTGACACCAGTATCATCCACCTGGGAACTGTACTTTAAGAGAAACCACTGAATCGATGGTCTGATGCCATTTCGGTGGGAAGATGAGACGGCAAAAAGAGAGGACTGGCCACCACCCTCATATACCCAGGCTTAGAAAATGAAGTCTAAGCGACTGTTCTTCACTTCTTTTAGATTCACAACTAAATGGAGAATCAGGAGCTTACCCTCCATGAATGCAGTCCTTTTTCATATATTAGGTCGGGCATTTCTTTTGAAACATCAACCAGTTCCACTGTACCTGCAAGTAAAGCCACAAAATGGTAACTTGCTTGATTCATGGAAAGATCAAGCATGAAGCAGTTAGTCATAGAAACCTAAATAGTCTTGACTTCCACTCAAATAACTGGAGATTTCTGAAGGTCTAGTTGGCTGAGTAACTTTTCTTTTTTTTGGCTAAACAGAACAGACATGATAACTGAGAAATCCAGCAAAAGTATATCTGAAATGAATACCCCTTTGCTGCATAATGACGGCATATGCCACAGCCTCTGCTTCAACCGGATTCATTGAGTACGTGAAGAAGACGAGACGTCCTCCGATTTCAAGAGATGACATACCCGAATACAACATCTGAGTCAAGTGCCTTCAATTCAACAATAACCATTTTTGTCACAAATGATTAACAGCACAAAGCAAACCAATAAACATAAATAAACAAATAACATCTCTCATCTGCTCATGTAAGTGGATTTCTAGAAGTTAGTATAGAACATTGTAAATAGCTCACAAAATTGTCGCCTCTGCTAGCTTAGGTGCTGTTGAAAGTTCGTTAAGATTTGGATTCCCATTAGAAACCAGAAGGCGTCAACAACAGTGTCTCTCTACCATCGTATTTTAAGTCACTTTATTTAAGGACCAAAATTTGAAACTTACCCATGATGACTTAGTGGCATATTTGCAGTCCAACAACGCAGACCATCTAAGTTGTTACGAAACATCCCATCACCACTACAAATGTCAAACAACATAATTATAACAACAGGTAAGAACAGGTATGTATATATTAGATCAATATTTAGGGTAAGCTCAATCAAGCTGCTGTTTTCGGTTCTCAGCACTAATAACATCACGCTAATCGAATTAATGTAAAAATATGTTACGTGACACTGATAAACAGTGGGAAAATGTGACAATTCAATGTTACCGAAGCACTGCACTGCCCCAGACTATTCCAGACTGCTCTGAATAACCAAAGCCAGTACAACATCTTTTGTTTTATTGCAATAATTTAAGAAACGTTTGGTCTCACATACCTGCTGGGAAATCCACAAACAATACGATCATAAACAAGAGGCTTAGGATCCTTTCCCTAAGAACAAATGCAAACGAAAATAGACAAATGAAAACATGAAAACAACATGAAAACAATTAGTACACCAAATACAGCTGACTTCGCAGATTCTCTTAAGTTCAGTGGCTTCCACCATATCATCTTTCCCTATTTCATTTCACTTCACAAATATCACATCCCTTCACAAAACCAAAGCAAGCTAAGCCTTTATCTGAGAAACTATTCCAACACTTCAAAACCCCAAGTATTAGTTTACTTTACGTTCTGCTTCTGCATAAAATGAATGGAAATCAAGTATACCAGCACACTGAGGACAATATTAGCTACTTCCTAGACCACCTATCTAAAAATTGCCTAACTTCTATTAATCATTTTTCTCTTTTATACAAGTTTGAATTTCAACATCAATGTGGCTGCACAAACTAAGAATAAACAGTTTCACCGCTGAGAGAAAAAGACTTGGAAGACTGTTGGCATCCATGTTCACAGTTGCAAAGTTCGGACTAAAATACTGTTTGATGTTGTCATACATTGCGAAGCAACGCTTCAGATGTGTCTCATTTGCAATCACAACGCCATCTGGACACAAGTAACAATAAAAGTAGTTCACATCAGACAGATATCAGTGCTATTATATTAGCACAAGAAAGCAAATAAACCTAAACAGAGAAACAAGTTTTATTTTGATTTCCCTGTCATAATTATTCATTCGTTTCATTCAGCTGTGAAGCCAAGCCCATTAACTTTTCATTGTTAGCTATATACTAAAGCAGCTAAGATTTGATTTATATGTTAAATAATCACAAACAGAGCTCTGCAATTTTTCATAATGCCAGATGTCTAGTTGTCCTTTCATCAGACGATCTGATGTTTGAATCTGCTCTAATGATGCTGAGCTGTGTGAACAGTTTGTACAAGATACTTACAGTTAAACAGCACTCTTCACACAGACAATTCAAGTTAACATAAGGCAACAAGAATACAGTAATCATTCTGCCCATGTGCTCTTTCTGTGTCTATATTTTCTGGCAATGAATGCACACTTAATATCCTGATTTTTACATACCTCACAAAAGCATTCGTTTCTCGTGAACATATGACCAATGATGTAAATTCCCTAAATGTCTTCTCAGAATTTGGACCCGAGTTAAAACTGTGACTGAAACAATTTTCCAATGGTCTCAAGGTCATCTACGGTTTTCAATGTCAAGCTGTAAAGGACATTTATTCAGTTGAAGACCCACCTGGATTTGGAACTTTCTCATCAGAATGCAGCATCTGAACCAACTGCACTGCTCTGTGACCAGGTGAGGCACGAAGGTCTAACACCTGGTCCAAAAACACAATGTACTTCGATGAACAATCAGAATTTTTGCAATATAACAGAAAAAGGCAATCTAATATATTAAACTCTAACTGAAACTAAGTACTTAATGCCAAGTATCTGTAGTTATTTAACACTGCATAAAATTTATACATTGCCCTTGGCAATATCCTGACCATTGTTCCATCATTAAGAGTGCCAAAGGAGAGCCTTCTTATAGCAGTGCTTCGTAAATGCTCTGCCACATCAGAATCTGAATGCATTGTAATCAAGCAGTGCAGAGAGTGAAACCAAGCTGAGAAGCGCAACATACCTTGTGATGTGGTTTTACATCGAGCAGGCAAGCTGGCAACATGCTAGCCACATCTTGTTGAATAATATTGCCCTAAAAAATAGAATCAACACTATCATCATTACAGAAATTGTAATGCAACAGAGCTTTTGTGTAGCAACTCTTAAGTGCCTCTCAGATGTATAAAATATAGTAACTGGACGAGTAGACAAACAGCACAGTTGACGATTTACTGTAGTTGTCAGACTTCGGAAGTGGAAGCCAACAAGAACTGTCTTGCAGTTCCAGTTTCATGCATAAGAGGTAAATCGATCTTTAAATTCTTCTATATTTTTAAATTCCACATTTACAGTGTATTAACCCTTTCGCTGCCAGGTATTTTTGCGGTTTCCGGTACCCCCTGTGCCAGGCATGGAAGCGTATTATTAGCGTGATAGAATGTCTATATATTGTAACTTCCAGTCTTCACAATGTTAATATTTCTTGTGCACAACACTAATAACATATTTACATTCTGCATTCTATGGATGTAGAATACTGTTTACTTCCAAAACTTGTGTTTCGAATGGTATAGTTCAAAGCAATTGTCAACACATAGTCCCGGCTTCGATGGACACTTGGTGCATGTGTAACGACTCTCACGACGAATCTTACTTTTCTTGTAGCAGACCTTACAGCGTTTCATTGCTTTTGTCTGTTGACCAACAAGGGGAATTTTAGTGGGAAAGTGACGTTCTGTGAGGCGCAACACATTTTCACACGGCATAAATTCACTGGACGAATCACTACTTCCTTCCAAATCCGACACTTCGGATCCATCATCGTCGCCGTCACTACTGTCGTGTTCGTCATCTGACACCAGTAACTTTTTCAACACTTCTGCAGTCGTATATTTCGCTTTACTCATTTTATAATACAATATTACACGCTTCTACATAAAAACCTAACAATAACAATTTATCAACTCACTGGAAAAACCCAACGTCATCCCTACACAGCACAGCCAGGCCGAAAATACCGCGGGAAAAAAAAATTTTGTAGCCCAAAGTAGCCTACAGGCATCACATGTGTTCCTGCAGTGCCATCCACACGACTTCAGTACTATACCCGCAGTGCCACGCTTTCAATGCAGTCAACATAAAATTGACGTCTAAAGACGTCTTACAAGGCACAGTGAGCACCTAGTCAGCATGACGTCTTAAGACGTCATGTAAGGCACTGAAGGGGTTAAGTGTTCTGATAAAATTTACGTTGCAAGATCAATAAGTGAAGTGACCTACTAGTTGCTCAAATTTGTCTTCGGCCAAATAGTGTGGCCAATTATTCGTATTTGGCTGAATAGTAAAATTTTTTATTTGGTACAGCTCTAATACATACACATACAAAGTAGTTGCAAATAAGCTATGCACATTTGCCAAAACAATTTAATTAATACCCACACATTGAGTTTCTTGGTACAGAAATGTCTTGAAATCTTGAATAAGCTTGTTTTCATCAACAGCTTCTTCATCGAACTGCATCTGCCACACAGTCTCATCCGAAACCCTTCATAAACGTCAAAAGAAACAATGTGAACCACCATCTATTTTTGTACAGTACAAGACTTGGGGCATCCAGGTTTATATCAGTAAAATCACAAGGTAACAATGCTAACTACCATTAGATTTTTTCAAATTTACAAGAATTTGGCCATCAAATGTCACTTTCATGAGCAATACTATCTACTGTTAGACTCATTCTAATAGACATTCAAACATATTCTATTACACTGTCTACACTTTCTTGTACAAACAAGTGTTACAAGGACTGAGCCATGCAGGACAACAAATGTAAAGGTGCTATTCTGAGTTGTCTGTCCCAATGCCTAATAAAGTCTGCAGCACACAGTCGTGCTATACATTATATAACTATATTTCTAAAAATTACAGTTTACTATATAAGTTTAGTTTCATGACAATTACAGCCATGAACGAGAACATTCTCTAAATTGGATACTCAATGATCAAATGAAGAGGTCATAATGTGTTATTAAGTTACTAAGCACAAAGTGACACCAGCTCTGAATTGAATAAACAGGTGAAAATAGCCTGATTCGCATCTGATTCGAATTACCATGTAGAGTTGCAGTGATGTGGTTGAATTTCCATGTATGAGTATCGAGTCTGGCAGTAGCACTTCTCAGTTTAACAATATGATTATGTTACATTTCAAACCTAACAATTTTGCTTATTGAAGCAACTAAAGCAACACATAAATGAAAGACAAATGTTAATATTCTGGGGCACAATGTACAGCTGATGTTTACCATGGAATGTTGGTGGGTGGCTCCAGAACACCACCTTCAGGACCAAGTTCAGTCAGTTTCGGAAAGAAATCTCGCTTCATGACTCGCACAAGCTCTCGAACATTACTGAAACAATGCCATCAACTTATTAAATCCAATGTTAGAAACCAAGAAAGGTGAAATATTACATGAGGTAATAGCATTCTACCCTATGCTATAAAATAACAATCCCAAGCTCAACAAATTAAATACTAACACTTTAACAATGAGCGATTGAGCGTGTACTAAAAGTGACTCAAAAACCAATGTTCCTCGTTGTCAAAGTGTTACGTACGAAATTACACTGAACATTAAAAAATAAGTTTTTTTTCTGAAGTTAATTAATATGCACCAAATGCAATTAAGAGACATCTGGGTTTCAATGCAGAAGAAATAAAAATGCAAACCTCAGTCCATTAACACCCTGTATGTGTGTATGTGTGTGTGTGTGTGTGTGTGTGTGTGTGTGTCTGTGTGTGCATAGGTGTGTGTGTGTGCGTGCATATAAACTGAAAATAACTCATTAATCCAAAACTGACGGGATCCCATAATTCAATCTATCAAATCATTTAAAAGTAAGACAGCCATGGTAACATATCATATCACTGATACAAAATTCTAACAAATTTTAAATTTAATCCAACCTCTTGTCCATAGCTAAACGGAAGCTTAATGGAAGCGGCTTCTTCGTGTACTCCATGAACTTTTCAACCTCATCTTGTGACAAGACACCTTGACTCTGGTAAAAAAGAACATTTAGTGTAATCACAGATAAACAATGAACGCTTTGTTCTCCTCGGTAATATCATTCTAGTGATTGATATTAAAAGGAATAACAAACTAGATTTATCTCAAAACAACTGTTTACATCCATGGTGCACACAATGCATATCATACTCCAGTTGAATAACGAAAATGAAAAAACAGCTCAAGAAACTATTTTGACATAACGTAACCGTGTAACTGCAGGCAAAATATACTGCAATATGTCATGTCTCAGATGTTATCTACAAAAGCCAGTTTTCCTTTAATGTTATTCTTTGAGAAACTGAATGTTTTTAGTAACAAAATGAAGAAACACACATTAATACAAATGGATGATGATAAAAAAACACAGTTTGAATGCAATTAAATATGGATTGTACAGAAATGCTAAGATTTCTTGCATCTCCCCACCCTAATAAAAACATGGTTCAGCTTACAACATAATATTCCTCAAACAGTTTGTTTTCCAAGGGCAGTGGTTGTGCAGTCTGCATGGTATAGTTTTCATCAACTTCTTCACCCTGATCCGAAAGTCTTTGCTTTCCTCTTTGTGCTACCTGAAAATCAAGACCAGACTTACAACCAACTATACAACGAAATATATAATATAATGTACTTATATGTGTATGCATCAAAACATGTAGTATTTACTTTTCAGTATATATATCTCGAAATGTTGAACACATCAATATTTTACTAATCTAAACTGGTTTATCTTAAATATCTTAAGTTTATCTTAAGCTGGTTAGCGGGTACCCAATTGCACCTAAGCCAGTAAATCAATACTCGAAACCCGGACGAGGAGGCATAATGGTTTAAACATAATGCGAAATTGCTTAATTACAATCTAACGGCTTAATAACTGGTAGTTGGCTGTGAAGCCAAGGCATGTGTGTTTGGGGTCGTGACAGATCCAAGATAGATGGCATGGGGCAAATTGCAATGGTATTTTAAGAGCAACGCCACATTATAGCAGTCCACCATGCATGTGTATGGCAGATCCTAAGTTGAACAACATCTTATGGGAACAAAGGCCATTGACATCGGCAGAAATTATTTTTGAACAGTTCTCGTCATTTGCGTGTGGTCTGAAGAATGCCAGCATAAACCAAAAAGGGCGTGGAGGTCCTGGAGGAGGGGCAAGCCACCCTCCACACCTATACTGAAATCTGCCTCTGGGTGGGTGGGAGGCCATTTGTTAAATCCGCTGACAGTGAAGGATCTAGTCACAGGCGCGGAGGGGAGTTCGCTGCCGGTGCCCTTCAGACCACACCTGTGCTTGTGTCCGCCAGAACGTTGCATTCAGTCTTCCCCACGCAAGCTATCGTGCATCCAGCACTGGCGACCGAAAATTATCAATCAATGTAGCACATATATTATGAAATTTAAATAGTCTCCAGGTATCAAAACATTAGAGGACTGTCTTATTCACGGACTGCCGAGCTTTCGTTTTAGTTATCGTTAACGGAAACAACACTACCGAAAAGTAATGTCGGCACGCATTTAGTATCGGGGTGTGTAAGTTTATGGGTTTCGGACGGTATCTTTTGGTATGCTGTGCGGAAGGTACAATGTTTTCTAAAGACGACACTAAACCTAACCTTGGCAAAACTGGGAACGGCGGTCCCAAATTCAGAAATATGTATTTTCGTCACAGACGTCCCAAATTATGAAATGAAAGAAGTCTACAAAGTTATTTGATATTGTCACTTTAAAATGGAAGCTGGATTGATGAAAAGAACTGTTTCCATAAATGGAAGCTGGATTGATCGAAATAATTTTTCCGTAAATAGAAGCTGGATACCAAGCTGGTTGCATGGATGAAACTAAGTTTCCACTCAATAGAAGCTGGATGAAAATAAAGTTTTCAGTAATTAGAAGCTGGATTCCTGAGAATATATAGCACGTTTTAGCGAAACTACAAGAAAGCGGCCTCTGTTGATTTCTTTCATTTCATAATTTGGGACCGCCGTTCCCAGTTTTGCCCTAACCTTGAACCGTGACCCTGACAACGCGTAACCTTACCCTAACCGACTCTGACGACGCCTAAAATGACGGGAGAAAATACACGCACCCCGATACTAAATGCTTGCCGGAATGTCTACCAGATCCCGACATCTATTTTCTAAGTGCAAAAAAATTATTTGCGCAAATCTAACTTTTATGACAATTTTTGAAAATAGTATTCAGGAAATTGGCTGATCAGTCCACACTAGCTTTCAAGATTTCGAAAGCTTGGCAGAAAAATTGCTTCGGAAATTGGGTCAAAGTTGCATTGAGCACAATCGGGGAATCGGGTTTTGGCGATACTTTCCGGTACTTAGGCATACTTTGTGAGGCGTCAAAGACGAGGTTTGCACTTTTCTGAATGTGACTTACTTTAAAAAATGCCAACGAAATACGAATAAACTTTCATGTAACACTGACATTTCTAAAGAATATTTACTTTTGCGCTTTTTGTCCACCTTCCTTTCTTTCCAGTCATTTTTACGATAATTTTACACCAACAGAGCACGCCGAACAACAAATGACAAAATTTCACGATCATCCATATAGTAACATTGCAAATGCCGTTATAACCTAAAGTTAACGCGCTCGGTTATTTGTCATAATAATGACTGTCTTCCATCGACCTATCTTCCATCGTCCTCGATCCGAGGACTGGCCAAACGAGTGTAGGACATTATCCCCGGACATTATCCCCCCGGACATTATCCCCCCAGGGTAGGACATTATCCCCCCCAGTCTAAGATATAATCGTATAATATATACATATATACATTTATATACATATATACAGTTATATACATATATACATATATACATATACATATACATACATACATATATACATATATACATATATACATATATATATATATACATATATACATATATACATATACATATATACATATACATACATATACATATACATATATACAGTTATATACATATATACATATATATATCCATATATATCTATATATATAGGATAACATATGTACATGTATATATAAATAAATATATATATACAAACATACGTATAAATATGTACATATACATATATTTACACAGAGGGGGGGATAATGTCCGGGGGGGGATAATGTCCTACGCAAAATCGGGGGGATAATGTCCGGGGGCAATAATGTCCGGGGGGATAATGTCCGGGGGATAATGTCCGGGGATAATAGCCAAGTCCGTTCTTTGGCCAAACCCAGGTGCATTTAAATAAATTTTAATTCATACCGGTATTAATTTGAGGAATTTAGGTAATCGAAAACGAAAAAGGGAAATAATTAATTATTGGCTCCGGTCCTTCTGCTGCGCTGGGAAAATTTCTGCCGGTCCGTGACACTGAAACGTTAATTCTGCCGGTCCGTGGCACTGAAAAGTTTGGGAAGCGCTGACCTAGGTCATTGTCGTCGTCGTCGTCGTCGTCGTCGTCGTCGTCGTCATCATCATCATCATCATCATTATCATCATTTAATTCATACCGGTATTAATATTAGATTATTATTATCATCATCATCATTTAAATATAGAACAGTGACTACACTAATTAATAAAAATTCTATAAGATATATGGCAATGTTTACAGATTTTGAGACAATTAATGGCTGACTTAATAATAGGCCTATTATTATAAAGATACGTTGTCATGGTAATTCCGCAATCTGGCACTTCCGGTCCCGCCGATTCTTTCTCTGAGTATTTTGGTATGAGCGTGGTTTGAGCTTTCTTCTCGAATTCTTCGGATTACCTTTTGAGCGTCTTATAGAGTGCAATTGACTCGTATTCTATATTTAATTAATCAGTTTTATTAGTAATTAACAGTTATGTAGTTTTTAAGTATTTTAGCGTAAGTTGTTCTCGGTTTGCGAGTCTTCTAGTTAGGGTCGTGTAGACTTCTCCGACCCTTGCTTTAGGCTTGTTGTTTAGTTTTCGTAGACTGTTGCGTGGATTATCAGACCTCGTCTGTGTTCTCGGATTCTTGCGGTGAGGATTTTGTTTAGTTTTACGAAAAATGCTTCGTAAAATCAGTGGATTGTTGCGGCGACCTGCTGGTCCGACCGCGCCATGCCCTGCGTCTAAGAAATTGACTTTAGACCAGGCTTGTGCAAAACCCATTTCCCGTCCTTGTACGGATGACATCTTAACTACCATTTCCCGTCCATGTACGGATGACATCTCAACTACCATTTCCCGTCCATGTACGGATGACATCTCAACTACCATTTCCCGTCCATGTACGGATGACATCTCAACTACCATTTCCCGTCCATGTACGGATGACATCTCAACTACCATTTCCCGTCCATGTACGGATGACATCTCAACTACCATTTCCCGTCCATGTACGGATGACATCTCAACTACCATTTCCCGTCCATGTACGGATGACATCTCAACTACCATTTCCCGTCCTTGTACGGATGACATCGTAAATGTCGACAGCGAACCAGGGTCATCTGGACCATGCTGTTGCCCTCTACTTCGGTGGAAGACACGAAAAATTGCCCCAGAAGGCTTTAAACAGAAACAAAAGATGAGGTTCTGGAAAAGGAAGCCCAAGGTTGATAGCCATCCAGCCTCCATTCTGAGGAATACCTTGAAAGCCTCTGTTGCTAGGATTGACGTCCGTCAGCAGGTTCCACCTGCAGAGCCAGAGGAGCCCAGTTCCTCCAGTGGTAGCGAAGTGACGGAACCTGAGCAAGCGACCTCCGCAGCTCTCCAGGAAGCCAATTCCCCCACTGGTAGTGATGTTGCGGAAGTTGAGAAGGTGACTCGCGCAGCACTACAGGAAGCGAAAGTCACAGTTGATGAGGCTGCCCTTGCAGAAGTCCTGCAAGAGCTGATGGCTCTTTACACATCTCCCCCCTCAAGCAGAAGATCATCCCTGAGACGATCCGCACCTGTGCTCGACCTTTCCACCAAGGACAGCCAGCCAACAGACATGAGTGACAATGTCTATTGGGATGGAGTGCCATCCTGCGAACTAGAACCTGACATGCCTGAAGATCCTGTGCAAAGACCATCATCAAGTGTCTCATGGGCGTCATCAAACGATGTTCGTCGCATCGCGCGCCGTGGTCAGGAAGAGGTGAGACCGCCATCCCCACCGCAAGGAAAGGAGCCGGACATGGTGGATTGTGTTCGATTTTGTTGTGTACTTCCGTTTCTGAAATGTTTCAACTTCTTCAAGAAACATTAGGGTCAATCATGAAGAACTGTTGACTGCACTGCGCCGTCAAACACAATCGTCACAAGGGTCTAGGCCACGCTACGGGAAGTGTAGAGTACACTGCATCCGCCGTCACACATCTCACGCTACGGGAAGTGTAGAGTACACTGCATCCGCCGTCACACATCTCACACTACGGGAAGTGTAGAGTACACTACATCCGCCGTCACACATCTCACGCTACGGGAAGTGTAGAGTACACTGCATCCGCCGTCACACATCTCACGCTACGGGAAGTGTAGAGTACACTGCATCCGCCGTCACACATCTCACGCTACGGGAAGTGTAGAGTACACTGCATCCGCCGTCACACATCTCACGCTACGGGAAGTGTAGAGTACACTGCATCCGCCGTCACACATCTCACGCTACGGGAAGTGTAGAGTACACTGCATCCGCCGTCACACATCTCACGCTACGGGAAGTGTAGAGTACACTGCATCCGCCGTCACACATCTCACGCTACGGGAAGTGTAGAGTACACTGCATCCGCCGTCACACATCTCACACTACGGGAAGTGTAGAGTACACTGCATCCGCCGTCACACATCTCACGCTACGGGAAGTGTAGAGTGCACTACATCCGCCGTCACACATCTCACGCTACGGGAAGTGTAGAGTGCACTACATCCGCCGTCACACATCTCACGCTACGGGAAGGAGAGTGTACATCCGAGTCACACATCTCACGCTACGGGAAGTGTAGAGTACACTGCATCCGCCGTCACACATCTCACGCTATGGGAAGTGTAGAGTGCACTACATCCGCGGTCACACATCTCACGCTACGGGAAGTGTAGAGTACACTACATCCGCCGTCACACCCCACGCTACGGGAAGTGTAGAGTGCACTGCATCCACCATCACAAACAGATCGTCACCACGGTCTAGGCCACGTTACGGGAAGTGTAGAGTACACTGCATCCGCCGTCACACCCCACGCTACGGGAAGTGTAGAGTGCACTGCATCCGCCGTCACCGTCACCAGGGTCTACGCCACGCTACGGGAAGTGTAGAGTACACTGCATCCGCCGTCACACCCCACGCTACGGGAAGTGTAGAGTACACTGCATCCGTCACAAACAGATCGTCACCAGGGTCTACGCCACGCTACGGGAAGTGTAGAGTACACTGCATCCGCCGTCACACCCCACGCTACGGGAAGTGTAGAGTACACTGCATCCGCCGTCACAAACAGATCGTCACCAGGGTCTACGCCACGCTACGGGGTATTTTACAGTACACTGCATCCGCCGTCACAAACAGATCGTCACCACGGTCTAGGCCACGCTACGGGAAGTGTAGAGTACACTGCATCCGCCGTCACAAACAGATCGTCACCATGGTCTAGGCCACACTACGGGAAGTGTAGAGTACACTGCATCCGCCGTCACACCCCACGCTATGGTAAGTGTAGAGTACACTGCATCCGCCGTCACACCCCACGCTACGGGAAGTGTAGAGTGCACTGCATCCGCCATCACAAACAGATCGTCACCAGGAACCAGGCCACACACCAATTGGCTTCTTGACTGCGACTGATGAGGCTGCCCTTTATACGGCGTGCAGATCTTTCACCGGAACATATACCCCACACGAAGAATTGTTAAAGAAAATACAAGGCAGTTTGGTTTCTGTCAGCAGAGGAAGAAATGACGAGGGGAATTGGTTTCCCAGCAGTTGAAGAAGAAATGACGAGGGAATTGGTTTCCCAGCAGTCGAAGAAATGACGAGGGAATTGGTTTCCCAGCAGTCGAAGAAATGACGAGGGAATTGGTTTCCCAGCAGTCGAAGAAATGACGAGGGAATTGGTTTCCCAGCAGTCAAAGAAATGACGAGGGAATTGGTTTCCCAGCAGTCAAAGAAATGACGAGGGAATTGGTTTCCCAGCAGTCAAAGAAATGACGAGGGAATTGGTTTCCCAGCAGTCGAAGAAATGACGAGGGAATTGGTTTCCCAGCAGTCGAAGAAATGACGAGGGAATTGGTTTCCCAGCAGTCGAGGAAGAAATAATGAGGGAATTGGTTTCCCAGCAGTCGAAGAAATGACGAGGGAATTGGTTTCCCAGCAGTCGAGGAAGAAATAATGAGGGAATTGGTTTCCCAGCAGTCGAGGAAGAAATAATGAGGGAATTGGTTTCCCAGCAGTCCGGTTTCCCGGTAGTAAAAGAAGAAAAGAATGTGCAGTTGAGCTCCCATCAGTTTCATCAAAAGAAGAGATGTCACATTTGGCTGAATTCAGTCAGAAGAAATGGAAAAACGAGAATCACAGAAGACGGCGATGCATATTTTGGTCGAATTGAGTCGAAGAACAAGAACAAACAGAGAATCAGTGAAGAAGAGGAAATGATTCTTCGCTGCGTTTAGCCTGTCAAGCCAGAGAAGGCTATTCGGCTCATTTAAGAGAGCTGAGAAGAAACTCAGCGAAGAGAAGAAGGACCTTTACTTCATACTGGTCCGCGGTTGGCGCATTTTGTCGGCACCTCGTAACGCTGCATTTCTACTTGGCCTCCAGAGTCCAGATTGTGAAGAGCGTATCGTCAGCACAGCCGTTGGGAGATTGTGTCAATCGTCACAAGGGTCTAGGCCACGCTACGGGAAGTGTAGAGTACACTGCATCCGCCGTCACACATCTCACGCTACGGGAAGTGTAGAGTACACTGCATCCGCCGTCACACATCTCACGCTACGGGAAGTGTAGAGTACACTGCATCCGCCGTCACACATCTCACGCTACGGGAAGTGTAGAGTACACTGCATCCGCCGTCACACATCTCACGCTACGGGAAGTGTAGAGTACACTGCATCCGCCGTCACACATCTCACGCTACGGGAAGTGTAGAGTACACTGCATCCGCCGTCACACATCTCACGCTACGGGAAGTGTAGAGTACACTGCATCCGCCGTCACACATCTCACGCTACGGGAAGTGTAGAGTACACTGCATCCGCCGTCACACATCTCACGCTACGGGAAGTGTAGAGTACACTGCATCCGCCGTCACACATCTCACGCTACGGGAAGTGTAGAGTACACTGCATCCGCCGTCACACATCTCACGCTACGGGAAGTGTAGAGTGCACTACATCCGCCGTCACACATCTCACGCTACGGGAAGTGTAGAGTGCACTGCATCCGCCGTCACACATCTCACGCTACGGGAAGTGTAGAGTGCACTGCATCCGCCGTCACACATCTCACGCTACGGGAAGTGTAGAGTGCACTACATCCGCCGTCACACATCTCACGCTACGGGAAGTGTAGAGTACAGAGTACACTCACTATGGGAAGTGTAGATGCACTACATACACATCTCACGCTACGGGAAGTGTAGAGTACATCCGCCGTCACACATCTCACACTACGGGAAGTGTAGAGTGCACTGCATCCACCATCACAAACAGATCGTCACCACGGTCTAGGCCACGTTACGGGAAGTGTAGAGTACACTGCATCCGCCGTCACACCCCACGCTACGGGAAGTGTAGAGTGCACTGCATCCGCCGTCACAAACAGATCGTCACCACACATCTCACGCTACGGGAAGTGTAGAGTACACTGCATCCGCCATCACAAATCACGCTACAGTAGGTGTGAGAGTACACTGCATCGCCCGTCACAAACAGATGCGTCACCGGGGTCTACGCCACGCTACGGGAAGTGTAGAGCCAATATACTGCATCGCCGTCACACTTGCCTTCACGGGAAGTGTAAGGTACACTGCATCCGCCGTCACAAGCAGATGCAGTCACAGGGTCTCACGCCCACGCTACGGGGTATTTTACAGTACACTGCATCCGCCGTCTGGCAGATGATCGTCACCACGGTCTAGGACGCGCTACGGGAAGTGTAGAGTACACTGCATCCACCGTCACAAACAGATAGTCCACCATGGTCTAGGCCACACTACGGGAAGTGTAGAGTACACTGCATCCGCCGTCACACCCCACGCTATGGACATTATGAAGTACACTGCATCCGCCGTCACACCCCACGTTACGGGAAGTGTAGAGTGCACTGCATCCGCCATCACAAACAGATCGTCACCAGGAACCAGGCCACACACCAATTGGCTTCTTGACTGCGACTGATGAGGCTGCCCTTTATACGGCGTGTAGATCTTTCACCGGAACATATACCCCACACGAAGAATTGTTAAAGAAAATACAAGGCAGTTTGGTTTCTGTCAGCAGAGGAAGAAATGACGAGGGGAATTGGTTTCCCAGCAGTTGAAGAAGAAATGACGAGGGAATTGGTTTCCCAGCAGTCGAAGAAATGACGAGGGAATTGGTTTCCCAGCAGTCGAAGAAATGACAGAGGGAATTGGTTTCCCAGCAGTCGAAGAAATGACGAGGGAATTGGTTTCCCAGCAGTCGAAGAAATGACGAGGGAATTGGTTTCCCAGCAGTCAGAAATGACCAGGGAAGTGGTTTTCCCAGCAGTCAAAGAAATGACGAGGGAATTGGTTTCCCAGTAGTCAAAGAAATGACGAGGGAATTGGTTTCCCAGCAGTCGAAGAAAGAGGGAATTGGTTTCCCAGCAGTCGAGGAAGAAATAATGAGGGAATTGGTTTCCCAGCAGTCGAAGAAATGACGAGGGAATTGGTTTCCCAGCAGTCGAGGAAGAAATAATGAGGGAATTGGTTTCCCAGCAGTCGAGGAAGAAATAATGAGGGAATTGGTTTCCCAGCAGTCGAGGAAGAAATAATGAGGGAATTCGTTTCCCGGTAGTAAAAGAAGAAAAGAATGTGCAGTTGAGCTCCCATCAGTTTCATCAAAAGAAGAGATGTCACATTTGGCTGAATTCAGTCAGAAGAAATGGAAAAACGAGAATCACAGAAGACGGCGATGCATATTTTGGTCGAATTGAGTCGAAGAACAAGAACAAACAGAGATATTGAAAGGGTTATTGAAAAGAGTTATTGAAAAGGAGTTATTGAAAATATTGAAAGGGTTATTGAAATGAGTTATTGAAAAGAGTTATTGAAAAGAGTTATTGAAAAGAGTTATTGAAAAGGGTTATTGAAAAGAGTTATTGAAAAGAGTTATTGAAAAGAGTTATTGAAAAGAGTTATTGAAAAGAGTTATTGAAAAGAGTTATTGAAAAGAGTTATTGAAAAGAGTTATTGAAAAGAGTTATTGAAAAGAGTTATTGAAAAGAGTTATTGAAAAGAGTTATTGAAAAGAGTTATTGAAAAGAGTTATTGAAAAGAGTTATTGAAAGAGAGTTATTGAAAAGAGTTATTTAGTTATTGAAAAGAGTTATTGAAAAGAGTTATTGAAAAGAGTTATTGAAAAGAGTTATTGAAAAGATTGAAAAGAGTTATTGAAAAGAGTTATTGAAAAGTTATTTATTGAAAAGAGTTATTGAAAAGAGTTATTGAAAAGAGTTATTGAAAAGAGTTATTGAAAAGAGTTATTGAAAAGAGTTATTGAAAAGAGTTATTGAAAAGAGTTATTGAAAGAGTTATTGAAAAGAGTTATTGAAAAGAGTTATTGAAAAGAGTTATTGAAAAGAGTTATTGAAAAGAGTTAAAAGAGTTATTGAAAAGAGTTATTGAAAAGAGTTATTGAAAAAAAGAGTTAAAAGAGTTATTGAAAAGAGTTATTGAAAAGAGTTATTGAAAAGAGTTATTGAAAGAGTTATTGAAAAGAGTTATTGAAAAGGGTTATTGAAAAGAGTTATTGAAAAGAGTTATTGAAAAGAGTTATTGAAAAGAGTTATTGAAAAGAGTTATTGAAAAGAGTTATTGAAAAGAGTTATTGAAAAGAGTTATTGAAAAGAGTTATTGAAAAGAGTTATTGAAAAGAGTTATTGAAAAGAGTTATTGAAAAGAGTTATTGAAAAGAGTTATTGAAAAGAGTTATTGAAAAGAGTTATTGAAAAGAGTTATTGAAAAGAGTTATTGAAAAGAGTTATTGAAAAGAGTTATTGAAAAGAGTTATTGAAAGAGTTATTGAAAAGAGTTATTGAAAAGAGTTATTGAAAAGAGTTATTGAAAAGAGTTATTGAAAAGAGTTATTGAAAAGAGTTATTGAAAAGAGTTATTGAAAAGAGTTATTGAAAAGAGTTATTGAAAAAAAGAGTTATTGAAAAGAGTTATTGAAAAAAAGAGTTATTGAAAAGAGTTATTGAAAAGAGTTATTGAAAAGAGTTATTGAAAAGAGTTATTGAAAAGAGTTATTGAAAAGAGTTATTGAAAAGAGTTATTGAAAAGAGTTATTGAAAAGAGTTATTGAAAAGAGTTATTGAAAAGAGTTATTGAAAAGTTATTGAAAAGAGTTATTGAAAAGAGTTATTGAAAAGAGTTATTGAAAAGAGTTATTGAAAAGAGTTATTGAAAAGAGTTATTGAAAAGAGTTATTGAAAAGAGTTATTGAAAAAGTTATTGAAAATGGTTATTGAAAAGAGTTATTGAAAAGAGTTATTGAAAAGAGTTATTGAAAAGAGTTATTGAAAAGAGTTATTGAAAAGAGTTATTGAAATGAGTTATTGAAAAGAGTTATTGAAAAGAGTTATTGAAAAGGGTTATTGAAAAGAGTTATTGAAAAGAGTTATTGAAAAGAGTTATTGAAAAGAGTTATTGAAAAGAGTTATTGAAATGAGTTATTGAAAAGAGTTATTGAAAAGAGTTATTGAAAAGAGTTATTGAAAAGAGTTATTGAAAAGAGTTATTGAAAAGAGTTATTGAAAAGAGTTATTGAAAAGAGTTATTGAAAAGAGTTATTGAAAAGAGTTATTGAAAAGAGTTATTGAAAAGAGTTATTGAAAAGAGTTATTGAAAAGAGTTATTGAAAAGAGTTATTGAAAAGAGTTATTGAAAAGAGTTATTGAAAAGAGTTATTGAAAAGAGTTATTGAAAAAGTTAGTTATTGAAAAGAGTTATTGAAAAATTGAAAAGAGTTATTGAAAAGAGTTATTGAAAAGAGTTATTGAAAAGTTATTGTTATTGAAAAGAGTTATTGAAAAGAGTTATTGAAAAGAGTTATTGAAAAGAGTTATTGAAAAGAGTTATTGAAAAGAGTTATTGAAAAGAGTTATTGAAAAGAGTTATTGAAAAGAGTTATTGAAAAGAGTTATTGAAAAGAGTTATTGAAAAGGGTTATTGAAAAGAGTTATTGAAAAGGGTTATTGAAAAGAGTTATTGAAAAGAGTTATTGAAAAGAGTTATTGAAAAGAGTTATTGAAAAGAGTTATTGAAAAGGGTTATTGAAAAGAGTTATTGAAAAGAGTTATTGAAAAGAGTTATTGAAAAGAGTTATTGAAAAGAGTTATTGAAAAGAGTTATTGAAAAGAGTTATTGAAAAGAGTTATTGAAAAGAGTTATTGAAAAGAGTTATTGAAAAGAGTTATTGAAAAGGGTTATTGAAAAGAGTTATTGAAAAGAGTTATTGAAAAGAGTTATTGAAAAGAGTTATTGAAAAGAGTTATTGAAAAGAGTTATTGAAAAGCGTTATTGAAAAGAGTTATTGAAAAGAGTTATTGAAAAGAGTTATTGAAAAGAGTTATTGAAAACAGTTAGTTATTGAGTTATTGAAAAGAGTTATTGAAAAGAGTTATTGAAAAGAGTTATTGAAAAAGAGTTATTGAAAAGAGTTATTGAAAAGGGTTATTGAAAAGAGTTATTGAAAAGGGTTATTGAAAAGGGTTATTGAAAAGGGTTATTGAAAAGAGTTATTGAAAAGAGTTATTGAAAAGGGTTTGTTATTGAAAAGAGTTATTGAAAAGAGTTATTGAAAAGAGTTATTGAAAAGAGTTATTGAAAAGAGTTATTGAAAAGAGTTATTGAAAAGAGTTATTGAAGTGAGTTATTGAAAAGAGTTATTGAAAAGAGTTATTGAAATGAGTTATTGAAAAGGGTTATTGAAAAGTGTTATTGAAAAGAGTTATTGAAATGAGTTATTGAAACGGGTTATTGAAAAGAGTTATTGAAAAGTGTTATTGAAATGAGTTATTGAAATGAGTTATTGAAATGAGTTATTGAAATGAGTTATTGAAAACAGTTATTGAAAAGAGTTAGTTATTGAAAAGAGTTATTGAAAGGAGTTATTGAAAAGAGTTATTGAAAAGAGTTATTGAAAAGAGTTATTGTAAAGAATTATTGAAAAGAGTTATTGAAAAGAGTTATTGAGGGTTATTGAAAAGAGTTTTTGAAATGAGTTATTGAAAAGAGTTATTGAAAAGAGTTATTGAAAAGAGTTATTGAAAAGAGTTATGGAAATGTGTTATTGAAAAGAGTTATTGAAAAGGGTTATTGAAAAGAGTTATTGAAATGAGTTATTGAAAAGAGTTTTTGAAATGAGTTATTCGAAAAGAGTTATTGAAAAGAGTTATTGAAAAGAGTTATTGAAAAGAGTTATTGAAATGGGTTATTGAAATGAGTTATTGAAATGAATGAATCAATGTGTAATCAGTCATTTTGAAGTTATTTCTATTGTATTGAAATCGTCAGAACTACGTAACTATGTCTTTGCTCCTGCAATGCATTGAGTATTTCATTGCCATGGCAATTCCTAAGCACCTACTAACCGGACGATCACTTCAACATGAGCAATTGGGGTGGGATTAATTGGAGAATGGCTTGTAATAGTAACGTATGCACAGTCCCATCGAAATGTGAATCTGATTCGTAGATAGTCAGCCACCAGGAGAAGATGCAGTTAGGTAGCCATGTGCTTAAAAGCCAAGGAGAAAATGATGTTTTGAGCCGCTTTTTAGAAGGTAGGAAGTGAATTTGAGTGACGAAGAGTGAGCTGGTTTCGAATGCCAGATTTAATATGGGCTACACATTCAAGATTCGAAGGAAGATTGAAACAAAAGTAGACCCAGGCTACGCTGGATAGACAATACAAATGACAACATAGCATCACTTAGACTAACACTGAGCCTCTAAGGGGACAATGGATTTGACAAATCACAGGGGACAATGGAGATTATTCGTACCCATCGCCGCCAAATGACTGGCGTCAGGAACGGATGATTTTGATATTGCCTTGATGACTGGCTTGACATACATTGCCGTAATGACTGGTGTGTGACATACATTGCCTTAATGACAGTTGTGACATACCGTACAATTCTTTAACGATTGCTATGACCTACATTGCCTACAAGGACTCGGCTTCAATCGTTTCAACCATGTATCTTTTCTACCTTTAGAAGGAACAATGTAAACAGACTTATAGACAGTTTGCAATTGGATTCACCACGGCTCATTTGAAACTGTCTTCGTGCGGTAAAAAAGAGGCCTAAGTCCGATTGCGGCACAGGTGGTTCGGAATTTTTGCACGCGTTTCTGATATATACGGGGCTGTGCGGTAGTCTAGTGGGTAGGGTGCTGGACTGTCGATAGAGTTTGGGGTTCAAAACCCTGCCAGGGCACAAGTATTTGTTTCAAGATTTCTACCCCACCTGTGCTTTGTAGCCAATTCATCTATGATGAATGCTTTAACTGTACACTGTCGGTGGGAAGATGAGACGGCGAGGGAGAGGACTGACCACCTGTCCTCATATGCCGAGGCTAAGAAACAAGAATTCGCTAGCACTTCATGCTCATGTCTGGGTCTCACGGCTAGCTTAAGGAACTGCTAGTTAGTATCCAGTGTAACATCTTGTGACTGATTGCATGGGCGTAGTTCATCTAAAAAAATGTAAATGTAAAGAGGGTTTATAAGTAAGTTTCGGTT
>JACEVL010000014.1:1695079-1982579 GCA_020284085.1 Aporrectodea caliginosa
ATTTTTATACTATGTCAAAGTGCATGACATATGACACTATGGGAGGTTATGGTTATGTCGATTTTTTTTTGGCAGATGTGATGTTTTGTATTTGAGGTTTCTGATTTTTAAATCGGCATGAGGTCCCAGGCATATGTCGTGCACTTTGCTATAGTATAAAATAATCATCACCACCACCACCGCCACCACCACCACCACCACCACCACCATCACCATCATCGTCATCGTCATCGTCATCAACAACAACAACAACAACATTAACCTCAACAACATTAACATCAACAACATCATCATCAACTTCATCAACATCATAATCATCATCAACAACAACAACATAATCATCATCATCATCAGTTCCTGACGCCAGCCATTTGACGCCGATGGGTGTGAACAAATAATCTCCATCCTTTTTTTGGTCTTCTCATATTCCTCTTTCCTTCGAGTCTTGCATTTAATCTCCTGTTGGTGTTTCATTTACGGTAAAAACTCAGTTATTAAAGTAGAACTGCGTCAACCACCATTTTCACTCTGTAACCATACTCGGCCTGTTCTCGACTTCATTTCTGCTTACTCTGTCCACACCTGTCCCACGTCGATACAGAGAGCACGCTCCGAGCATGCCCTGAGCAGCAGCGGGACAGGCCCCGTGTGGAAATCGTGCAGAATTTTCGCTCTTCAGTTGAAGTCGTTTGCTGTAGGGTTACATGATTTCCTGCATGTGGGTTCTATTCTGAGTGCTGTCCCGAAGCGATGTCAGTTTAAAACGAGGACACTGACCCATGCGCATTGTAGGGTGGAAGATCAGACGGAGAGGGAGAGGACTCGCCACCTGGCGAGTCGAGATTCTGTTCCACCTGCGCCCCATAGCCAACTGAGTTGTAATGGGTACACCGACCGTACACTGTCGGTGGAACGATGTAAGGGAGAGGAGAGGACTGGCTCTACCTGCCCTTCATATGCCGAGGCTAAGAAAACGAAGTCGGTGACACTCTGTACACAAGGCTGCATGTGGGTTCCAAACTCCCAATCTCTGTCTTTGTCTATCTGTCTCTGTCTGTCTGTCTTTATATCTCTCTGTCGCTATCTATATCTCTCTGTTGCTATCTATATCTCTCTGTTGCTATCTATATCTCTCTGTTGCTATCTATATCTCTCTGTTGCTATATATATCTCTCTGTCTGTCTCTGTCTTTATCTCTTTATCTTTATCTTTTACTCTCTGTATCTCTGTCTCTGTCTGTCTGTCTGTCTGTTTGTCTCTGTCTCTCTCTCTTTGTCTCTCTGTCTCTCTGCCTCTGTCTCTCTCTCTTTGTCTCTCTGCCTCTGTCTCTCTCTCTTTATCTCTCTGTCTCTCTGCCTCTGTCTCTCTCTCTTTGTCTCTCTGTCTCTCTGCCTCTGTCTCTCTCTCTTTGTCTCTCTGTCTCTCCTCTTGCTCTCTCTCGTCAGTCTGATTGTACGTGATACACATAAAAAATGTATGAGAAAACAATTTTTAGTCCTGAGCAGCTTTTGTCGATTTGAGATGCCTATCTGTCTGTCTTTGTGTCTGCCTATGTGTCTGTGTATGTGTCTGACTGTGTGCGTCATTCTGCATCTGTCTCTGTGTCTGTCTATGTGTGTTTTGGTCTGTCTGCATGTCTGTCTTTGTGTCTGTCTCTCTATGTGTCTGTCTATCTATGTCTGTGTGTGTGTGTCTGTCTGTGTGTGTGTGTCTGTGTGTGTGTCTGTGTGTGTGTCTGTGTGTGTCTATGTGTGTGTGTCTGTGTGTCTGTCTTTGTCTGTCTGTCCACGTTCTGTCTGTGTGTGTATCTCTGTATGTTTGTCTGTGTTCATGTATGTGTATGTGTGTATGTCTGTCTGTGCCTATGTGTGTGTTGTCTGTGTGTGTGTCTGTGTGCGTTTGTCTGTCAGTCTGTGTGTCATCTGGGTCAAGCTCCTCTATATATCACTCCCTCAACAGGGCCAAAAATAGTTTTGTTTTCTTACACAAAGTGTACAGCTGACATCGTCAAGTGTCTGCAGTTGACTTGTGCAGTGTAGAATAAATTTCTGAGAGATTGTCTCAAGTCATTTCTAAACACGATTTCATTCTAATACCTGAATTATTACGTTACCAGTTCAAGTACTGTTTGACGGTTTGAGCCTCGAGGAAGAGTGTACAGCTGACATTTCTCAGTATTTTAGGCACTAAGTAAGTGAGTAAGTATATTCTTTATTGAGAAGCACTAGCAAACGCACAGCACTGTACATGGCAAGATTAATACATTCAAACAAACAAACAAAAATTGATATATACAACCAAAGAATTGAATGAGAGGCTTTATTATATATATATCAGGGTAACATAGAGGAGGAAGAGCTGGGTTAATTGTAGGGGGAAATGAAGCGCTTAATTAGCCAGATCTATAGGGAAAACATATTTTATTTGTATAGCATCCGGGCAAGAAAGCATTCTATAGTAGTCTAACTTCTTCAATAATTCTTACCCCATCCATCCGCTCCACCACCATCCAATCTCGCTCGTGCTAAATGACACCCGTTATAGGATTCATTCTGAGAATTTATATAGCGCCTCGTGAGAGACCTACTCAGAGGCACTCTCTGTGCTAGCCAGTGCGACCACTCCTTGGGATTTTTCCCAAAATCTTAGGATTTTGGGGTCCGACTTCGGATCTGGAGATTTTGCATAGCAATCTTGGGATTTTTTCTAATGTCTACAGACTAATTTTTGCCGTACCTTCTAACAGTGGCAGCGAATCAGATTAGAAAAAGTCGCTCAAAGACTGAAAGACGTTTATTATTATTGTAACTTGTAAACATTGCAACTTGTTAATTCAATGTTATACTCCGGTTTTTCTTTGCCAGTTAGTTCTTAGCCCGGGATATTTGTGAATAACTGCGATTGTTAAAATGCATTTCATATTTCATCACAACTTTTTCCTTTTCAGTGACACTTTTGGCCAATCTTGGGATTTTTCTGGAAAGATCTTGGGATTTCAGAAAATAGAGAGTGGTCACACTGGTGCTAGCCTATTATGATGTTAAGTGTCATTACGAACAAAATATTACATCAATTGGTAGAACAACTGCCCCTCTAGCATTTCCTTTTCCTGGTTGTCAGAAGACAACCAAACTTTGTTCTTCACTGGGTATCTCTCTCGACAACGACAGCTTTCAAGTGGTATACTTTAGAAATTTGGGGTGCACAATAGTCTAGTGGTTACGTGTTGGATTGTCAACCAAGAGGGAGGGGGGTTCAAATCCCGCCAAAGCAGAAATTTGCTGTGAGATTTCTGGTTCACCTGCGAACCCATAGCCAATTCAGTATACTAAAAACACTAACTGTATGTACACTGTCGGTGGGTATATGAGACGACGAGGGTAATGACTGGCCACCCGCCCTCATATGCCGAGGCTAAGAAAATGAAGTCGTTAACCCTTCATCATGGCTCTCAGGGTAGCTTAAAGGACTGCTCTTCTTAGAAATTTCTAGTTTACGTTTACTACCAATTACCCTACAGGTCGCCTGCTCCGACCACACTCGCAACAGCTCCTCACCACATTACCCCACCTCATACAAAATATCCTTGCGGGGCCAATGACCCTACACGCCTCCTCCTCTAAGCCACCCTCAGGAGAGCTTGTTATTGGCAGTCTATTTTTACCCCGGATGTTACACCCACGCCGGTCGTTCTTCTCAGGACCTATTGTCGCCAATATCGGGTAATTTATGGTGCGCCAGATGCAGCTGTATCGCCGGTCTAATGCCCGGATGATGATCTGGGAGGCTTTGTCGTTCCTTCGGTGGTGGTCGGTTTCTATCTCCAGCTGTAGGTCTTGATTGTCTGTCGCCTGCTCTAAGCCTCTTCCGTAGACCGTGTGAGTCCGTGCGTGCGTGTGTGTGTTTGTGTGTGTGTGTGTGTGTGTTTGTGTTTGTGTGTGTCTGTGTGTGTCTATGTGTGTGTGTCTATGTGTGTGTGTGTCTATGTGTGTGTGTGTGTCTATGTGTGTGTGTGTGTGTGTGTGTGTGTGTGTGTGTGTGTGTGTGCGTGTGTGTGTTGTGTGTGTGTGTGTGCGTGTGTGTGTCTATGTGTGTGTGTGTGTGCTATGTGTGTGTATGTGTGTATGTGTGTGTGTGTGTGTGTGTGTCTGTGTCTGTGTCTAGATGTGTTTGTGTATCTCTGTGTGAAGCACATAATTTGTGTGCTTCTGTGTGATGCACATAATTCATGAAATGCAACATTGATGCATGAATATGTTTGCACACATGTATGCTTATATATGTGTGCCTGTGTGGGTGTCTGTGTATGTATGTGTGGGCGTATGTTTGTTTATGTGAGTGTGTGATCCATCCTAACTGTATAAGACCACATCCAATATAACGGCCGACAACGACTTGTTTGTATATAGTGTATACGTATATAAGGATATATATATGTGCATATATTATACATATATGATGATGTATATGTAATACGTAAGCATCAAAACATTTAATGTAGTCCCTATTATGTACATAAATCGGGGGGGTTCAAATCCCAGTCAGGGCAGAAATTTCTTTCAAGATTTCAGCTCCACCCTGCACCCTCTAGCCAACCCAGCTATAATGTGTACACTTACCGTACACTGTCAGTGGGAAGATGAGACGGCGAGGGAGAGGACCGGCCGCCCGCCCGCCCTCATATGCCGAGGCTAAGAAAATGAAGTCGCTAACAATGTCTGCCTCAGGGCTAGCTTAAGGAACTGCTCTTCTCATTCTATATAGAATGTCTGGCTGTCTGATCTGGGGCGTCCCAGCGTTGCATGCTATCAGAGATTAACCGGGACTCAGAGGGACATGGATTATGCGTGGCGCATAGAGACTCATCCTGTGACGTATAAAAAAATATTATTACGAGTCTCGGCGGACCACTTGCTTCCGTCTCTATCAGTTGCTTACAGTGCGACCACTCCTTGGGATTTTTCCCAAGATCTTGGGAATTTGGGGGTCCGACTTCGGATCTGGGGATTTTTCATAGCAATCTTGGGATGTTTTTCTATGGTCTATAGACTAGTTTTTACCGAACTTTCCAACAGTGACAGCGAATCAGATTAGAAAAAACTCGCTCAGTAGGTCTGTCTGAAAGACGTTTATTATTATTGTAACTTGTAAACATTTTAATTCAATGTTATGCTCCGGTTTTTTTCTTTGCCAGTTCTTAGCTCGGCATATTTGTGAATAATCGCGATTGTTAAAATGCATTTCATATTTCATCACAACTTTCTCCTTTTCAGTGACTTGGGATTTTTTTTACACTTTTTTTGGCCAATCTTGGGATTTTTCTGGCAAGATCTTGGGATTTCAGAAAATGGAGCCGTTACAGCAGCACTAACGATCGGGGAGGGTGGTGGATCGGCTGGGCCGAGTATTTTTGTATTTCTCTTGCATTTGTGGCTGTCCGTGCAGCAGCTGGTTCGTTAGTTTACTGCAGAGAGGTGGAAAGTGCGACTTGGCTGCATATTACTTCCTGGACCTTTTCAGGAAGCCAGAACTCTTGTTTAAAAAACGTACTTACTATGCAAGGTTTAGTATTTGCGCTGACACCAAGGATAAGTGTAACTACATTCCGCGAGTCTTGTTCAAAGATATATGTTAATTGTCTCATAATCACTTGTAATTTTCTTCAATAACTAACTCAAGCTCAGCTCTACAGCTTACTTATAACCAGTTGCTTTCATCAGTTTCATGAGAACTGGATTTATTGAATTAAGCGAATATTGATTGACAGCGAACAGTGTAAAGCATCCTAAAAGTAGTTTGCTACTGACGATGTGATATAAATTTCGTTAATTACAATTAAAATTACATGATTTTCAACGTGCTCTAGTTTCCGCCAGGCAGAATTTTAATAGTTTTGGCTACACCTGCGCCCAGTAGCGAGCTCAGCTGTATAATTAGCAGACTGACCGTACACTGTGGAAGATGAGACAGGCGAGGGAGAGGACTGTCTACCCACCCTCACATGTGGAGGCTAAGGAAATGAAGGCACTAATATTTCATACCGATGGCTGTCTCTATAGGTTGGCGCAAGGGCTGCTCTTCTTCTGCTGGGCTTTTGTGGTAGATGGGAGAGGTCACTTGACCTGTCTGCAGTTGTGAGTGAACGACTTGCTCAAGGTTCTCAAATGTTCAGTGACCACTTAAGTTGAGGCTCGAACCCTTACTCTCCGCATTACAGGCTGAGCGCTTTATCTATAGTTTCTGTTTAAGGACACTGTGTCATAACAAAGATGATTAGCTTCACCCTCCTCCTTTATCGAACCTTGGGACTGGCAATACCAGAGTAGGGGCAGTAGCGCTGTTACTCTGTTCTCAGTCGGCTACTGGTTGCTGTTAAACAGGCGAGAAACCCGTGAGGTTAGATTGCCACAACGTGACCTCGGTAGTTATAACTCAACTGTAGATCCTTGTATCAAATTTGCCCACGCACTAATCGGTTAATAGAGCCTGGTATGTAATGGTGGTTCCTGGTAGACCGCTGGGCCTGATTGGATGACCTATTCAGCGCTCGTGAATAAGCTGGTGCCCTGCGCTTGGCTTTCGAGTGGCGCTTTAGAAGTTTGGAGATTACGATTACGATTCAGGTTGGCCTCTGATTGGATGACCTATTCAGGTTGAACGCTGATTGGATGACCTATTCAGGTTGGCCGTTGATTGGATGACCTATTCAGGTTGGTCGCTGATTGGATGACCTATTCAGGTTGGTCGCTGATTGGATGACGTATTCAGGTTGGTCGCTGATTGGATGACGTATTCAGGTTGGCTGCTGATTGGATGACCTATTCAGGTTGGCCTCTGATTGGATGACCTATTCAGGTTGAACGCTGATTGGATGACCTATTCAGGTTGGCCGTTGATTGGATGACCTATTCAGGTTGAACGCTGATTGGATGACCTATTCAGGTTGGCCTCTGATTGGATGACCTATTCAGGTTGAACGCTGATTGGATGACCTATTCAGGTTGGCCGTTGATTGGATGACCTATTCAGGTTGAACGCTGATTGGATGACCTATTCAGGTTGGCCTCTGATTGGATGACCTATTCAGGTTGAACGCTGATTGGATGACCTATTCAGGTTGGCCGTTGATTGGATGACCTATTCAGGTTGAACGCTGATTGGATGACCTATTCAGGTTGGCCGTTGATTGGATGACCTATTCAGGTTGGCCTCTGATTGGATGACCTGTTCAGGTTGAACGCTGATTGGATGACCTATTCAGGTTGACCGCTGATTGGATGACATATTCAGGTTGGCCGCTGATTGGATGACCTATTCAGGTTGACCGCTGATTGGATGACCTATTCAGGTTCGGCTTTCAAGGGAAAAGACCATTCCCTTATAAATTGGGAAGATCATTCTTTTATATGGTGGTCTTGTGATATTAGGTGGGGACCACTCTAGAGGCGCCATATAAATTTTGCACTTACGATTACAATTGTGCTTTTCTGTGTAGGATACTGCTGGTCAGGAACGATACAGGACCATAACGACTGCTTACTATCGAGGAGCCATGGGCTTCATTCTCATGTATGACGTCACGAATGAAGAGTCATTCAATGCAGTACAAGACTGGTAGGACATAGCATTATCTTCTCTCTCATTAGATAAGATTAGATTAGATTAGATTAGATTAAAGATGATGTTAGATTAGATTGGATTAGATTAGATTATATTAGATTAAAGATGATGTTAGATTAGATTGGATTAGATTAGATTATATTAGATTAATGACCATTTACTTTCATTGTGCCCTGTTTCAGTCTTTCCAAATTTTGTTATTGCAGCTACCATCGAATAGTAAAGCTGTGCATATTTTTTCAGTATTCTGATTTATATATGTTTGTATTTAAGTCGGTTGTGTGTCACTTCGATGTACTTAGTTGGCATCCGGGTTATGTAGTTTGTGTTATTTGATTGTCTGCTGTCTAGAGTTAATTGTTTTGGTTAAATAATTATAGTGTTATGTGTCTTTAATGTATCGGATATACATACGTAACTGGCTTTAGTCTTCTCAGCTTTCTCTATGTCTCTCTTGCCGTCTGCCTCTGCCTCTCCCCTCTCTCCATCTGTCTGTCTCTGTCTCTGTCTGTCTGTCTCTGTCTCTTTCTCTCTCTCACCCTGTCCGTCTGTCTCTGTCTCTCTCTCTGTTTCTTTCGCTGTCTGTCTCGCTATCTCTCCCTGTCTCGCTCCCTTCTGTATGTCTGTCTGCCTGTCTGTCTGTCTGCCTATCTGCTTGTGACCGACGGATATTACTTTCTTTTAAGATGATTAACGAACTCTTATTAATTCACCGTGCTCTGATTGACTGTCGAAATTCGATCATTTATGAGTAACGGCGGCTTCACATCAAAGGCGATGGGTGATGATTAATTAACAGCTTTTGCTGATGCATCTGGGTGGGATTAGAGGACGTAAGGACCGCGGACAAGACGTGACAGGACGTCCGTGAAAACATCTGTGTTGTCCGGTAATAATCATCTTTTCGTGACGGTCTTCATTGGCTGCCAGTTTCACAGCGCTTGGAATTTAAGATTTTCTATCTGGGTCTGGCCAAACCGGGGAGATCTCCTTGTGGTGGGATTTAAATCTCCGATGGGAGATTTAGGATGGGATTTAAATCTCCGATGGGAGATTTAGGATGGGATTTAAATCTCCGATGGGAGATTTCGGATGGGATTTAAATCTCCCATGGGAGATTTAGGATGGGATTTAAATCTCCGATGGGAGATTTAGGATGGGATTTAAATCTCCGATGGAAGATTTAGGATGGGATTTAAATCTCCGATGGGAGATTTCGGATGGGATTTAAATCTCCCATGGGAGATTTAGGATGGGATTTAAATCTCCGATGGGAGATTTAGGATGGGATTTAAATCTCCGATGGGAGATTTCGGATGGGATTTAAATCTCCGATGGGAGATTTAGGATGGGATTTAAATCTCCGATGGGAGATTTAGGATGGGATTTAAATCTCCGATGGGAGATTTAGGATGGGATTTAAATCTCTGATGGGAGATTTATTGTGGGATAAATCCCATCTCCGTATGATGGGATTTAAATTTACACGAATTTCTGTAGCGACAGTATGTAATGTAATGTAACAGAATACTTGTATAGCGCGTCTTAAGAGTCTCTCAGAGGTGCTGTGGTATATGGCCTGGACCCTACTCATTTATTAAGGTAAGGAAAGGTATTGAGAGATCAGGTATTGAATGGTAAGTTCAGGTAAAGAAATTTTATGTCAGGTATTGAATGGTAAGTTTAGGTCAGGAAAGGTATGACCAGGGATTGAAATGAGCTTTAGATGTGGACAGTTCATGTTCAGGTAGCGTTGTAGAGTCTAGAGTTTTCAGATATCGGTGAAATTAAGAGTGTAGGCGGATGTTGGATAGTGGTCATTGTTGATGGATTTACAGGTGAACTGCTGTCAATGTTGAAGTATATAGGGCTGGAGATCAAATGCTATGATAAGAGACCGAAGCCACAAGATAGAATCCGATGGTCATAAAATGAACCATTTGCCAAAACCAGTTGATATGAGAGACAATTTGTTATGATTATCTGTCATCCCATGTTAAATAAATTGCTTGTTTTCTGGTAAATTAGGTAAAAATAAGTTCTTTATTTGTTGACCTTTTCTACAGTTACAAGCCAGTTACCTAATCACAAAGAAATTCTGTAAACCCATTTCAGACAAAATGATCGCACGGGAAATGGATTACTGAGGCATTTGAATTTCCACTTCTGACCTAAATGTAATGTAGAAGTAATGTAAATATACTGTAAAGTAACATAGATGTAAATCTAGTATAATGTAAATGTAATATAATTGTAATGTAAATGTGATTTAAATGTAATGTTGATGTGATGTAAATGAAACTTAAATTTACCGCAAAGTAATGTAACTGTGATGTAATATGTACGTAATATGAACTTAATGTAAATGTAATGTTAACGTAATGTTAGCATAATGTAAACGTAGAGTAAACGTGATGTAAACGTAATGTAAATGTAACATAGATGTACTGTAAAGTTAGGCAAATGTAATATAAATGTAATGTAAATGTGATTTAAATGTGATTTAAATGTAATGTAATATAAATGTAAATGTACACAATTTCTCAGCATCTTACAAAAGCCACATGAGGGAGACCGGTTTATGCAAAAGTGCTGTATCAAGTCCGCAATAGCCAGGCTGCTTTTTCCGGTCCAGTGCCCGGTCGGAATCCGGGGAGGTCAAGCCGAGGAGACAGCGTGGTGCTACGTTGGGTGGAAATCATTGATGATGGTGGTCTTATGTGACCTTACATGACCTTAGATGACCTTACACGACTTTACTTTACTATGTGTATATATATATATGCATGTATGACATATGTATGTATGTATGTATGTATGTATGTATGTATGTATGTATGTATGTATGTATGTATGTATGTATGTATGTATGTATGTATGTATGTATGTATGTATGTATGTATGTATGTATGTATGTATGTATGTATGTATGTATGTATGTATGTATGTATGTATGTAATGTATGTATGTATGTATGTATGTATGTATGTATGTATGTATGTATGTATGTATGTATGTATGTATGTATGTATGTATGTATGTATGTATGTATGTATGTATGTATGTATGTATGTATGTATGTATGTATGTATGTATGTATGTATGTATGTATGTATGTATGTATGTATGTATGTATGTAGAATGTATGTATATATGTATGTATGTATGTATATCATAGAGCACTGAATATGTAGGTCTGAGGTGCTCATTAGTGTAGCGAACTGTCAATTGAGGGTCGAGTGTTCAAATCCCCGCCAGGGCAGAAATTTGGTTTGAGATATCTGTCTGTTCCCATTGCGCCTCTATAGTCAACTCAACTATAATGAGTATGCTGACCATAACAATGTCGGTAGAAAGATGAGACGGCGAGGGAGAGGACTTGCCACCCGCCCTCAGCCAAGGCTAAGAAAATGAAGTCTCTAAAACTTCTTACAGATGGCTGCCTCAGGGCTAGCTTAAGGGACTGCTCTTCTTCTTCTATGTAAATTTTCCAGTCACTGCATAAAGCTTAGCCTTCTTTACCTTAGCTAATCTTGCCTATCCTTAACTTACCTGAGCTTATACCTTTCCATAAATACCATTCTTTAGGAGGAATAAAACGTCTTTAGCAGTTGCCACTAGGTCTTTATTCTTTAGCAGTTGCCATTAGATATACGATATCACAAGTATAATTAGCCTTTTCACGTACTGTTATGTTGTTAGTTGAGTCGTCCTTTTTTGTTTGTTTCTTCTTGCTTAATCTGTTCGATACTAATTTGTTCTTATCTCTTCCATGTTTCGATGTACCTTGTAAATTCAAGCTGTTATTCCGTACCATCCTGCCAACTATGTTAAGTTATGGTTTAGCAAATAGGTGTCCCTGTTAGCGGGATCTTCATGCCTTATGGGCCTTCCTTGTCTCCATCTTGATAAAGTGATATCTACTACTGTATATACCTTGATTGATGGTTTATATAAAGATTGAATTGAATTAGATATTTAGGCTGTTATTAGTTGCCATGTATTGCAGGCTGTCTGTTCTGTTAGTAGTTAAGATATATGTATATATATATATATATATATATGCTAATACAGCGCGATTAGTACTTATAGCGCTTCAATAAAGAAAAGATATATATTATTGTTATTATATACCTTGATGGATGGTTTCAATAAAGATTGAATTGAATTGAAGATCTTTATTCTTTAGCAGTTGCCATAAGGTTTTTACAGAAATCCGACGATATATATATGCGTATATATATATATAAAAGCGCTGTCAACTGGAATTCCAACAGTGACCACTCTGCCGTGCCAATTGCCGGAGTGACGCCAAACGGTTAAATGCAGACGATCAGTCTGTTGTGCATTGAAAGACGTGACTTTAATGCACGTCAGTGGGTTTTATTGATGCCAAGGTAATTGCTTTTCTCCCCTTTCCGGGCTCCGGCGCTTTTACCACCGCTCGTTCCGTTTCTAATGGTAAACGATTTCACCCCAGATGGATCAACTGGATTCGAAGTGGTTAGACTGATTTTTCATTTTGCTATAACGTCAAATGTCATGCAGCTGGTGACGTATTTAATGACACCTTGACACCGGGTGACATTTGTGACATTAATGGTTTCGGTGACTGTGACACTTGATGACATTAAATGTGTTCAAATGTGACAGCTTCAGTCCATCCTCAACTACGCTGAGCGAATTGTTGCTAACCTGCCAAAATTCTCGCGTGTTTCAAGCTGTAAGCTTATTAGAGACACGCTGCACTGGCTTCCAATTGAGAATGGAATTACCCTAAAAATGCTCCTCGTGGGAAGAGCTTCGATAGTTGATGCCGCATCAGACAACATCAGAGAGCTCTGTGTTCCTGTTTCGAACCAGCCTAGTTGATTGTCGGGTCGTTGCGTTCAGCAGCTTGTGGAGATCGGTTGGTCCTGCGCTTACGTACGACTATGTGAGCAAACTGTGCTTTCGTGTACATTGTAGCATCCATCTGGAACTGTCTACCTTTTGAGATAGGAAATATTTAATCAGAGTAGCTAAAAATACTACCAGCTTAAGATTGCACCCCTTGTGATCTGTTATGGGGCGCCCTTGTGAGATGTGAGATTCTGAAAGGCACTTGACAAGTAGCCACACACACGCATTCACGCACGCACACAGACACATACATACATGCATACAATGTGTCCAAAATGTCCCCACTGTCACAAAATGTCACCAGATGTCCTGACTGTCCCAAAATGTCACCGAGGTTCACCAAATGGCGCTGGTACCAACAAGCTTTTTGACGTTGGTGACATTTATTGATGCTGTCAAAGCGATTGGCATAGAACGAGAATTTTTGACTTGAAACTTTAATATTCATACATATTCGTGAATATTAGAGCATTTTTAATATTCGTAAATATTCCTAAGTATTCGTTGATGACGTCACTATTTCCATTTTGTTTACGAACTAATTTAAGACTATTGAGACTTCGAACAATAAACTAAGTGAAGTTAGTGATATAAGATGAGTAACTGTATAGCATGTAACTGTTCTTGTTCTAATGCCTACAAGTAGTTTTGGTAATGAATTTTATTACAATTAATCCAGGATTTTGAAGAATTAAGAACGAAAAGAAATTTTAAAACAATATTCGTTGGCCAATATCAATATTCGTCAATATTCGTCAATTTCTACAAATCTTAATATTCGTAATATTCGCATACTCGTTCTATGGCAATTGGATTAGAGTAAGGGCAGAGATTATATCTGCCACAACCTGGAACTTGAACTTTTTCGAGATGTGATGATGTCATGATTTGGTGATCTGATGGTATGGTGATGTGGTGATGTCGTGTTGTAGGTCAACGCAGATCAAGACCTATTCGTGGGACAATGCGCAGGTGGTTCTCGTCGGCAACAAATCCGACCTCGAAGATGAACGAGTCGTCTCAACAGAACGAGGAAAACAACTGGCTCAGCAGATGGGTAATCTAAGCTAATCTAATCTAATTTAATCTAATTTAATCCATGTTATTTAATCCAGTCTATTGTAGTTTTATTCCTTAATTTATTGCACTTGCTGAATGCTCAAAGCCGGTTCATTTGAATCAGATACAAAAGCTTTTCTGCCTACGTATTAGGCCAAAAAAAATAATGTTGTGTTTCCGGTAACCCGACCGAGTCAATTTTTTAGGCCCGACTGGGAAAATTTTGTGAAAAAATTTTTTGGAAAAAAAATTTTTTCAAAAAAAAAAAATTTTTTTTTTAATGACACATGAATTTAACGTTTGCGTGCCAGAGGTGCAGGTTTGGGACATTTAGGAGTAAGAGCAAAATGTTGGATAAAAATATTTTTCAAAATAAAATTTTGTTCCTACCTACCTACCCAGTTTTTTAAAGCTATGTTACCGGAAACACAGCATTATTTTTTTTGGCCTTACATACAAGCGTTTACTTATTTAAGTTTATTTCTTGTTTGTTTATTTATTTGTGGGTGGATGGGTGGGTGTTTGGGTTGGCTGATTGGTTTGTGGGTGGGTGGATGGGTCTGGGTCAGATGAAATGTCTGTATTACCAGGTGTTTCTGTGGAACCTCTAGTGATTGGTATATGTCTGTAGAAACAAAGGATGCTCGAAAACCATTAAATTAGACACCTTTAAAACGTGTCCGACTGACGCTATTTATTTGCCAGCTTCGTTTAAACACTAGTGCACCACTCTTTAGCCCTTAACGGGTAATAATATAGATGGCAACGAGATTTGGGATGAAGGAATGAATATCTGAAAGGATGTCGGAAAATATGTCTGTAAATGCGGTTAATTTGGTGGAATGATGCCACCTTGCTGTCCACTCGGATGTTAGGTGTTCATAACAGTTCAAGGTCTATTACAAATGTTGACGAATTTAGAAATAGTCATGCCAGTGTCCCATTAACAGAGGGAGTGCCAGAGGGAGGTACTGATGCATACAGTCTTTGTAACCGGAAAAATAAATATGATCTTGTAAAATAGTTCAAAATTAAACCCAGACAGCTCAATAAAGAGATTATTGAATATATACAAAAGGACAAGTGGATAGGGTTTTTACTACTAAGGAAGGTGCCCTTTGAATTGTAGCTAGAGTTGGGATGGTGGATTAGAGGGGGTGGGTTTTAGGTGAGCTGGTTTTTTTGTGGGTGGGTTTGGGTGGTATGGATGGATGGATGGATGGATGGATGGATGGATGGATGGATGGATGGATGGATGGATGGATGGATGGATGGATGGATGGATGGATGGATGGATGGATGGATGGATGGATGGATGGATGGATGGATGGATGGATGGATGGATGGATGGATGGATGGATGGATGGATGGATGGATGGATGGATGGATGGATGGATGGATGGATGGATGGATGGATGGATGGATGGATGGATGGATGGATGGATGGATGGATGGATGGATGGATGGATGGATGGATGGATGGATGGATGGATGGATGGATGGATGGATGGATGGATGGATGGATGGATGGATGGATGGATGGATGGATGGATGGATGGATGGATTAAGTGGTGGATGGATACAGGCGTAGTGAATACAGAGGTGGATGAATGACTGGATAAGCTAATGAAAATGTGAACACGTCATAACACACCAACTGTTTTCTCTCTTAGGCCTGGAATTTTTCGAGGCCTCGGCGAAGGACAACACGAACGTGAAAGCGGTCTTCGAACGCCTCGTCGACATCATCTGCGACAAGATGTCGGAAAGCCTCGACTCCGACCCGACCATTCTCAACCAACACACGACCAAACAACTGACGGAAAGCAACGAACCAACTCCTTCCGGTTGCAAGTGCTAGATGGCGCCACGCCTCTGTGTCGCCATGGGGACCAGTTGCCATGGTTACGTCGTCATCGTCTGCTGAATCCACTTGTGTCGGCCGAATCAACATTCCCTTCATTTGCTGCGGTTACTTTAAATGCCATCTGCTTTTCGAATTCGACAGAAATATTTTCATATTGACGAATGAGATTTTTTTTCTTATCGTGCGTATTTTTGTGTGGTGTCTTTGGCCAACCAGTTGTGTTTCAACTGATCGGTCAAGATTTGATTTAAATTATTAAGAATTTAATATGTGTTACTAAGAGGTTGTTTTTATTATTATTATTTATTATTATTATTAATTGCGATAGTAATTGTGGTAGTAGTGGTAGTAGTATTGTCATTCTTATTGGCATTAATATTATTGATATTATTGTTATTAGTATTACTTTATCATTAATAATTATTTTAGTGGTAATAGTATTACTGTCATTATTTCCGTTATTATTTTATTATTAATAAATTATTATTTATTATTATTATTTTGTTATTTATTATTTTTGATTATTATTGATTATTTATTATTATTATTATTATTTATTATTATTATTGCTACTACTACTACTACTATTACTTGTGTCCAAGGTAGCTATGATCCCTTTGGATATCACACAGTGTTTAGCAATTGATTAAAAAGATACAACTGATCCCTTGATAAGATCTGGCTCCATGAAGGCGACAGCAAATATTATATTACTATTAATATGGTTTATTTTGTGCTTATTGCTTTTTGTGGTTTCATTTGAAAGCGCACGCTTTGATGGAAGGCATCTGTCAATCACGAAACTTCATTGTAGTGTTTGCAATTTAATTATAACTTAATTATTATTATTTAATAATAGGAGCTGTGGAAACTTAGTATTCTCTGATTTTTCTGTGTGTTATGTTCGTAAATTTATGTAGCGGTGCTTGCAGACTAAACTACTGGAAGGCACTGTGGGTGAACATCATTTGGTGATAAACTCAGCCTTACAGTTCATGTCACAGGGATCACTTTATTGTCATTGCCCGTGTTATCTGTAGTATTTCAATTGTAATAATTATAAATAATAATTATTTTTCAGCACAGATCAAGTTGCACCTGATATTTCAGGATTAAAAGTATTGGCTGCCACAGTTAGTGGCCATCAGTTTTTTAGATTTAGTTTTTGGGGCGATTTAGGTTGCGAACAACCGTGGTATGCTGAGGCTAAGAAAATGAAGTCGCTAACACTTCATATCCATGGCTGCTACTTCAGAGCTAGCTTAAGGGACTGTTCTTCTTCTGCGTAGGTGACCATCTCGGCTATAATGAGTTCAGTTAATATACACTGTTGGTGGGAAGATCAGGTGGCGAGGGAAAGGCCTGGCCACCTGCCATCATATGCCGAGGCTGAGAAAATGAAGTCGCTAACAGTTAATGCCCATGGCTGCCTCTCAGGGCTAGCTTAGGGGACTACTTTTCTCTCTAGGGTGGTGAACCAGCATGGGGGACATAGCTGCCAGTTGTACTGTGTTGTGGGTATAGCTGATTGGATTGTGAATTTCAATGATGAGGTTTGAATATGTTGTTTTTGATTATGTATGGCAGTCCATTCGGTAGCACTTTGAACCTGTGATCCAACAGTTGGAGGTTTGTGCCAGTGGAGTGGACTCCATGTAATTAGTACAATTAAGAACCAAATTGAAAGTAACTTCTTCTTCGTAGACCAGACACTTGTGTGCTTTACAATGCTTTACAATTGTCGTGTAGTAGTGTCTGATTACTGTACTTCAACTATAAGACTTAAGTGTGTATGCATATAATGATCATGTTAACATAGAGGTGTCCGGTGTTAGCCCTCCATGTGCTCTGGTACCAGACATTATGGCTCTTTGTAAAGTTTCTATTGTCGTATTGTCTAGCTTCCAGATACAATAAGACACCAGAATGTAGTTTTACAGCGAATTATTTGTGGCTGATATCATTTTTGAAAATCTCTGTATCTCAGTACTAATCCAAGTCATTTCCAGCCACTATTCTTCGTCCAGATTATCGCTTGCCATTACCGATGATTTCGGCAGAGGCCACTATACTGTAGCGCCGAAATTAAACGAAGTTGCGAAGCTAGATTTGCCATGGCGATTTTCCTATCAGCAGTTTCTTTTTCTGCCAAGGCCTATAATTATGCTTTTTATTACTAGATAACAACATTACCAATCGGATAGTTTAAGATGTACGGGCAGCCTCAAGATGTCGCTAAATACGAATGATGCAGTGCTTTTTGCTAGACACCTTTAGAACGCTTTCAACGTACGCTGTTTGATGGCTCGGTACTAATCCAGAAGCAACTGCAATATAGACTTGCAAGCCAAAGAAATCAAGAAACTAAACATATAGCCTACAGTAGGCTAACTGTTTTTTAAAGAAAAATTCTAAAACAGTGCATGTGGCAATACACCATTGCTTTGTTAAAGAAGTAAATGATCTTGTTCTTAATGTATACTTGTACACTTGAGAACTTAGTACTTGTACTCGAACTTGAGACCTTAGTACTTATACTCCTACTCGTACTTGAGAAGTCAGTACTTGTACTTGTACCTGAAAACTAAGTACTTGAAACCACGGACTATAGCTGCCATAAGATGTCATTAAACTTTTGGAATAATAATAACAATATATGGCTGTTGATTGGACGTAGGCCTATTATTGGTGCGACGCTGGTGGCAGTTATACGGATGGTCCTCAGTATGTGTGGAATATGATTCTTGTGGCTTTCATAATTATGCGTATGACTAAGTGTTTGAAACAAGGATCGTATTGTTGTTGAGTCCGGATCGCAATTGAATCCTGGCGTGCGAGAGAATCCCTCGGGAGAGATGGATAGAGAGATTACTGATCGTGATGGATGTGGGCAAGAGGGCGTTTGCGGTGGAAGCGCCGAAGCGATGCTGAATACAAGCAACTGGAGAGATCATCAAATGGTTTTTGGTTATTGCGTTTACAAAGGGAAAGCTTCGGGCCAAACCTACTGCGTGGGTGGCAGATCTTGTCTCCAACTGGAATATCACTTCCCTCCTCCTGCCTGGCTGTCTGCCTGCCTGCGTGCCTTCCTGTCTGTCTGTCTGCCTGTATGTCTACCTGTCTTTCTGAATCTAGCTCTGTCGATTTGCCTGCTTGCCTTCCTTGCCTGTCTGTCTGTGTCTGCCTGTCTGCCTGCCTGCCTTTTATGCATCACTATTGGTCTGTATGTCTACCTGTCTGTTTATCTGCCTGTATGTTTCGTTGTCTGCCTTCCTGTCTGTATGTCTGCCTGTCTGTATGTCTACCTGTCTGTCCGCGTGTCTGTCTGCCTGCCTATCTCTGCTTGGCTGTCTGTCTACCTGCCTGCCTTTCATGTATGCCTGTTTGTCTGTTTGCCTTCGTGTTTTTTGGTTTCGTCTTTCTGCTGATCTGTAGCGTTCAGAAACTTGACCATAGGCAAAGAGTGTCGGAGATTTCTGATTAAGGATTGAATTCATTATGTTAACGATCTGTGTATAGAATCGGTCATGTTATAAAATTAATCATCCGGGACTAAATGACGAATGGACCGATTATCTACAGAACTCTAGAGATTGACTGGATGATTAAATAAATAAGAAAGATATTTGCTGAATTTTTACTCATTTCATTTTTTTCGGTGATTTTATGGCTTTTGTTTTCATGATGATGAGATTCTGTTTAGTAATTATTGATTGTCTGGTATTATTTGGTTTTCATTGTGCAATGTGTGATGTGCCAGTTACTAACATTTGATGCTAATGAATAATTGTCTAGGTGCTTTAGAAGGCCAGATTAGTGTCTGGTTGTGGGTCACAGTGACTCTGCCAGTTACTAACAGTTAGTGGTAGTGAATAATTGTCTAGTTACTGCAGAAGACTACAGGTAATTTCTGGTTATGTGCTACAGCGACTGTCCTTTATTCCTATACATTTATTAGTGTGTCTGCCTTTCTAGACATTACTTTTACGAGCGCAGTAATGTAATATGTGCACCACGTGTTTTATTTGTTCCTATGTTTACTTGGCCCCTGAGTAGGGAGGGGAGGGGTGTTGGAGAAATTTATGGGTGGGCGTTTGAGGGCAACGACCCACCAGGGTGATATTTAAACATGACTTTCCTGTTGGTTGTAGTTGTCATGGAAGAAAACCGCGTCTTATTATTTTTCAGAGATATTTTGAGAAGAGTTTATTTTTAAAACCATTCTTACATTCCCAGCTTTATGTAACAGTGTAACTTATTTAAGCATGGCTGCTAGTACACCATGGCCGTAAAAAAAGCTTCCGCTCGACGACAGTCATTACGCAAATTTTCTAAACGTGAGTTAACAAAAGATATTTAGGTGGTGAAAAGTGTCAAATATTGAACTGGGATGTAAATTTTGCTGTTAGTAGATAATTCAAGAATTATAATATTTTCAGTTGAAATTCTGGATCTGAACATGGGTTATAATTTATTATGCCATGGTGTATGAAGCTTTGTTCTACATTTTTCTGTACTAGCTTTTTGAATGACATCTTTAACTAACTTATTAACCGGATTTCTGTGTGTAATCTGTTTGAAAAATTGACACAACCTGCAAAAAGTGAAATTTTCTGCTTGGTTACATTACATTCGTGATATTACATTATTTGTTTTGTGGCTCATTGGTTGAACACTTGACTTGTAATGTGATGTGTGCTGGTTCAAACCTTGCCGAGCTGGTTGCTGTGCAGACCTTTCGCAAGACCTTAGATGCTTTACGCCGTTGCTTGACGATTCTTTGTTAGCTGCTTAGATTGTAGAGTAAAGTAAACCTAGTGGAACGTAGTAAAGGCGTTCAGTTGTTACAGGTTGTAGTGCTATATAAATGGTAATTTTACGAATTTCAAAATATACACTGCATGCACTAGATTGTAATATTTTCATAGGATCGTTCATTACCCTATGATCATGATAGATTAACCTATGATCATTATTCCATTATCATCATAGATCATCATGGGATCATTACCCTATGATCATCGTAGATCATCATAGGATCATTACCCTTGATCATCATAGATCATCACAGGGTAAGGATCATCATAGATTAACCTAGGATCATTACCATAGGATCATCATTATCTATGATCCTCACCCTGTGTGTTGCAATATAAGGAACAGAAATGACTAAATGAATTTTGGGATGAATGTATGAATGGATTTTGGGTAAAATTGTTTTTTTAGTTTGATTTTTAATCTTTATTTTAATCTTTACTTCTTAAACAATTAATGTGGAAGTTCTTTGTGGGTAAAGTTAACACGTTGCTAGAGTTACAAGATGCTCCAATATTGATCATGGGACTTTCAGTTGAATTCTGCTAAAACTAACTTGTTTAAACCGCATGCTTTAACCCACGTTGCTTGTGATTAAATACTGGTTCCAGAGGTATAATTTCATGCATAATAATATTATGAATATATTATGTGATTAGTGTGTACATATATATATATCATGTGATCTATATATCACATAATATATATGTATTATTGTGATATGCATGTATATATAATTTCTCGCTGTGTGTGTATATTTATGTACGAATTATAATTTTTGTAAGAGAATTTATTATTACATTATATACATTTTTGTGTATCACGTTGTACAGGTGCTACGTATTACACTGTACAGGTGTTATGTATTACACTGTACAGGTGTTACATATTACACTGTACAGGTGTTACGTATTATGCTGTACAGGTGTTACGTATTACACTGTACAGGTGTTACGTATTACACTGTACACTGTACAGGTGTTACTGCATGAACTGGTCCCACTGTTGAATTTGGAACTTGTGGTATTACATAATTTGCAAGCACAGTGTGTGTTGGTGTTGTTCCTTAGAGGTTGACGTCGTTTAATAATGTAATGTTATGTAATGTAATGTAACAAGATATGTCTAAGGCATCATTTAAGTGTTGCTCAGAATGATCTGAATACAGCCCCTTATGAGATCTTTCTCAGAGCTGGAAGTTGGATGATCGGCCATCATGATCCTAGTCATAGGTTAATGATCCTGTGATAGTCCATGATGATCATAAGGTAATGATCCTATAATCTATGATGACCCTAGGAATCCTATATGACGATCCTAGTTATAATGATCCTAGAATCTGTCATGATACTACGGTGATGAATGATCCTATGATATTATGGTGATCCTAGCACAGTGTAAACATTGTTTGTAGACGTGGAAATTGTCCAAGGGGATCCTAGAGTGTGACAATCGCATAATGTTCTTACAGTGCAGTGAATGGTAGAGCTGTGCTTTAGATCTGGAACATGTTTATGAAAGTTCTGAGGTAAAGTGCTATATACTGCTATTGGCTCTTAGGCGAGTTCGAAATTCAGAAGCTTTTCAATAGATGCAGGGTTCGTCACCGTTCGTGTTTTGCCCGGTCCATGAAAGAAATGGTACGGCTTAGTTGGGGCAAAAAGGGTTTCACCCCTTACACTGTGGTTCATACTATATCCTACTCCTCATGAATGAAGAACTAAGAGGAAGATCTGTATTTTGAAACAACGGAGGACAAATCTATGCAAAATGAGTATGAAGCAGTCAAGGAAAGACCTGTGGAATGGTTGTGCCTCCCACTGCATTACACTGGGGAGGAGTAATACCTATGGAGATTGGAACTGCACCAACGAGGTGAGAGCAGCTGCCCTTCCCCTACAAATCGCACCTTCAACACAGCAACTGGGAGCCAGTGCATGAAGGAAAGCTGTCCATTTACTAAAGCAATTTCCGTGCACAACTTCCAAGAGTTTGCGTCAGTTTAATGTAGTTTTAGGATGAGCGGCTGAACAACATTAGTAGGCCTAGTTACCCTGCTGGAAAATCCAGAGACAGTTTCAACTTTCAAGTATTGACTGCTTAGTTATTTATGCGAACGCAACATTTGACACACCTTTTTTAACGTTGACGCTCTAGCTTATAGCTTCGGAAAGTCAGTGGGTTTAGTATATACACGGTGATCAATAAGAAGTAAGCCAAACTTTGTGTCTCATATAAGTACTTCTAACATGAAAACAGTATTTAATATTTTTGTGAAGAAACTCTCAGTAGTATGGTTTGATTATTTAATTAAAGAAGAGCAAAATGTCCTCCTTCTGCTTGCACGTAAGCCTTCAGGCGCAGCCATTGGGCAACGTTTTCTTCAGTGCGCATGACCTTCGTCTGCCATGTACCAATGACGCGGTCGACTGACCCTGTTACGCTAATTTTTCGAAGCAATTTATCTAATCCGTTTCTGGTCCAGTGTTTTTCTGGAAACTCTTGTAGAAATTGACGGTGCTGTAATTCTTGGATTCTCTCAAACCTTTTATCAGTGTAAAGTTTCAAGACATTTTTTTCGGAAATTGATAGTTTCTTGTTTATGTTTTCAATCGTATTATCGTCTGCTTTTTGAGTAGGAAATATAAACTGGAAGTCATTAAAATGAAAAAATAAGTATATGCATATTTTTATATTTAAAATATTATTAATAAAATATAGTTCAAGTTTTAATATTTGTTTATAAAGCTTGGCTTACTTTTTATTGAATCACCGTGTATAGGCTAGCCTATTATGATGAGTTCATTGCCTTTAGATATTAGAATTTTTATCCAGGAGCGACTTGTAAAATATAATGAATAAGGTGCAAATACCGCCAGGTCAGAAATGCGTTTTGAACTCAATTTGCGCCTCTGAGAAGCCTCAACTATAGTATGCATAATTGCATATACACTGACCGTAGCTTAGCCTACACTGTGGATGGAAAGTTCATACAGCGAAGGAGAGAAATGTCAACTGGATAAATTGGAATGTCAACTGGAATGTCAACTATGAGGCATTAATTCGCTAACACATGTCATACCCGTGGCTGTCTCTTGGAGTTTACTACTTTTAACGAACTGCTCGTCACTGTTTCAAATTGTCTATGGGGCCGTCCATAAATCTACGACGCTATTTTTGACCACTTTTACCCCCTCCCCCTGTCACAAACTGTCACAAAACTCGGACCCCCCCTAAAGTACGTCACACTTTCAACATAGAAATAATAATACTTCCGAAAGCTTAGGCTAATACATAAACAAAGCTTCGCAACAGCATTATTACTAGCGCTCCTAGCGAGAGGAATTGAAAAACATTCAGGAGATATGCATTTCATGCTATTTTGACATAAAACTAATTAAAATGTTTCAGAAAATTTTGAAAATTATTTTTAAAGCTATGAAATTCTGCTAAAAATAAAAAATAAATTATAAATAAAATTTAAAAATAAATGTGTGACGTCACACATGGCCTGAACCCCCCCCTGTCACAAACTGTCACACTTTCTTAAACCCCCTCCCCCTGGAGCGTGACGTACTTTATGGACGGCCCCTATCACTAGTTTCATCACAGGATACAAAATATTGGCTTACTAAATCCATTGCATTCGTTTGGAAAAGTCTGTCTCAAAGTTATTCGGTAGATGGCGCATGTGAATGCGATCCCAGAGCTATCTATTACCGATAGATAGCTCCGCGCTGGACAATCAGACACAACGACCTGATCAGAAAGACAGGCACCGACTTACCACTGTACTCAAATGCCAATGCTAAGAAAATTGGTGTCGCTAACACTTCATACGGACTCGTTCACCCCATGACCTTTATTAAGTTTGGGGCAAACTCAAGAACCTATTACTTGTAGCCTATTGGGGCAAATATAGGTTCCTTGATATTAAACTGTAAATAAATGGCCAATAATGCTGGATGGCTGCGGCAGCCAATTGAAGTGGGCGGGGCTTAGATTGACAATGCCTGGCGAAGTCAAGCTAACCTTTGACCTTGTACACAAGGCCAGTTCAAACTTTGGATCGTAATTTGCATTAAAGCTTAATAGCTTGATACAAAGTTCAGATGTTCTTTCGTAATTAGACTCGATTATAAGTCTTAGTCTTAGTCTCCACTGGGATCAGACGTGTTCAGTTCGACTGCCCCAAAGCATCAACGATTCGCCCTAAAATGGCCAGCGAGAAAGTCTTCACCCGAAAAATCGTAAGGTTGCCAAATGCTACACCTTCAGGAGTTCCATACAGGTAAATATTTGTGTTGTGTAATCAGGAAAATAATAACAGATGTGGTGGGCGTATCCCTCGAACAAAAACGAGGCCTACATGAGCGACCCCGTTCCAGGGCGGATCGGGGCAGTCCGGCAAAATATATTTGATATAAGTAGCCTATATTTGGTCTGGCTATGTCAAAACCAAAATTTCGAACGAATCAGCGAAGGAGAGGAGTGGCAACTAGCTAAGAAAAATTCGTTAACAATGACCAGTCATACCCGTCACTGCCTCTCGGAGTTAGGCTAACTATCTTTACGGACTGATCTTCAACTGTTTAAAAAAGGGACTATCAAAATGTTTCATCACTGGATATGGCGCCTACATAAACATAAACGTTGGCCTACGCCGCGACTAATAATTCATTGCATCAGTTTACAAAAGTATCTTTAAACGTTATTCGGTAGATGGCGCATGTAAATTTAGATGCTCTATGCCAGCTACGCGAGCGCACGATATGTCCAAACTATCGGATTATGCTAAAACCTTAACCTACATTATACTACCTCGTAGGCTACCTGGCTATATTATCTATAACCGATATTCGCTAGCTATTCGGGTAACACATGTACAATGTCTTAAACACGACACGTATGGTTGATTATTGTAAAAAACAGATTTAATTTTGGCGGATTTAGCCTACTCTTTTAGTTGGCGTAGGCCTAGGCCCTATATCATAGTTGAATTGGCGGATCTCAAATCCGAGATGCCGGATATGAGGTCCGGTTAACCACTGCTCCAACCAGTGGCGGTCCAGGGAGGGGCTGAACTTAACCTGCTCTAACGGTTGAATTTTTCGGTTTGTCTTTATTTAGTTGTGTAGATCTTTTGACCATTTAGAATGAAATTCTAAGAGAACTATCGATATCTTAAATTTGCTGTTCGTTTTTTGCTTTAATTCGTAACAGTCCAGCGGTCATCATCGACAACACCATGTACCTATCTGGAGCGATTGGAATGGATCCTGCCACGAACGAAGTTGTTCCAGGTGGAATCGGACCAGAAACGGAACAGGTGGTTCACTTGAGGATTTTATTTCGAGACTGCAGGCTCGTTGACACTGTCTTCACTGTGCTTCAGTGAAATGTAATGTAAATCACCGAAATGTATCAGTGCCAAACAAAAAGGGAGATCAGGTTATATATGCGCTGTACCCAATTAGGTCCTCATTCCACAGGAGCCAGGCTGTTTGTTCCCTGAGGTGCCAGGTCAGAATTCGGGGAAGTCAAGCCGTGGAGACGGCGTTGTGCTACGGAGGAGGGTTAGAACAAGAATCGTGATAGGATGGCGTTAGAATCAGGATAGTATAGGATAGGAATAGGATTATAACAAGGATAGTATAGGTCCTATAGGCCTAGGATAGGATTAGAACCAGGATATGATACGATTAGAACTGAGAAATGCATGAACCATGTTTTCAACACGATAATTCTCCCATGTAACAACTTCTATTCCTAAATACACATACCTTACCAAACCTCAACATAACTTACATTACTTCACCGTAACTTATCTTACCTACCATACTCTACACTTAGTACCAAAGCTCGAGGGTACGTACCATACGTATTCTATTTTTTGAAAGGTACGTACGTTTTTTAACGTACCCTATTTTAGGGTACGTAAACAATACAAATATACGTTAACCACGTCATTGCTCATTATAAGAATGTTCAATTTAATTTTAAGCAAACAATCACAACCCAGTATACAGCGTAGTAAATTGCTGCAATGCTATAATGTAGGTCTATGTTTATCCAGCATACATTGCATTTAATGCACTAATGTCAGATTAATTATACATAGGCTATGGGTCACCGAGTAAACCATAAATAAAATTTTCGTGTATGATACGTAGGCCTACCATACGCGTATTCTATTTTTGAAAGGTACGTACGTATTTTAACGTATTCTATTTTAGGGTACGCGTACCCTCGAGCTCTGCTTAGTACCCTATGCACAGTGTAGCTTTAATTCACCTTTATTTATTTTACGTTATAGGCCAACCTCACAGCTTTTTCTCTACGTTACCTAACCTTACCTTACCATATGTTGTTAGCTTACCTTGTTCTACAAAACCTTTATTTGCCTCGTCATAGAACCTTGCGTTCTCTTTACCTCGGTTTACTCCAGGGGTGCAAAACAACAAACTTTTTTCAAAAATGAAAAGTTGGTTTTTGGTTATTTGGTTTTTTGTTTTTGAGATGTTCCTATTTCGGATCATAAAACTCGTAAAAATGGCATAATACCGTTCAAATTAATCACAAGCATATAAATGAAATTAACTAGAACAGCAGAACCGTAGAATGTCATAAAACAAAGTTAACAAAGACAATACAACAATTGCCAGGAGAGTTGAAGAGACGAAATTTTTGGCATTTATAATTTAGAAATTTGTAAAAAAAATCAAAATTTGCGGGTTTTTGGTTTAAAAAAAAAAAAAACCAAGCCTTTAACAGCCCTGGTTTACTCCACGTTTAACGTCTCACCTGACCTAACGTGCAATGCCGTCTTGTCGTACCTTACCTCTTGTCTTTAACACTGTGTGCTGTGGCCTGCATGTATATTTCAGGCTCTGAAGAACATTGGTGGTCTTCTGAAGGTCGCAGGAATCGACTACAACAACGGTTTGTAAATGCGAGCGGCAATCATAGCCAAGCTTCGTTAAAAATGCGCTATATCACTCTAGTAAATAAGGCGCGCTTTCTGGATAGCTTCAGCTACGGTTATTGCTAGGCGTTTATTTAGAAGTAGGCCTAAGCTTATAGATCAACATACACGGGCATTGAACTGTGACTTTGAAATGATTTTTTTATAAAATTGACGGTAGATTAATTTGAAAAGTTTGAGTATTAAGGCAGAACGCCTGCTCTGGGTTATGAATATTCATTACGTATTTTTGATGATTTATACAGTTGTCAAGGTAACCGTTCTACTGTCGGACATCAATGATTGGCCAGCTATGAACACCATCTACGCAAAGTGTAAGTATGATAATCAAGAAAATTGAGAGGTACGTTAAAGGCGCTATATAAAGTGTCTAAATAAATAAATGCATACATGCATGCATACATATATACATGCAATGTATTTATGTATGTAGGTATACGTATGTATCCAGTGGCGTACCGTACGGGGGGCAGAGGGGGCGAGTCGCCCCGGGCGGCACTTTAGGGTTGAAGAAAAATAAAAAAGATTGATTATTGGATAAAAAATGAAAAAGTAGGAGAAAAATGAAGAAAAAGAAGGAAGGAATGAAAGAAACCGTCACTTTGGTAGAGTCGGCTTGACTTCCGACGCCGCCTCTAAGCCTCCGTTAGGGACGGTATCACTCTGAGAGGTCTATGTTAAACACTATACATAATTGTAGAAATGGAAGCAGTTTTTTTAATGCTTTCTAAGTATGAGCATATTATATTATTATCCATAATCCAAATAATTGGGCTGAATTTTTAAAAAACACTAAAAATTCGGAGCTGAAGTGCAGAGAAAATCTAAAAAAACAGTAGGCCCATAGTATATAGGTGGTGCCGCAGCTACGCGCCGATATTTTTTTCTTCTACCTCCGCAACTCATGCAATAAAATGTTTTATTATCTAATAATATAGGTTTCAGTAAGTTGAAAATGTAGGCTATAGCTAAGACGGATAATTAAAAAATGCAGTGAAAAGTGATAAATCCAGAGAAGCTGTCAACTTCATAAAATAAAATTGTAGGCTTATAGGCCTATGTAATGAGATCTACGATCAACATCAAAACTGAAATCTCTTATAGAAAATAGCATATCCAAAACTAAGTGGCCAATGGCGGCATTTTGGGCCGTCGCCCCGGGCGGCATTTCAGCACCGTACGCCTCTGTATGTATCTATCTATCTATCCCTTCAAGATAACTACTCAGAGGCGCTCCAGACCAGGCCCGGTCAAAGAGGGAAGTCTTAAGTATTATTATTATTATTATTATTATTATTATTATTATTATTATTACAGTAGTTTTATAAAGCGCCCGTTCAAGACAGTCTACTCAGGAGCGCTCCCAGCCCAACCTCGGTCAAACAGGACAGTCTTAAGGCTAGAGAAGAACTGAGCAGAGTGTCCTATTGAGGTCAGACGCAGTGCCACCGGAAGCCCATTCCAGGTCACCGGGCCAGCCACAGAGAAGGCGCGGCGCTGTCGGATAGCAGTCCGAGCACGGGGGACAAGGAACTCTGCTTGCACCGCTGAGCGTAACGAGCCACGACGCGGAACAGTAGTAGGCTATGTATGTTTGTATTCATGCATATATGCACATAAATATACATAGATAGCATTACATATACACATACATGCATTCATACATTTTCATTTGGCAACTATTCGACACTATAGCCTGCGCCACTCTCATAATTATTTCTAGTGTTTAACGACATGGCTGCCAAGGCTGTTGACATCGCCCTCCTGCTTTATCCAGGCTTGGGACTGGCACACCACCCAAAAACGACAGTGGCGAAGTATTCCCCATTCTCATGTAACCAGGGGCTCAAACTTATTGACAGGCGTTAAGCCGATTCCAGCGGTTGTTCTGTAAGTGGTGTGTCTTGATTGTCTGAAATTGTTTTTGTCTGTTAGATTTCAAGAGTCACCATCCAGCTCGTGCTGCGTATGCTGTGAAGAACCTGCCAAAGGTAAGGCTCACTCGGAAGGTGTTTTTCATCAGAAGACTTCTGAAGCGCCCTAAAAATCGTTCAACAGGCGACATTCGCTGGTGGTCAAGTTCTGCAGTGTGAGCGTTGGACAGGGCAATCTCAAGCCAGGGACCGTGGGATTGACTCCCTGCCGGCTATAGAGGGCCTGTGGGAAGAGAATGAGCACATCTCCTACTTATATTTATTCAGGCACCATTGTCTCGATTTACTTAATGGCACAAATGCTAGTTGATGTTAGTTAAACTTTAAAACCTTGGAACATAAATTGTAGGGGCTGCAGATTTGTTAAACCCGATTCTGAGCCTACTCGTTCTATAATTATTAATTACTGATATAGTGATACTCGGACGTATGTATGCATGTCTGCATATTATACGACGAATATGAAGCTTCCACGAAACTGTTGAATATTCAATGAATTTATCGCGTCTACCTGTTGAATATTCAATTAATTTATCGCGTCTACCTGTTGAATATTCAATGAATTTATCGCGTCTACCTGCTGAATATTCAATGTATTTATCGCATTTGTCTGTGCGAGTGGATTGCCACGTTTTCTAGGTCCCTCTACTGTAGCAGAAGATTGAAATTGTTATGCGTAAAATTAAAAACTGCTTCAGTGTTATAGATTCCTTTTGTGACTTTGAGCAATCAGATTGAACTAGGACTTTTGAAATAACAGTCTTGCTGTTTTAGACTTGATTTGGTATAATTATAGCATCATCGTATAAGCTGGTAATTTTTGTGGCGGACGCTCAGATATTTCATAGGTTTACATCTCCATTTGTTACTGGATTTTATTTGATATCCTTGTAGGGTGCCAAGGTGGAAATCGAGGCCGTGGCTGTTGTGGGGAAAATTGTGGACCAGGAATGACTATATGATAGCGACAGCAAACTCTAACACACAAGGAACTATACGCTACGCCGATGCTATCCATCCAATCTTCCAAGCCGCCTTGTCAGCTCCTCTGCCTCTCCTCTCTGGCAACTGGGCTCGGATCTTCCCTTCAAGTCTCTGGATCACCCTCCTAAGACGCAGCGCTTGTGAATAAGGAGGTGCCCTGCACTTAGTTTTAAAGTAGTGCTTTATAAATTTGGATTTTGCGATTAAAATGCTAGTTATTAGTGCGCCCTGCTGTGTCTGAAAACGTGAAACGTCAGAATGTTTTCATTTAACCAAGTATCCATAGGTTGTCGGAACGAATTTAGTATGATATTTTGAAATAATTACGGCCTTAAATAGCATGTAGTAGTAGTAGTGAGTTTGTAGTTTTTATTTGCAGACTATTTGTCCATAATTGCAAAAGCCTTGTATTCTTTATTCTAGCATTCTGATGAAAGTTTTGAATTATATTCGTCTGTCTGAAATAAAATATACTCTAAATCGTTTTGTTCTCTGCTGTATTAAACGGAAAGGATCTCCGAAATTCGTATAGTATTTGCTGTTTTGAAGTTATAAACTTTCTGCACTTTTATATCTGGTAAAATCAGACACAACTGTTGATAAACCGAAAGTGTAGGAGCCAAACCGAAACAGTAACTGTAGGAGCCAAACTAACAGTGTAGGAGCCAAACCGGTTGTGCAGGAGCGAAACGCACAGTGTAGGAGCCAAACCGATAGAGTAGGAGCATAGTTTAGGAGCTAAACTGATAGGGGCCTACTGTAGGAGCCAAACCCATTTTGTAGCAGCCAAACCGATAGAGTTTACTATCGCTTCTGCAACGTGGAGGTGTGGTGGCGACGGCGGTGGAAGTTGGTGGCGACAGCGGTGGAGGTTGGTGGCGACGGCGGTGGAGGTTGGTGGCGACGACGGTGGAGGTTGGTGGCGACAGCGGTGGAGGTTGGTAGCGATGGCGGTGGAGGTTGGTGGCGACAGCGGTGGAGGTTGGTAGCGATGGCGGTGGAGGTTGGAGGTTGGTAGCGATGGCGGTGGAGGTTGGTGGCGACAGCGGTGGAGGTTGGTGGCGACAGCGGTGGAGGTTGGTAGCGATGGCGGTGGGTTGGAGCGTGGCGGTGGAGGTAGGTGGCGACAGCGGTGGAGGTTGGTGGCGACAGCGGTGGAGGTTGGTGGCGATGGCGGTGGAGGTTGGTGGCGACAGCGGTGGAGGTTGGTAGCGATGGCGGTGGAGGTTGGTGGCGACGGCGGTGGAGGTTGGTGGCGACAGCGGTGGAGGTTGGTAGCGACGGCGGTGGAGGTTGGTGGCGACAGCGGTGGAGGTTGGTAGCGATAGCGGCGGTAGCGAGGTTGGTGGCGACAGCGGTGGAGGTTGGTAGCGATGGCGGTGGAGGTTGGTGGCGACAGCGGTGGAGGTTGGTAGCGATGGCGGTGGAGGTTGGTGGCGACAGCGGTGGAGGTTGGTAGCGATGGCGGTGGAGGTTGGTGGCGACAGCGGTGGAGGTTGGTAGCGATGGCGGTGGAGGTTGGAGCGATGGCGGTGGAGGTTGGTAGCGACAGCGGTGGAGGTTGGTGGCGACAGCGGTGGAGGTTGGTAGCGATGGCGGTGGAGGTTGGTGGCGACAGCGGTGGAGGTTGGTGGCGATGGCGGTGGAGGTTGGTGGCGACAGCGGTGGAGGTTGGTAGCGATGGCGGTGGAGGTTGGTGGCGACAGCGGTGGAGGTTGGTAGCGATGGCGGTGGAGGTTGGTGGCGACAGCGGTGGAGGTTGGTGGCGACAGCGGTGGAGGTTGGTAGCGACGGCGGTGGAGGTTGGTGGCGACGGCGGTGGAGGTTGGTGGCGACAGCGGTGGAGGTTGGTAGCGATGGCGGTGGAGGTTGGTGGCGACAGCCGTGGAGGTTGGTGGCGACGGCGGTGGAGGTTGGTGGCGACGACGGTGGAGGTGTAGTGGCAACCTCCACCTATTAAATAATTATTAGGCCTTTATTTTGGGGTGATTGAACGTGTAGGCCTAGTGGTTAGCGTGCAGGACTCTCAATCGATAGGTCGGAGGGTTCAAATCCCCGCCAGGGCAGATATTTAGCCTATTTCGAGATTTCTGCTCCACCTGCGCCCCCTAGCCGTAATCGTAATCGTAATCTCCAAACTTCTAAAGCGCCACTCGAAAGCCAAGCGCAGGGCACCAGCTTATTCACGAGCGCTGCGTCTAATCAGAGGGGTTGTCCAAAAAGAGTAGTCCGAGGGAGGTCCGAGTCCGGTTTCCAGGGGATCAGAGAGGGCACAGCAGATGTTAAGGCGGGTGTCTTTTAGGTCGAGGATTGGAAGGTACAGGATCAGATGAGTCAGGATAAGAGTTCTTGAAAAGCAGAGACTTTAGTTTCGAGTGGAAAGCCTTGGGGGTGATGGATAGAGGAGCCTGAGGCAGACGATGGTGGATGATTGGCGATGATGGTGGAGGAACCGAAAAAGTGCGGAATTCAGGAGGTAGATCGTTCCAGAGACGCGGCGCAGTGTTGGATATTGCTCGGTTGGAGAACTTGAGATGAGTAGTGACCGGGGGTCTAGAAAGAGTGAGAACGGAGGATGATCGGGTAGAACGGGTTGGCTGGATGGTGAAGAGTTCGCGGAGATATCTGGGCTGGGAGTGTTGTAGGGAGTTGTAGGTTAGTGATAGGACTTTGCCAAAACCGACCGTACACTGTCGATGGGAAGACGAGACGGCGAGGGAAAGGACTGGCCACCCGTCTTCATAGTAGGAGTTTCAGTTTAACGACACTGCATGATAAGTTGATAACAAAGATCAATGATGTCGCCCTCTTTCATCCAAGAGGTCGTTGCTTGGGACTGGCAAGGACGAGCAGTGACGTGTAAGTAAATGAAGTCGCTAACACTTCATATTCATGGCAGCCTCAGGGCTAACTGAAAGAACCGCTCTTTTATATTTTACCCCCGAAGTAAAAGGGGTTTAAAAAATCTAACCACGTGACACGAACGGTATACCGAGGTCTGATAACAGACCCCGAGTATACCGTCGCCGGTATGTTTTGTGAAATATTGCATTAAGTAGCATTACAGTATTAACATTTGCAGGTGTTCAATATTGATGCTCCGAAAAAGAACCACTTAACTTTAAAAGATTTGCGCAAAATGAAAAATCTTTACAGATAATATACTGAGATATTAAAACTCAAATTTTTTATCGCCACAGTAACAAAATAACGAACTGCGAATAATAGTTTAATTAGTTTTGCTAATTCGTTCGAAGATTTGCCTGTTGGCCACCAAGCGACTAGAAAGTTAATCAGGCGACTTCAAAAACCCAGAAAACAGCAATACCGTAAGTTAGTCCATTACGGGCGCCATGAGTATGAAGTCTTAGCGACTTCAGTTTTCTTGTTCTTGGCATCCATGAATTCACTCATTCGGGAATTTATATAGCGCCATTCAAGGAAACTACTCAGGCACATGAGGACGTTAACATTTTTCACACACACCCAATTCAGATTTGACAATTCGAACCCTGCCTCCGCTCCCTGGCCTTCCCACTAGGCTAACAATGTGTGGTTATCGTAGGTTACTCATTATTGTCGAGTTCGCTAGGAGGTGCAAGTTGAGGCGACATGAATCAGATTTGTCATCGCCAAGAAAGGTGAATATTGTGAACCAACACATTCGCAAGCGATCCGTCAAATAAGCTTGAGTAATGAGAGTGTAGTTCAAAATCCCAAGATTGCTATGCAAAATTCCAAGATCCCAAGTCGACCCAAATCCCAAAATCTTGGGAAAAATCCCAAGGAGTTGCAGCAGTGAACGGTACCAGCTCGTGAGCGTAACGGCCGTAACCGCGTTCAGTTAACGTTTCTTGTGTGATCACCCTATTTTGCCATTATTCATTCATTCATTGCGAAGTTTTATATAGCGCCCCTTCAAGGTTACTACTCAGAAGCGCTCCCGACCACAGCACGGCTGAAAAGGACAGTTTTGAGGCAAGTATAGAAAGCTTCACAGTGGATTCTGGGATGCAAGCGCAGCGTCAAAGAAAGCCCGTTCTAGAGGGAGGGGCCAACCACTGAGAAGGCCCGATTCTGCTTAGTAGCTGTGCGGGCAAAAGGGACCATGAGCACGCCCCGCTCAGTAGAGCGGAGAGAGCGACGTTACGGAGCACCCAATGTAGGGCAGCAGAGGTCGCGTAGATAGGCAGGGGCTAGGCCCAGCAATGACCGCCAGACCAAAGCTATGATCCGATACGAGAATCGCTGCAGTAAGGGGAGCCAATGAAGCACATCCAGCATATAACCTGAGACGTGGCCAAATTTGGGAATACGTCCGCAAAGGCGTGCGGCAGAGCGCAGGACCCGGTTCAGGCACCCCAACCGACCAGCAGGGAGGCCAACATAAGCTCGTAACCAGAGCCGTCGCAGCAAACGTGTATCCAGATTTTCAAACTGTTTATTCGAGAAAAAGCAACAAAAGTTTCATTCTAAAAACCTGTAAAAAGAAACGATGCAGACCTTAGAACACAACCCTCAACCAGATACAATCGACAGACGACCTTACACGCAATTGGGGCGAGTACGAAACTAATTCTTAAAACAACGACGACGACGTCTCCATGAAAATAAAATGGTCGTGGCGACAACACACAAAATCAAAAAATATATAATGGGAACGAAGTTGACTACATGCACAACGAAAATCAAGATGGCGATAATAAAAATCAAGATGGCGATAATAAAAATGAAGAAGGGGATAATAAAATTAAGATGGCCATAATGAAAATCAAGATGGCGATAATAAAATCAAGATGGCCATAATGAAAATCAAGATGGTGATAATAAAATTAAGATGGCCATAATGAAAATCAAGATGGTGATAATAAAATTAAGATGGCCATAATGAAAATCAAGATGGTGATAATAAAATTAAGATGATGCCATAATATGAAGTGTCAGGTCTTTCATGCCCAACTCTAAATTGTAATTAGTAATTTCTATTGCGCCGGTATCTGGTGCACACGGCATCAACCAATGGCACACCAAAAACAAGCCGTAAATCGGGTCAATAGGCTACTCTGAAGTTCAGTACGTCGAGGCAGAGGCAGCTTCTGGTTCAGAGAAGTTTGAAAGAGGTACACATCTTAAATTGAAAACAAAATCACATACATGTAAGCGACTGAGCAGAACGGACAGATGCCGGGAGAGTTCCAAAATCGAGGTCCAGCAACTAAAAGCTTCTTTACGATGAATAGAAAATGAATAACTGACAGACAGAGAGCTTGCCCACAGTTTCAAGCTCTGAATGGAGACTTGTGGTTATGCCATGTTACTTGTGGTTATGCCATGTTACTCTGCATTATCATCACTTCGAAGACAATTTAGACAAAGAATGATGAACAAAACAAAAAAGCGGAAGATTTTCACAAAGCAAAGGACGATAAAATAGAATATGAAGATGATGGTGCCATTAATAGCAACACAGCAACTCCATAGGATTGCATTGACACTGGAACTATACAACAGCAAGCCTATAATGTACACCTATATGGTATCACAAATTCAGAATTGACGACAATTTGCGTTTATAATCGACATCAATCTGTCAATAACCAATCCTTCATCAGAACATGCCATAATGACACAAACATGCTTAACTAAATCATATAGGAGTTCAGGCGCTTGGATTCAGTTACGATCCGGGAATATCCTATGCTCTGCCAGCACGCCTATATGGAGCCCATATTTTTATATGGGACCCTATAGAGCCCAATTGGGTCTCATCTAATGCCCCTGAAAATACTGGCAGAGTGTGGTCAAGGCACTTACATTGATACGAAAATGGGGCCAACCGTATACAGTATTCAGAAATGCAGTTTTATCCTCCAGAGTTGAAAACATGGACGAAACTCAGATTTATTTACAATTTAACGTAACAACTCTTTTTCAGTGTTGGCAGTCATCTCGGAATTCTGGGCTAAATGTAAAATGCTATAAACCGCCTTCTTAGTGAAAGTACCGGCATACACTTAGTGGTCATTATATTTTAGGATGTCCATTGCAGTTTGGGACCTCTGAATGGGGACACCGACAACCAACAGCTACACAAACTGCAACATAATAAAGGGGTCGTCTAAAGGGATTCTACAGAGGAGGGAAAGAAATGGTGATCTAGATGCGGACAAGGGGAGGGTATATACCCAGTGCAAACGTCAGCATCTAGACTTGATACATAGGGTTATTTAACACCAATTCACTCAGAAAGCAAAGTCAACAACCATAATGGCCATCGTAATTGACTACGTTATTGGTTATTGCACTGCAGTGGATTTAATTATAGTCTCTTTGCTTATTAACCTAGAGCTTATGCCTTGAACACCAATTCACTCAGAAAGTAAAGTCAATTACCAGAATGGCCATAGTTATTGACTCTGTTATTGGTTATTGACCTGCAGCAAATTTAATTATAGTCTGCTGGACACGGGAGTATTAAAGTACCCCACGCTGTAGCACAGTTAGCACGGCTTGCAAGATCAACAGTGTATTAGTGCTCAGTTGGCGTGCAGAAGTCCGCAAACGGAAAGGGGACGGCTAACGCAGACAACCGAGGACAAGGGGAAGGAGGAGGGGTTGAAATTAGGTCAGGTCTAAAGTACGTTTTTTATGGATGACCCCAAACTGGTTTTAGGTTAACCTGGAAAACCAAAATGAAAACTGATACGAAAAGTAATTTATGAAAAGCAAGTCAACAACTGCCAGGATAATCAAGCTGGTAAGAAGTACAATAGAAAGGCAAGCAATGACATCAAGTCTTGAATTTACAATAAATTTTTCCACAGTGCTATTCACTTAACCAAATTCTCCACCTCAAATTTTCCATCAAGAACATCAGAACAACTCGTTGCTGTTCTGACCAGTTTTAGAGCTGTTCTCGGAATACAAAACTGGGAAAACTTATATTCCAAAACCATCAAGTCTTCTCGGCTATTTCGAAAGGCACGCGAGTGTGTCAAAAAACATTAGAAGACATGCGAAGGCAAGAACTAAAGGCAAGGTACGAGGCAAAATAGAATGCAAAGACGAGCACACGAGGATGTTCACAAGGCAAGAAGGAAGGCAGGAGATAAAGGTAAGAGATAAAGGTAATGGTAAGAGATAAAGGTATGTATGCATGTATGTATCTGGCAATGTAAAGCACCTTTTAAGAATCTTACAAGGGCACTTAACATGGCAATCTAAATCTAAAAGGTAATGCTATGAGACAATGGTAGTGCTAAGGGACAAAGGTAATGCTAAGGATTTAGTCAAGGCAACCGAGAAGGCATACCGTACATCAGTTAGCACATAACTGGTGACAGATGAAACGTTATACATTTCCACACACCAGAACAAACCACATGTTCTGGCTAACATTTTGCAAAGCTCTTCACATAATCTGAACTCCTGGATCATTCTCAAAGATCAACAAGAGAAAAACAGACCCATTATTCAACTCAAGGAGGTTCATCTGCATAGTCAGACATTTATATACTTTTGTAGGAAGCAAATGACACATTAAGAACTCCCAGAAACCCAATTGGCACATATTACATGACTTAACATTAACTATGTTACCATAATTATACACACATGAAAAACCAATTGATGCACATTACAAGGCTTAACGTACACTATGCTTCCACATACGCCTATAACAAAACATTGGCGCACGTTACTACGCAACCACAACCGCACACAAACTACTAAAATCATTTAACCCTGCAAACCTTTTAAAAGGATTCTGAAAGCAAATAAACTCGTGACAGAAAAAAATTATTAAAATGCATTTATGACACTGCTATGAACAAGTAACATTCCAGCAAATAAAATCATAAAATTACGCTAAAAGTGGAGAGTACATCAACTATTGACTGTGTTTGTAAGCCATTAAAAATATTCTGTTCTCATAATACACACTTAACCTGTTTCTGATTTCTACTATGTCTACATTAAGCATGTATAATGATACTAATAATAATTATAAAAATAATAATAATAAATAATAATAATACATTTTTTTAGTATTTTATTCTCCAGATAATTTTTCAACTCGTAAGGGATCACAGATACCTCGGGCAAAAATAATAACAATAAAATTAATATTAATACAGACAATATATAAAAAATTAATTTAAAAATGCAGCACCAATAACAATAATAATGCTCTGCACTCTCCAACAACCAACCTAATTAAATCTTGACCAATTCAGATATCACAAAATAATATAATACTAATTAAATTTTTTATTCCCAATATTCTAAAATTCCTAAATTACTTCAATTACTCTACTGAGGGTCAGTGAGGGATCATATATAAATGGGTTAATAATAATAATAATAATAATAATAATAATAATAATAATAATAATAATAAAATAATAATAAGCATTAAATAAAAACAAAGCTGGTTAAGTATGTACTATGACTTGTCTTGGAAACTAGTCGAACAACCTAAGACATAAAAATCAGAAAATTAATCAACCTGTCAAGTACACAGGCAGCAGACAATGAGACACGAATAATTGACAATAACCTAATAATCATAGCGTGTCGAGCTGAAAGTCACCACAAAAAGCCAAGCAAACCACCTGTCAAACTCACACAAACAGTGTGGATAAAAGCTCTAGTGAAAGCAGTCACTGCATAGCATAAAAACGCAGCCCGGCCGATTACCAATTCATTTCACTTATAATACATTACTGGTACACAGATGAATGTACAGCGCCACTTTGAGCAAACTCCTTAAGCGTCATGCCTGATCAAACAACCTCTGCGGGGTGCGATTTGTCTTGGGGGAGAGGGAGGAAGGAGACATGGAACAGAAAACCCTACTGGGTCCAGACTAGACAATTTCCCACTGAAAGTACATTATCCCCACATATTTAACTCCTGTTGGGAATGGGAAGATCTCTCCTATTGGTTCCCATGAAAGATGCATTTCTCCCCATACATTTCTTGTTGGGATGGGAAGAACTGATCTCCATATAATTCAGATCATCTCCCATGTAAAGTTAAATTCCCCCATAGGGTTTACTCCTGTAGAAAACGTGGACACACTGGTATTTATTCTCATTTTTTCTCTCCCATGTAAAGGACAATTTCCCCATACAGTTTTGTAATTAGGATAATCTGTCCCCATTTCTTCAATCTCCCACGTAAAGCTACGTTCACCATACATCTTGCTGTCGCCCATAGGTCTTTTCCCACTGTCTTCAACCCAAAATCGCACCCGAATCTTTTGCATATATGTTCAACTGAGGTATTTACTCAACAGGCAAAGAAAAAATCAGGCTTGTTAATTCACAGCAAACGCACACTGTTGTCATAGTATATCGTATTTACACGTATCGACCAGGTAACATTACTTCAACATCAAGTCCATCCGAGTAAAGACTGAAAAATCCAAGCTCAGTCTGGAGAATTTAAGACACAATTGCATGAAGCCGAGTTAATACCCTACACTTCTCAGTTTAATTCATTTTCATAGCATTTACATGACCTCCTTCAAGATATCTACTCTGAATCGCGAACAAACCGACTTGAGATGAAAGTGAACAGTTTCCAGCTCTCCGAGTTTTTCATTACTCCAGGCGTCTCCCTGTTTGGCATGCTTTTTCCAGTTCTTCATTCTCCATCTCCCTCCAACTCTTTCCATCTTACTTCACATCTTACTCTTTCCATTTAACTTTACTTTTTTTTATAAAATAGTCAGTTCTCATCACCTCTTTCTCTCTGTCTTCCTAGACCTGTAATTGTCCTTAAGGTCAGATGTCTTTGTCTGGGCCTGTAAGTTGGCATCTGAGGCCCGGGTACCAGTCAGAAGGTTGACGCCTGAACCGTGAATCACACATATGTATGCAGCCCAACTAAAGAAGCATGATTATATTAAACAGACTGCTCTAGCAGTCAGAGGCTCATAACAGAGTAGCCTGCCACAGGATTGAAGGTATTAGGCTGCAGTGGAGAGTTATCAGTTAGCAAAGCATATAGAATAACAACGTTTATTTAGTCTGTAGTGCACCATCTCATTGGTGGGCTGAGAGGTATCACGTGGCCTCATGGATAGACTGACTGCTTAGCTTTGAATAAGGCCACAAAGTGCATATAATAACTCCCATGCGACCCAAATTTTGACACCCCGTCTCTGTGTCTCTCTCAGTCTCTTTCTCTCTCTCTCTCTCTCTCTCTCTCTCTCTCTCTCTCTCTCTCTCTCTCTCTCTCTCTCTCTCTCTCTCTCTCTCTCTCTCTCTCTCTCTCTCTCTCTCTCTCTCTCTCTCTCTCGTGGCATCATTTATGGTTCGAAATACGTTCAAGAAACCAAGAAACTGTTCAAAAAGCACAAGTGACCCAGTAACACTGATAAATTATGAATAATTAAGTCTTGTGATCAAACAATGTACGTCCTAACACCTATGAAGTCAGCCAAAGGCGAATTTTCCTAACACAACTAAAGTAAATTTCATCCACAATTTCCATATCAGATCTGCTGAAGCATAGTCACAAAGCCAGCCTACAAGCTACAAGCTACAGCAGTTCATAACAGTGTTCCTGAATTGTGTCCAACGCTTTTTATAAGCAGTCCAGCATCGCAATACACAATCAATCCATCAGATTGCATGTCAACAGCAAAACACTGAATCAATCGTCAGATTTCTATTAATTTAAATGAAATAACAGTGACAATAGCAAGATACAAAGTTCTGCAAGTTATACACTGCGATAGCTTTTGCTACTTGCATATCGAAGCCAATGATACCTACATATATTTGTGTGGATATATATATATATATATATATATATATATATATATATATATATAATATATATATAATCAGAATGATATTTAACAAAGTATATAATCAGACTCTTATCCCAGAGGTTCCACCCATAGGTACGAAGAGTCAGCGACATAATTTTCTCAGCCTCAGCACACGAGGGCAATCCTCCCATTTGCCGTCTGATCTTTCAAACAGTGCATGGTCCGTGTATTCATTCCCTAGCCAAGTTCACTACAGATGACCAGAAATTCTTTACTATCCCTCTGACCAGTCGTATTTGAACTTCTGCCCGATGGAGTGGACAGTTCAGCATGAGGCTGACCACTAGAAAATACTGCCATATGGCTCAGACATAACGTCCTTGCATGTTGCATGCATACATATCCCTACACACATTTCTAGTATGTAACGCAATACCATGGATATAACATATACTAGCGTTTTCAAAGATAAGCATAGAAACGTTTTCAACAGAGCCCCAAATGTCTTCTTACGATGGACTCTATTCAAGTCGCATCAAAAGCCGTAGTATTTACACAAGCTGTCATTTGAAACAAAATATTATATTAAATATGATAACAACAAAAGCCTGGCAATTACTACACCAGTTTTCTACAAGCTCCAAACACTGCTTCACCAACAACAGTCTTCTGAAATCAAAAGAAACATCCGCTGCGTCCACGACTGAAGAGGCCGAGAAAAAGATGGCGGCCGATCGAAGCAGAGCAGTCCCATACGTCAGAGACGATGCACCATAGGTGTAAGCTGTCTGCAACTTCCAGTCACACAAAAATGAGCAATGGGCTCTAGAATTTTCCGAGAATGTCTATCGTCGACAGATAAATGCGCAACACTCGTATACAGAAGACGTGTTTACGTTCGCCAACAAAGAATATGGGAAAAAACGCGTTTGAAAACTAAAAGTCTATAGATATTATCATTATTATTATTAAAGTCTATATTTTTGTAGTGCGACTACCTCACGACCGATCACCAACAAATCCACGGCTCCAAATAACTGGGTTAAAAGCTCACTTTGCTGGAGAAACAAACCACTGCTCTCCAAGTCACAAGGACAGTACTCAACCAATTGGCCACGTTGTCACATGACCAATATACAAATATGCATATATACCGTATATATATACACACACAGACATACATCTAGTATACAGTACATATTTATATTTACACAAGCGTCATCAAATGTAACGTAATAAGTAGCTGGCGCTGGTGAGCCGTAAGCGGTCAGAGGACCTTAAGAATAGGCAGTTTTTACTACATAGTTCCACGGTTTAAAAAATAAAATATAAAGAAAATGTCTTGTCCGCCGTAGCGCAGTTGTACGCAAGTACGTATGCATGCATGGCGTGTTTCTATCAGGTGACGCGCTTAGAAGGCAAATATCTGTCCAATGCTTTTTGGTGAAGGGCTGGCATCATCTGTGTCGGCCGTCACGGTTGATGAAACCTAAACAGACAGAAATTAACATAAATAAAAAGAAACAAATTGAATAAATCTGAATAAATTAACCAATTTCAACATTCATAATTAATAATCATTCATCTCGTGCTATTGCTTTTATTAGACCCCTTTCTGTGGAACCAACTTCCTCCCATGATTTGCTCATTGCTTCAAGCTGGGGGCTTCCCTGCATCCTTTTACTGCTTAAAGACAGCCTTATTTTCTCATGGTCTCTCACACTGGGAGCGCCTCTGATTGGTGTAGCACTGTGAGTGGCGCTATATAAATTGACAGATACAATACAGATACAATACAATAAAGTTGTTTGGTGATGAGTCTCTGAACTAGTCTATGAGGCATAGTATGCGATAGATTGGTTTAGCGTGCTCGACCTGTAACACAAAAAGTACAGGTTCAAGACGCCTCCCCAAAATGGTAACTTTGTAGGAACTTTTAGCAAGTCTTTCACTCACAGTTGCAATTGATTTTTCAGTTGTTAGATATTGGCACCAAATAAACGCAGAAATAATAACAAAAGTAAACAATTACAACAACAGGCAGTTCAAGAATGGTCAACATTAAATGCCAGTGACCTTAAATCCAGAACCAAATCCATATTATGAAATCAACGTAGATCACATAGTGGAACTGTTTGAAATCCCGAAGACCATCCTCTCGAATGCGTGTGTCAGTAGAAATCAAACCCAGTTTTAATAATAGGCTAAAGGCTTTATCTTAACCACTTTGCCATTCTGTCTGTACAATCCAGAGTTTGCAGTGCCAAAATGCAAGTGTTTTTCCAAAGCATCTTACCGGGTGAAATGTCGACTGTCTTCGTGGACTGCCATTTCGGTACTTTTGAATTCGTTCAACTCTTTACGAATGGCAGCCTGCATTGCAACAATATGTAATACAGTTTCATGTGTAAAGTGACCGAATTAAAAATTACCTGATCTACAAAATGCGCACCATAAATACGTAATTTCACTCATTCATTCGTTTATTCATTCAGAGCCCTTTTGTGAGTTGCCAATAAAGTTAGCTGCCAGGAGAAGATGCAGTTAGATATTCAAATGCTTGAAAGCCAAGGAGAAATACTGAGTTTAGAGCCGCTGTTTGAACGAAGGAAGTGAATTTGACCTACAAATAGGAGAGTGGCAGACGATTCCATTCCTTGTGGGCAGAGCATGGGAATGCACGAGAGCCGATAACTGTTCTGTATCATAGCTCAGATACATACATACATGCACACATACATACATACCAGAGATGGGCATGATTAGTTAAATTGCTAACCTATTAGAATTAGACTACCTACTGAAATTTGCCAATCAATTAGAGTTAGAATTAGCACAATCTTGTACTTAATTGATTAGAATTAGAAGTTTGTCTAATCGATTAGCTAATCGAATCTAATAGATTAGTTACCCATCTCTGATACATACAATCAAGCAGAACAGGATAACCCAATCAGCAGAAAGAAAAGCACTAAAGCATCCCAGTGCAAGTTAAGCATCAGTCATTGGCAGTAGTCACCTTATCCTTTGGCGTAAGTCTCATCCACGGTTTGTCTCCCTTGCGGTCAAAGTCCTCTGCATCCGTAACCTCAACGTAATCATTGAACTTGATGATGCGACGCTCTTTCAATTCCCCGACTGTCGGCCGAAAACTCAGCTGCACACAAGAAAGAACATTCATTACTAACAAACTACCATTACAGTCATATTAATACTATTATTAACATCATTATTATGGTATTTTATTAGTAATACTGTTACTACCAATATTATTACTGTATTTTACTAGTAATACTATTATTACCATCATTATTACTATTAGTACTTTTTACAAGTAATACTAACAATACTATCACTACTAGTCTGTTTCATAGCAATACTAATGTTAGTATCACTATTAGTCTTTATCACTAGTAATACTAATATATCATCACTATTACGGTCATATAAGTAGCAACACAACTAGAACTATCACAAAAGTAGCTGATTTCTAGTAATCATAATCATCAATTCACATAGCACAACGTCCAGAGATACTCCTTTGACAAGTACTTAGAGCGAGTAATTAGTACTTAAAGTACTATCAGTGTACTTGTATTATTACTATCATAGTCATGGTATAAACACTGTTGCAACTGTACCCTTTTATTGGGATGATTATCTAATCTAATCCAACGACTTCTATAGTGCCATTATCATAATTTCCAAGACATCGGTCAATGGCCGCTTCAAGTGAAATCCTACTAAACAAGCCAGGCTGAATTCCAATTTAGTCTTAAATTAGTACAGTAATAATAATTATTATTTATTATCCTATATTCATAATAATAATAATAATTACTACTACTGCTACTATTAAGTAAATCTGTAAAAAATCTTGTCACAATGCAGTATCATGCACTGAATTGTTTATTCATCTTCCCACCCCAATTCCCACCAACCCACCCACACCCGTTCATCCACCCATACACCCACCGACCCATCGCCACCCACCTTGCGTATTAGAGTGCGCTTGATTTCCTCTCGATCTCTTCGAATTTCTTCCGGAGTCTTACCTAAAAAAATATTTCAACATAAGAAATATACTCTCCTTCCATTCACCAAATAGTTCACGGTTAAATGTCAAAGGATGAAAGGAGACATGATTCAACAGTTTTCTCTTTACCAGAATACTTGCTTTAAAAAACATGAAAAATTCTTTGTATCTAGAATAATATTATTTCATTGCATATTGCAGTTGTTGTTGTCCAATAAGTTGACTGCTCTTATATAAAAGCTTATTCCTTCAAAGTATTCACATAAATGGTTTAGATCTGAATTGAAATATCTAGAAGATGCTTTTATGTTAGGATTGCAAAGCAGTTCAGAATGCTGAATCTGGAGCTCACAAGGAGTCACAACGTCTGAAGTTAACAAGAAAACGCTGCCAAGAATCAAAAGTAAATCACAAATGCACCAGTAAAATAAAAAAAATTGCTTTGATCCAATTTCCAGCCAACTCAGCCTCACCTCAATTTCACAGTTCTATGTCACTTTGACCCTGTCAAAAAGTTTCATATAATAATAACACTAATAATAATAATGAATTACTAAAAATGAACAATAATAATAATAAAGTTCACTAATTAAAAAGTTTCATATAAATAATAACAACACTAATAATAATAATGAATTATTAAAAACTAACAATAATAATGTTAACTAATTAACAATTTTCATATAATAATAACAACAACACTAATAATAATAATAATGAATTATTAAAAATTACAATAATAATAATATTACTGATAAAGTTAAGTTTGGCTGAACTGTTACAGCCAAGAAGTCCTCCTTTCTCACGGTCCACATTTCAGATCCATATAACACCATGGTACACATCAGAGCTTTAATCATTCGTTTCATCATTACGAAGTAATGGGATTCGATTAGATTGAAGTGAAATTGATTAACACTAACTCAACAAGATGTGTTTCTCTTCCAGTTCTCTCGCTGTTGGTCTTTGACTTAACCGTCTGCAAAGGACAACCAGACAAGTCATTAATATTCAAAGCCAGACAAGTCATTAATATTCAGAGCCATACAAGTCATTAATATTCAAAGCCAGACAAGTCATTAATATTCAAAGCCAGACAAGTCATTAATATTCAAAGCCAGACAAGTCATTAATATTCAGAGCCATACAAGTCATTAATATTCAAAGCCAGACAAGTCATTAATATTCAAAGCCAGACAAGTCATTAATATTCAAAGCCAGACAAGTCATTAATATTCAAAGCCAGACAAGTCATTAATATTCAAAGCCAGACAAGTCATTAATATTCAGAGCCATACAAGTCATTAATATTCAAAGCCAGACAAGTCATTAATATTCAAAGCCAGACAAGTCATTAATATTCACACAAAATTCAAACTGAAACACCAAGCAGGTCAATTAATAAGTTAATTGAATTCCGATACCATGGTCGCATGCATTAAACACCGGTGCAATAGAAGTCACCAATTTACTAATTAAAATAATAATAATAACGCAGTGGCCTTCCAGGGTACCATGTCGAGGCTATCCATCCGGAGCCAATGAGAGGCATACCCAAGTGGAATTCGGCAGCCAAGAGAAGCATGCTCTTTGCTCTTGCATTGCAACAGTAACAATGGATAAATAATAATAATAATAATAATAATAATAATAATAATAATAATAATAAGCCAGACAAGTAAAGTTAACAATTAGCAGACCCTTTGCACGGCACTGACAAAAGGCTAGCAACCTAGAATAAACTCACAACCCACGACATCATATAAATTGCTGCATAAACAAAATCCAAACTCCAATTGCTAATATTCTTTACGAAAGCAAAAGCACGTCATTCATATTCACACAAAACCAAAAGTCAATCTCATTAATACTTATAATAAAAAGCATAAACAATCTCATTAATATTCATAAACCAAAAGTCCAAATAACAGTTCATAGTAAAGCAAAACCAACATAAATAATATTCAAGTACGTAAGTAAGTAAGTAAGTACTAAAGCAATTGCACTTTTTCAGCTGTTTGATGGCCATGTGTAGAGCGCTTCTGAGAGACTCAAGTGGTGCTTTATAAATGTCTTGTTACACTACATTACATAAGTATTTAAGTAAGTAAGTAAGTAAATATATTCTTATGAACCAACTGCTAATCGCACTTTGTAGAACCAAGCTGCATTGGTTTTCCCATACGTACACTCGTTAAAGGGTTAAAAAGAATATAACATGTAACGCTGTGTGACGGACCTGTTTAGGTGATTGCCGATTTTCTGCCGAATTTCATTCTTCTGTTCTTCGGTTCGATGTGGTATGACATCATGGTCTGAAATTGAGCCTCTCCCTGGTCTGGAGTTTAGCAGTTTCGCTAAGCTATCGTTCCGTGAAACCTTAGCCAGGAGAGAACCTTCAGAGAAATAATCCAATCACCACTCAGCATTACATTAATGTTTCATAACAAGTATTTTACCAAATATTGTACAAGTTTTGTGCAATATGGGCGCTTTATGGAAACTATGTAAAAGGTATGGTAACCCAGAGGGCCTTTACACGAATTACCTAAAAAGTATGGTAACAGAGAAAACCTTAACATTAACCATCTAAAAGGTATGGTACCCAGAGGTCCTTTACATGAATTATGTAAAGGTACGATAACCAAGAGGGTCTTTACACAAATTACATCAAAGGTATGGTAACCGAGAGGGTCTTTACACAAATTATGTCAAAGGTATGGTAACCGAGAGGGTCTTTACACAAATTACGTCAAAGGTATGGTAACCGACAGGGTCTTTACACAAATTATGTCAAAGGTATGGTAACCGAGAGGGTCTTTACACAAATTACGTCAAAGGTAGGGTAACCGAGAGGGTCTTTACACAAATTAAGTCAAAGGTATGGTAACCGAGAGGGTCTTTACACAAATTACGTCAAAGGTATGGTAACCGAGAGGGTCTTTACACAAATTACGTCAAAGGTATGGTAACCCAGAGGGTCTTTACACAAATTATCTAAAAGGTACAGTAACACAGGTCTTTACATGAAGGGCCAACCACAGTTAAGCTACCAAGTCGTGTTGTGGAAGTACGGTACAATGCCACTAAGGGGCGACTGGTAAAACTGCTTACGCTGCTGGTCGGTGTATTCTACTTCGTCATCTGAGCTGTCGTCACCGTGTAAATTGTCGTAATCTGGAATTTCCTCTTCCTGTTCATCCGCCTCTTGAATGGAACCAGCCAACAGTCGTCTCCTGTACAGTTCAACAAAATCTCACCACTGTCATCTAGGCATATAAAGGTAATAGGCGAAGGTCATAGGTGAAGGTAAAAGGCAATAATAAAAATAATAAACTCCTCAGAAAGGTTATGATATGATCGTTGTTTGCAAGCTTTTAAGAAAAATGTGCAGAGGCAGAGGTGATCGTACTGGTTTACAATCTCCTATAGAGCTGTGGCAGTTAACCAAAAATCCGATGACTAACGCCAAAATTTTATCAGCAGTGCTTCCCTATGAAGAGTTAGAGCAGTGCTTCCCAAAGTGGTGTTCTGCGGACCGGTGCCATTCTGCAAGCCCTCGGTTGCCGGTCTGCAAAGTGAGTCGAAAAATTGGTCAATATGTCTCGGAATTAAGAAATGGCTATTATATTTTTAAAAGTCATAACCAAAAGCACTTATTAGGCTAGCATTTAAAGGGCAATAGAGTCATAGAATTGACTAAACATACATTTAAATCAATTTTACTACATTTTGAGGAATTGAGGTGAAAACAAAAAAGAGAAATATATTAAATATGGCACTGGTCCCCCCTGCAGTGGGAAAATTCCTGTCGGTCCATGACACTGAAAAGTTTGGGAAGCACTGAGTTAGAGTACACAATGATTACTGGTTCACATAGACAGAATATCTATGACTTTGATGGGGTGAACAAATGAAAAACCCAGTAAAACCCCATCTACGTACGCATTCATGCTCAGACCACCCTGTGCTGCCGCCAACGCCCCAGTGGGGGTCGTGAGATGTTCTTCTGTGGCACCAAACTTCACCGCGCCCCCGCCGCCACCACCACTCCTCGGTCTCCCGCTGGAACCATCGGCCTGGGCGCCATGGGCACTGTTGCGGGGCGACCCGTTTTCGGTGAGCGAGAGACGTTCCTGAAGCTTAGACTCGAGCTCTTTGCTCAGCTGATTTTTCTTGGCCCCCTTGAGGGCGCTCCTCGTCGGCTGTTTCGAGAGGTCGGGCTCGCTGAGAGGCACGTGGTCGAACTTATCTCCTGAAGGCACCATTTGTTTGTAGCTGAAAGACTCATCGACTGGCTTAGGCACGAGGGACGGGTACATGACCGTAGGCACGTAGATGCTCGGGATGGTTCTTTGCTGCTGATGCGGTTGAGGGTCGGCCGGATTCTGTCTCAGCACTGAACCTAAAAGTAGGTAAGTAAACTATCATAGGCACAGGTATGAGACAGATAAGTACCTATCACTGGCACAGGTAAGGTAATAAGCAGATAAGTACCTATCATAGGCACAGGTAAGACAATAAGCAGGTAATTACCTATCATAGGCACAGGTAAGACAATAAGCAGGTAAATACCTATCATAGGCACAGGTAAGACAATAAGCAGGTAATTACCTATCATAGGCACAGGTAAGACAATAAGCAGGTAAATACCTATCATAGGCACAGGTAAGACAATAAGCAGGTAAATACCTATCATAGGCATAGGTAAGGTAATAAGCAGATAATACCTATCATAGGCACAGGTAAGCTAATAAGCAGGTAAGTACCAAGTATAATATATAGCGTCGAAAGGAAGTGATTTAGAGAAGCCTAAATGTATCCTAACTTTTTAATTGTATTATTCAGTGCTTAGTGACATCTTGTGACTGCCACGGCTCTCCTCCTTGGCATTACTAAAGTGCGGACAGTGGCCGAGTTACTTTTAAACGTTTAGTTGCTGCTCTTATACATTGTAACTGGACATTTAATAGCACTGCTCACAGAACAACACAAATAAGAAGAACTGAAGTATGAAAGAGTAAGAAATAACAGGAAAATTACTTTAAGGTAAAGGAAAAGATTGAAATGCCCCACAGCAGATCACAACCGCTTCCATCACATGGTAATAATAATAACTCGTCAATTTTAAGGGCTCACCTGACTCGTAAGGGTTTGGCTGGCCGGCTACCATCTGTATGTTGCCCGGATTCTGTACCCCATAATGACCATCGCCTGAGGGTCTAGAGTGTGGCATAACCATAGCAGCTTTCGCATCGCCACCAGACAACTCTAAACGGCCATCACCAGATGCAGACCCTGCAAATACACACCGATTATAAGGATCTAAATAACAAACATTAGATGCATATATGCAACTCTCTTAAGTAAGTAAGTCAGTAAGTATATTCTTTATTAACCAATTGCTAATCACACTTTGGTTTACAGACATCTTATAAACACAGTTAAAAGTATATAGCATCCTGGCAATAAACGTGCTTCGCATCAAGTAAGTTAGTAAGCAAGTGAGAATATCCCTTAATAAACCAATTGCCAACCGCACCTTGATGTACATGGGACTATACTTCTTAGCTCAGTATTTGTGTAATGCCCTTACAGAGATTCAAGTCTCGGGTAGCACGATCCAAATACGTACACCTTAGATGACGTGTTACCCATTCAAAAGGGCAGCGGCAGAGAATGATATCGACCTAAATCAATTGACTGAAAAATGAGCAGGGTCAAGGCCATACGGTCTCTCTAGCACAGTCCTTACACGGGGACCTCAAATGGTATGACACCCATTTAAGTGGGCAGCAGTGGCGAATGTCCTCACCTGTTGAATTCATTGAAAATTCGCAGGATCGACACCATACAGTCACTGGTAATCGGATTTTTCGTCCCACAATTTGCCCAAACCCCGAAAATTCGCACCCCACATTTTACCACATGGAAATTTCGCCCCCCACTTATCAGTATTTCACTTAAAGAAAAGATATAATTAATAGGAGCTCTAGATAGGCAGACAAATTCATGGGTAACAAAGTGACGAATATGGTATCTTTCGCCAGACAGTAAACACACCGGAAGTTCTGAATTTCTTGTAAAAATTCCATTGCATATTTGCCTGTTGTAAACATAGAATTAGGTGTGAGAACTTCATTTAAGAAATATCATATAGGCCTACGCGACTCATGAGGGCTATATAAATACATACATGCATACAAGGTGACAATAATCTTCTTAGTAAATTGCAATGTTATTATTTAGTTAAGAACGTTATTGAATTGAACCTTTCTTTCTTTCAACTCACTAACTAGCCATAATTGATTATTGTTAAAAAGGGTGACCCTAATTAAGCGGGGCTTGTGCCTCTTTTGGGTCTCCTCTGTTCCATAGCCAATGCACCGATATGTAGTAGTCAAGTTATAATTGTTGTTAATTGCTATATGCATTGTGCCTCTGGAAATAAAAAGTTGTCAGTCAAAATATATGGCTACCAAACACATTCTCTTTATTTACCATCTCGGACATCTTGGCCATCGCCAGCCGCCCTCTGCATTCCATCGTCAACGGGTGCGATGGGGGCCTGAACCTGATCGCCCCCGTTACACTGAAATCCGGGTGGAAGAGCACTGTCCTTCTTTTTCTTCTTGTCCTTCTTCTCCTGCTTATCGCGCTTCTCCTTCTCCTTTTTCTCGGCCTTGGCATTCTTCTCCTTCTCTCGCTTCTCCAGCTTCTCGTTTTCCTTCGTCTCACGCTGTGACTTCTTGCTTGGCTTGACAGGCGACTTCTGTGGGGCCACACAACACGTCCAGTAGGAAACACGACCTAAACGAAAACATATTCATCAAGCTATGAATATTCATCAACTATTATATGTGACCTGCTCTGGCAAAAGGAAGTCGCCAGTGATAATTGATAAAATTGAAGCAATTATACAAATCAGGTGTAAATTTTTCACTTTTCATTTTTTGGCATATATCAATAAATAGGATCCTATATTATATGGAAAAAATATTATTTTAAAAATATTTCACCTATTTCATGACAAATTTACACATAAACTTTGCGATCTATCTAGGGTTTGTATTAAGAAAATAAACTTTGCATGCGTTTTCTCGAAATTTTACTTTCGAGTAGAAAAAAATATTAAATTCATATCTCTGGAACCCATCAAGATAGAATAAAAATATTTTCAAAATTTTAAGGAGCAATTATTACTTATCAAATTTAGCACAAAATATTCAAAAGTAATTTTTGGGACAAAAGCCTCCTTTTGCCAGAGCAAGACACATATAGGCCACGCTAGAATAAAAAAATGCTCAAAGCATCCTAAATAGTCACTGAGTTATGAATATTCATTAACTATTATATAGCCAAACAAAAATAAAAAGTGCTAAAACCATTGTAAATATTCATTAAGTTATGAATATTTAACTATTACATGGCCAAAGAGGAATACAAATGCTAAAATATTCATTGGGTTATGAATATTCATCAACTATCATATAGCCAAACATGAATAAAAAAAATGCTAAAAACATAGTAAATATTTATCGAATTATAAATTGTTATCAACCATGACCAAAACCAATTAAAACATTCTATAAACATTGTTAAATGTTCATTGTGTTGTGGAGGGTCAAGAGATCATCAAATTTCAATTTTCAATTTCAATTTTATTTCCTGAACCAATATAATACAATAATGGCAGTTGATGTAGTATTAGCATTAATATTGGTTACCAATGGAGAGACCCTAATAACCTGGTAATTTTAGAATAACATAAAGTCACAATGGCACATGACAGCCAGTTCAAATAGTTACAGGAATACTTTGATAATTACATAACTTAACTAAAACTTAACTAAACACACCCAATGAAAAAAGGAAGTAGTCAAGCAATTTGTTGAATCGGATATAGGCGTAGTTTGAATCTTACCAATGAATCTTACCAAGTGATGATTGAGAAGTTCAAAAGAATTACAAGTGGCAGTTCACAAGTTCAAAGAAAGGTACCAGGTGGTTGTCCAGAAGTTTAAAAGAACAGTACCAGGTGTTTGTTCAGCAGTTCAACAGAAAGTTATCAACTGGTGGTTCAAGATTTCAAACGAATTATACAAGTAGTGGTTTGGAAGTTCAAAGTGGTATTATACCCAGTGGTGGTTTAGAAGTTCAACTGAATTGTACCCCATGGTAGTTCAGGAATTCAAAGAGGTATTATACCAAGCGGCGGTTTAGAAGTTCAAAGTGGTATTATACCAAGTGGTGGTTCAAGAGTTCAAAGTGGTATTATACCAAGTGGTGGTTTAGAAGTTTCGAGGACCATCATCTGTTGCTGGTTGTTGTTCGCTGTGATCATCTGGAGTGGAGGTGTTGCTGCCATTTCCTCCATTCTGACCCTGAATGTGAAGTTCTAACTGCGGCTGTGACTCTCCGCCTTCTTCTCCGTTGGCTGCAATCCATTTATACACAGAACAAATATAAGAAACCCAGGAAATTACGCAATAATTGCAATTTCAATTGCAAATTTATATAGCTCCAAGTTAAAGAGTGACTCATCAGAGGCACTCCTGACCTAAGACAATGAAATCGTGATTGAACAAAATGGTCTTCAAGCGTTTGCGGAAAAGAGGCAGAGAGGCTGAGAAGCTCATGTCTCAGGTTCTTAGGCAGCTTGTTCCAGTAGGATGGGCTGACAACAGCAAATTTTCTATCCTGGACCGTGGAAGTACAGGCCAGTGGTCCTCCCGGTTAGATCTTAACAGATCATGACCAAGTAAAATCTACGGCTGTCTAAAACAAGTAGTCTTTCTGGTTTAAGAATGAAAGAGTTAAGTTAAATCTACGGATGTCTAAATACGTACCGGTAGTGTTTCTGGTTTACGAATTCAAGGGTTAAGATGAACTGTCTCTCCCAGTACTTCCTGATTGCCTGAGTGCCATGGCATACAGGGGTCATAAACCTGCTCTAGGGAGCCGTGGCTGGATATTAATAGTTGTTCATATTTTGTAAAAATATGCGAACAACTACATAGGCCTACCAAAACTATTTTAAAAACTCAAAGTAGTGTAGTGCAGTTGAATATAAGGAACGTTACTCATCTGACATTAAAGCAAACAACAAATTGGAAGAAAAATAAATGAAATTGCGGCCATGACCTGACTTTGTTGCTTAGTAAGGGTGCCCTGCTCTGGAAATGGTAAACCATTGCTCCATCCAAACAGAATTTGTGGATTTATAAATAAAACAAGTGTACTTGTCTTGCCTCAAAAAATTAAAAGCCATAAGACCCACAGTTAGAGCTGTACCGATTTAACGGCCATACGCGTAATCGGGCCGATTATTAGAACAATCGGCATAATCGGGTATCGAACAAAATAATCGGTTAATCGGTGCCGATGTCAAAATTGTGTTATAATTTAATAATTTTACTTGAATTATTGCATATTCCAAGGTATTTGCTTCGATTTTCATCTATCGTTTTACGTCCCTTATTATTTACGCATTAAAACATTAATTTCCCAACTTAACTTTGTCTTACCTACTAAAGATGATAAACATATTTTAATCTCACGAGTCCTGTATAGAAAGCCATCACCTGCCCACCAATCCTGATAAATATCTAATATAGTCTTATATAGATAGCATGCATGCATTCTCATCACATTCTCAGTCCCTCTCTCCTTCTAATAATAACTAAATAATTCATCAGGCATGGACATAGTTGATGACAATTTCTCGCCTTATTGTCGCTCTAATAAATTATGGGCTTCTCGTTTTATGGTATGATCTTGCTTAGCATTCACTCGTAACTCTTGTTTACTCACAATGTACCTGATAGCGGTGTGACTATCAGTTTTGTTGTTGTTACCAATAAACGAATATAATAATAATAATTTAAACGTCCACCTTTATAGTTGTGACGCTTAGATTACTGGTTTATGTTTCTGAACCGAACATTTTGACTAAACAAATAATGAAATATTCGGTCTCATAATGGGTACTGGCAATTTAATAATCGGCTATACGCGGTATCGGTATCGGCAATTTAATAATCGGCCATACGCGGTATCTTGCATAAAAATTAAAAGCGATAAGTACAGCTCTACCCACAGTGTAGCAGCAATACAACTGGTCGTAGATCCTAAAACAAACGCCTAAAGGCTTTCAATTACGGTCTTGATAAGTGATTTTAAACTGAATCGGTTATCAACTGTGAAATGAAGTGCTCAGTGGATTTAAAAGACATGGGTCAGAAAGCAAGGCCTTGCCACACAGGTAGGAAGCAAACATGCCTAAATCCCAGCCACCATATACATGTTTCAAGCCCAGCCCAAATCCACGAAAATCGAGGCCATCACAATGAGCCAGATATCAAACAACTTACCACACATGTAGAAAAAAACAGTGAGCACATAAAGCATGCAATTAAGTTAAATGCTTTCGTTTATCAAAGGCCCCCGCCCCACAGGGAGGGATTTGTTCAATCACATACATACATAAATACATACATACATACATGTATACACACATACATACAGACATACATAGCAGTAGCACTGTTATAGGGCATATTTTAATTCAGAACCTAGCAAAGGTGCTGAAGTAACTTCAATGTAACAGATCTAAAGATGTGCAAGACATAAGATGAGCTGAGAATCTCTCTTGTTCTATACATAGTACGTACATACATACTTACATAATTCATACATACACATACCCATATATTTATATCACAAAGGCAAAGGTGGCCACTGGAATGTGGCTAGCTGGCAGATACAATACCTGTGCATAAAGATAAGCCGAAGGCAGTCTTTCGCAAAACCAGTTGGAAGATGTTGGAGAGATTACGGCTTGGTTTTTGTGCACCATCGGTTGATGCCTTGTGCATTAGACAATGAGTTGTTAGAGCCCAACTCCGGAGATAAAGTACCGTTTTCAGATTCTTTTAAAAGGTGTATGTATTTATGTATGAGCACTTGCTATAGCGCCCCTTCAAGATTTCTACTCCGAGGTGCTCCCGACTACAGCGCGGACACTGAATCGGAGTTTCACGTCGAAGCGCATGAGCAATTGCGAGTGAAGGACTTACCAGTCCCTACAACAGCTTGAGGTGGATTCGAACCCGCAACCTCCGGTTGCAAGGCACCGAACAACCCTACACCACCGCGCCCCTGTATGCAGGGTCTCTAGCTAAAAGAACATGCAGATCTGAAGGAAGATTATTCCACGTGGTCGGCCCAACCACTGAGAATGCATGAAGTTGCATCTTTGAAGTGTGCGCAAAGGAAGCAGCAAGTTCGCCATGAGATGCAGAACGAAGATTTCTGCGTACCTGTATGGATGTATGTATGGATGATGTATGTAACGGTCTGCATGTATGATTAGAATGTATTCTATTTGATTCATGTACTTATAATGTATGTACAAAATACTTCTTACAGCATCATGGACACAACGATATTTGTTGTTACTAGACACTGTCTTGGAACCCTGGCGATTGCATTGAGACAAATTACTAAGCATTTTTTAGAACATCATCTAAAAAAAAACTACTGTGACCTGGTTTGACATCTATGTACACTGGAACCTCGTTTACCAAATGCTTTATCATTATCAGGCACAGTAGCTGATATGTCAGACCAGTGATATTTCAGTTAACTGAAATAGAAACTGAAACGAAAATTATAAAATTCCGTTTAACGGAAACTGAAACGGAAATTATTTGCAAAACGGAAACTGAATAGAAACGAAAATTAAAAAGTTGAAAGACAATAAACAAGTCCTTTATTCATAATTGCTCTGTGCCATCAAAGTTCTGCCATGTGTGCACTTCAAATGGGAGTGCAGTACATTACCCAAAAAATGTTGGGAAGCCTGTGAGAAAAACCATGGCAGGTTTTGAGGTATGCACTGCTTGACAGACAAAAGAGAATTCGAGCACAAAGTAATGTATGTTCTGATATGAAGTGGTCAAGCTCCAGACGCCATATCCAGTTAAACTTTACAACGCGTCCTCACTATAAGAAACGGCGCGTCAAAGCAGAACTTGACTGTACATGCTTGGCAAAGTCACCATTATAAGGATTTCCCTGTGTAACATTGGAATGATAGACTGGGTCACACGGTGTGTTTGTACGTCGTGGGAATCCTGCCTGGCTGCCAGGCTTATTTTCGTGACGAGAAATAAAAAACGAAAAAAACGACGATTTTTGGAAAATAATAAAAAACGAAAAAAACGTTTTTTACAACTATGGAAGTATGCATGGATGTATGTATGTAATGGTCTGCATGTATGTATAGAATGTATCTGATTTGATTCATATACTTATAATGTATGTACAAAATACTTCTTACAGCATCATGGATACAACGATATCTGTTGTTACTAGACACTGTCCTTGGAACCCTGGCAACTGCATTGGGACAAATTACTAAGCATTTTTGAGAACATCATCTAAAAAACTACTGTGACCTGGTTTGACATCTATGTACACTGGAAGCTCGTTTACCAAATGCTTTATCATCAGGCACAGTAGCTGATATGTCAGACCAGTCATATTTCAGTTAACTGAAATAGAAACTGAAACGAAAATTATGAAATTCCGTTTAACGGAAACTGAAACGGAAATTATTTGCAAAACGGAAACTGAATAGAAACGAAAATTAAAAAGTTGAAAGACAATAAACCTTTATTAGTCCTTTATTCATAATTGCTCTGTGCCATCAAATTTCTGCCATGTGTGCACTTCAAATGGCAGTGCAGTACAATACCCAAAAAATGTTGGGAAGCCTGTGAGAAATACCATGGCAGGTTTTGAGGTATGCACTGCTTGACAGACAAAAGAGAATTCGAGCACAAAGTAATGTATGTTCTGATATGAAGTGGTCAAGCTCCAGACGCCATATCCAGTTAAACTTTACAACGCGTCCTCACTATATAAGAAACGGCGCGTCAAAGCAGAACTTGACTGTACATGCTTGGCAAAGTCACCATTATAAGAATTTCCCTGTGTAACATTGGAATGATAGACTGGGTCACACGGTGTGTTTGTATGTCGTGGGAATCCTGCCTGGCTGCCAGGCTTATTTTGCAGCATCGAGATAGAGCAGCGGTGTCGAAAGTCCGGCCCGTGGGCCATTTCTGGCCTGCCGACGCTGTTTTTGGGCCCACGGAGCCTTGCCTAAAGACTGCACAACTTGAGAATAAAAGTTCTAATTTGTCATTTTTCACTGAGTATGAAGTGAAATCAAATTTCTGTGCTAGCAACAACCAGCCAATACTAAATCCTCACTCCGCTATATAGAGGTTTCTGATCATGAAGATCAAAATTAAGAGTGACTGTTAGTATGCTAAAAGTGCACCATTTAAGATTCAGTTTCGTAAAGATTTTCTGGGGAGGGGCTCACCAAGCCCCCTCCCAGTGCCCTACCCCATTTTGCTCAGGCACCTTCTGCACCCTGGCCCGCTGAAAAAATATTGCCACTGGTCCACCATTAAAAAAGTTTAACACCGGTTTACCCTTCTGTGACCAGCTACCACAAGCCATTTACGTCCTATATCTGCATAATACTGCATTGTATCCATCAGCATATGTACTCTATTGTTGAAATGAAAATTAAGAACGTCAAATGGGCTTTGTTCTTCGATAAATATATTCGATTGTCTCCATGTTATTTCAAAGTCCATCAATCATGCAATCTCAGGCCCACTGCCAAACAACTCAATTCCCACCGATGAACGGACTAACTGTACCCTTTTATATACGCATGCATACATAACCATAACCATTCGTTTATTGTTCCCAGTACAAACAGCAGATAACAATAAACACAATACACAGTACTACTGGGACCCAGAATGGACCAAAGTCCGGCTTATTAGGGTGACTATGTACCATAAAATAAATGTAGAATGGCAAGACTTGACTGGTGCAGTGTCGAGAGACATATACATGCACCCGTGCAAGCATACATACAGTTGCATATACATGCACAGAGATATAGATATATGCATACACCCATATGGACCATTATGCACTTTGCATCCATGCATAGATACAAGTATCATCTATGTCCATACAAACATATGTACAAACCTTTACATAATTATATACAATGTTTTATACATCCATGCTTACATACATATAGTCACATATATACATAAATATATATAGACCATTACATCATTTACATGCATATATCCATGCATACACACAGCTACATATACAATACATATATACATATGGGTGATATGTACATATAGAAGTGCATGCACAGAAGCATAAAATAATACACAGTGCTTTTTTCTGGAAAAATTTTTCCGGAACTGAACAAATTCAGAACAATTAAAGGAACATATTTTATGCTGATATTTGTATTTCGTATGTGTCAATAAACACTGAAAGCACCGAAAAGTATCTAAATAATTTTTTTTAAATTGTAATTAGCTAAATTATTTCTTAATAGCTGAAAAAAGGTCCCGGAACGCCACTCCAGACCGCTCCGGCTGAAAAAAGCACTGTAAATACATATATACTTACATACAGACAGCTACATACAAACATAAACACAGGTATATATTTGCCAGCATTTAACACTTTAACAACGGACTGCATTGGTTTCCCAATCATTTTTAGCACACGCTTGTCATTAAACTGTTAAAAGGAATGATAACTGCAACATTAAACCCCACTAAGAAAACCTGGCTCGACAAAAAGCAGCCAAGAGCCGCTCAACTGTGATAAACAAGACATCTTCACCTGGCAATTGACTAACTGCACCTGAGATTTGCACTTCTGTGTGACCGTAATATCGGGGGGGGGCCGATGCACTGATAACAAACTGGTTAGCCCCGTTAGGGCGGAATGCTTTTCTAGCGCCGTGTTGCAGGCTGTCTGTTCTGTTAGTAGTTAAGATTTGTTGTTTCAATTGCATAACTTGTAAATGTACAACGCAGTGCGTTTGTCAGGCGCTTCAATAAAGAAAAGATTATTATTATTATAATAAAAGAAGCAAAGCGTCTCGTGACTGGCGGTTGGAAGCCAGGTTTTGGATAATTGATAACGTAAATCAACGTTTCGAATATGACCAACAGGCAGCTATAGAGCAATCGCCAATACCCAAAAGAGAAACAGAAAGTAGAATTCACATGACTGCTTCCTGTTCGGCTGAAATTAACTTCAGGGCTGAAACCATTGCAACAAATGATGCTGAGTCACCGACAGTTGCTACACGATATCGCCACTAACAACAGACCAGCCACAACAGATTGGACAAACATGCGCACACGATCGTGTGTGTGTGTGTGTGTGTAGATGTGTATATATGTTAACATATAAATATGTGTGAATATACTATTTATGTGCATATGTATGTGTGCAAATGTATATATATATATGTATATGTATGTGGAAACGTGTGTGTGTGTGTATATATATATATGTATATTATGTATATATATATATATATATATATATATATATATATATATATATATGTACAGTATACATTTTCTGAGTGGGTTATTTAAAGTGCGCTATACAAGTGCTCTTTTCCGTACATATACTGTACAATCGTACATGTATATACATATGTGTCTGTAAGTGAATATATATTATGTATTTACATGCGTGGTTGTTTGTGTGTGTGTGTGTGTGTGTGGAGGTGTGTTTCCATGTATCAGCATATGTACAACACTCAATATTGCGCCTTTAGATGCCGCGCATGACTAACTGACGCAATCCTACATAGCATCCAAATCTCTACGTCATGTGTACTTATGAGGAACTGTACTGGAAATGATCTAATACAATACCAAGTATATCACGTGCATGTTCATGGGTAGGTAAGTAAGAAATGCACCATATGCCCATCACCCGAGTTAGGCATCGTAGGTGTGGGTGGGTCACAGTGGTACATATTTAAATAAGTTTATATCTGTATGCAAGTATGTTTTATGTACATACATAAGTACACAAGAACATACAAACACATATATATATAATTATATATTTATATATATATATATGGACATAAATACAAGATACATGGTTACATACATTCATGCTGGTACATATATACTTACTTACGTACATACATACATAGAGACATACATACAGGGAAGCATACATATTTACATGCATACACACATAGATATTTCTATACACACATGCATGCATACATAAATACATACAGGACACATTCAAGATACATGCATACATACTGTTACATACATACATACAACACACACATGTATTCCCAGATCCATAGACTACGTGGAACAGACCGGAATCAGTTTTGAGCGAATTCTTTTTCTTTTTCCCCCAGCTGAATCGTTTCGGCTTCCCTCCTCCGGACTCGGTCTTTCCATTCTTCTCCAGCAGTGGTTCCGTTCCAGTGCCATCCGAAGAAACGCGCTTCTCCTCGTTCCATTCACCTGTGCTCACCTGGTCGCCATGACCACCAGACGCTGGACGTTGTTGACCAGTGGAAACTGACAACTCGGGAACATTGTCGTACTCTTCCACCTCCGATGCCACGTGTGACATATCTGCAGACAATGCATTTCACAGATTAGTCAGTCAGTGTCATTCAGTGACATTCATTCAGAGTCAGTCAGTCAAAGTCAGGCAATCTAAGTCAGTTAGTCAAACAAAGTCAGTCAACCAGTCAGTCAGAGTTAGTCAGTCAGTCACTAAAAGTCAGTCACTAAAAGTCAGTAAGTCAGTCAAAGTCAGTCAGTCAGAGTCAATCAGTCAGTCGAGATTCATTTAGTCAGTCAGTCAAAGCCAGTCAGTTAAAGTCAGTCAGTCTCAATCACAGTCTGCCAGTCAAAGTCAGTCAGTCAGTCAGTCAATGGGTCAACCAGTCAAAGTGAATGGGTCAGTCACTCAATCAGTCAAAGTCACTCAGTCAGTCAGTCAAAGTTAGTTAACTGAGCATTTACAAATCACCTTCTTGATGTAATTAGTCAGTTAGTCAGAAAGTCAGTCAGTTGGCTTCTTATTCACTGGGGGGCCCGATAGCACATTGGATAACACACTGGCATAGAGAGCGAGAGGTACCGAGATCGAGCTCCGTAGGCGGACTTGCTTTAGGCTGCTATTAGCACCGTGTATTGCAGGCTGTCTGTTCTGTTAGTAAATTAAGATTTATGTCTTCTGTCATTTGTGTTCTTGTGAATTGTTTCAATTGCATAACATGTAAATGTAGAAAGCGCAGTGCATTTGTCATTCAATAAAGAAAAGATTATTATTATTATTATTATTATTAATTAGTTATCTGAACATTCACATATTGCATCCAAGAACCATCCTTCTGTAAGTGTACATACCAAAGCTCGAGGGTACGTACCATACGTATTCTATTTTCTGAAAGGTACGTACGTTTTTTAACGTACCCTATTTTAGGGTACGTAAACAATAAAAAAATACGTTAACCACGTCATTGCTCATTATAAGAATGTTCAATTTAATTTTAGCAAACAATCACAACCCAGCGTATACAGCGTAGTAAATTGCTGCAATGCTATATTGTAGGTCTATGTTTATCCAGCATACATTGCATTTAATGCACTAATGTCAGATTATACATAGGCTATGGGTCACCGAGTAAACCATAAATAAAATTTTCGTGTATGATACGTACCATACGCGTATTCTATTTTTTGAAAGGTACGTACGTATTTTAACGTATTCTATTTTAGGGCACGCGTACCCTCGAGCTCTGGTACATACCACTCTGAAGACATTTTCACACTGCTCACGTAAGCCATAAAATTTGTTACCATTACATTACATATAATTAGTCAGATAGTAAGTCTGTTAGTGTTAGTCAGCTAGACAGCAACTTAGTTAGCTAGACATATGCGACCAGTTATATAATATGACTGGATAAAATGTAATCATGTACAGGACGGACTGTACTGGTTCACTGAGGAAGAGCTCGGCTCAACGTATTCAGGCGACTCCTCAAATGAACAGCATAAGCAGGCTCATTCATTCATTCATTCATTGAATTTATATAGCGCCCCTTCAAGAGACCTACTCAGAGGTGCTTTCAATGCATTGGTATTTGGTTTAGGTCGCTGACTATTCAAGTCCCACAGTTGGTGTCTGGATTAACCAGACATAAGATTCAAGACTCTGGGAGGGAAGGAATGTCGACAGCTGCATGGATAGGTTCCCTGGCCTAGAAATAGCCGACCTGGATTCATGACCCACTGCCCTGTGCCCCTCCCATGTGTCGGCTTATCCAAGGACCTCTGTATATCAAATAGGAGCCCATGGCAACCGACCAACAAAGAACAGCAGCAGTAGCACTATCGTCGGCAGCAGTTGCAGCAGCAGGAGCCCAGAAGATGCTCTGTACATATATCGAATCAAAGAGAAAAATCATCATAGAATCTCGAGAACTTGAAAAACAACGAGGCTGAACTGTTGACAATAAAAGCACGAACGGAGGTTAATCAACGTCCGTCAGAAAACAAACAGGAAAGAGAAAAAGAATGCTAATCAGAACTCAGCTAAGCATAAACAGAAAACGCTCTACGGTGTGTTCACCAGGTAAAATGCTAAGCAAGACTAAGCTCACCTTTGCTTTCTGACCTGCATGACCTCTACAGGAAGACTGGATACCTCTTCCAGAGACAAGGCTAACCTTTTCCAGGAAGACTAAGGTAACCTTACCCAGAAAGATCAGAGTACCCTTTCAGGAGCACCAGGCACTAGAGTACCCGTCCAAGGAACCCGGGTACCCTCTTCCGGAAAACCAGGGAGATCAAGGCACCCAGTGAACAAACCAGGTACCCAGTTCAGGAAGACCGTAGTACCATATTCAGGAACTAGGGCACCCTGTTCAAGATAACCAGAAAGACCATAGTACCAACATCTGGAAGACCAAAGTAACCTCGAAATTAGGTGAAAATTTGGAAACTTGGAATAAGGGGTTTAGGCCAGAATAACGTACACATACCGTACATATGTAATCGAAAAGAAAAACGGACGCATACCATTTACATGCGTAAGTTTAAAATGTAATTGCCGTGGAACTGTGGCACGATGAACGAAATATGTTTACGGAAGAACCGGTGGTCCATACGCACTTCCGTCACGACAATGACAGGCTAGCTATAATAGCTAGAGCTATGTACTAGTAGGCTAGTTTTGTTTGATAATGTTGACTTCTGTTGTGCATAATGTTCTGTACTTTATTTTCGTCATGAACTCATGTCAACATGCGCCAACGTACGGCATAACAATGTATGCGTAGTTGCGTACCATATTTACGTTGTAGAAAAAATACCATACCTTCCGCACGTATGGTCGCACATTGGTTTAGGCTATAATCTAAAGTAATGTCTATCTTAAATGTCTATATTACCTTTGCTTTTAAAGGGAAGTAAGCTATGGACATGTATGGCTTGGTATGTCAAGGTAAAAAAAGTTATTGTAAGGAATGTCAAGGTAACATGTACAAGATGTGCCAAGGTAAGGTACAAAAATTACATGGTACGACAAGGTATTCAGGTAGGTTATTTTTAAAATGTATGTAATCAAAGTATACAATGCAATGCATGTGTGCTTGTCAAATGTAAATAAAGACTCCTTACTTACTTACTTACTTACTTGATAAGTTCAGGTAAAGTACACCAGGCAAAATAACACAATGAACATCATGTAATGTAATGAAAACAATGCAATGTTATGAATGTAAAGTAACGTAACCAACACAGCATAGCATAATTAACAAAGTGATATAATTGACAGCACCTTATAATATAATCGACACAAGGTGCTGCAATTAATGTAATCCACACAAAGTAATGTAATTAACAAAAGTAATGTCACCAACACAAAGTAATGTAATTAACACAAAGTAATGTAAATAAAAAGCAATGTAATCAACCCAAAGTAAAGTAACCAACACAAAGTAACGTCATCAACCCAAAGTAATGTACTCAACCCATTTAATGTAAAGAACAGAGAGTAACGTAAACCCAACACACCATAGTGTAATAAACAGAAGCCAATGTTTACAAGACAAAGACTCTTTTTTTTACGTGCCTCTACCTTTCATCCTCGTAGTCGCCACAGGTAAAGTCCTTGGATAGTAAGACCTTTTGGCTGCACCAGAAAAACAACATTCATAACATCTCATAGCAACACAGGCACAGCACAACGTTTTTTACTTCAAGAGATAATTCCAACCAGGGCCTTAACTGCCCAATCATCAGCGAGTCACACACATTCATTGAATACTGTGAATAGCAGAGCTCTTTAAATAAACAGGTTCCTGATATGTGCTATATGTAAAAACACAGACATATAGAAACAAATTTACCAACTTATCCACTGCCTCTGCCTTCCACTACAATCGTCCATTGTATTGTATTGTATAATTTGTATTGTATCTAAAGATTTATATAGTGCCTCTCTCAGAATAACTACTCCTACATATAATTCGTCCCATCAAATTCTCATTTACAGAGTAAACTCCCATCATATTCTCCCTTACTTTACAAACTCTTTTACTTCACATATTCTGCTTTACTTCACATATTCTCCTTTACTTTACAATAACTTGACATTTGTACTGAGGAGCTACTACAATATATTTAGCTACAAGTCCTCATTTATATTATCTGTTATCTATCCAGCATAATCTTCGTCTTCCTTTTCTTTCATTTTCTTCATACTGTTGAACTACCAAAGGCCACCTGTGTTACAAGTAATTTTCAGCCTTCCCGCCGATATGCTATTAGATAGTTGTCCATGGATTGTCCAGCTTCTGAGTATGAGCATTACGTGAGCTCATTTGGGATCCCTTGGGATAGCTTATCTAGATCTTCGCCGACTGGGTAGGCCACTGGCCTGGGCATGGAGTTCTGTATTAACAGCATATAGATCGCCACGGTCTGAGTCAACATGGCCTAGTATTCATTACGTAAACACTTCACAAATGAAAGGGAGTCGAAAGAAGATTGGAAGTAAAGAAACGGTGGGTGCCCACTCCGTCAAAGGACAATTTTCTTATATACAAACACTCACTTAAAGAGATTTCTGATCTTCTGGATATTGACCTGATTTATTACGGTTTGGTTATGGTGCACTATTGCTTGAACCCTTGAGCATTATACACCGGCGCAATAGAAGTTACTAATTACTAGTAACAAGAATATACATAAAAACTAGGGCTGGGCATTGAACACGTTATTAACGCGATTAATTAATTAACGTGATTAAATTTTTTTAACGCAGTTAACGCGATTGTCACTGCGCCCAATTATTTATAGAAATCCGCTAAAACAATTCTTGATAAAACCGCTTAGTTTAAACTTTAAAGTAAAAACTAAAAAGTAAAAACAAGTAGTAAGAGCATGTTTGCTTTTTGTTTATAGACTGCAAACATTTATATAGCGCATATTCCACGTAACTACTCAGAGTCGGTAGAGTAGTTGTACTCGTCAAGTAATGTGACGTGCGTTAAAAATTAATCGCGTTATTAAAAATTTCAATCGTGCGATTAATTTCGATTAAAATTTTTTATCGTTGCCCACCCCTAATAAAAACAGATGAATGACTGAACAAAAGAAGTAGCAGACGAACAAGTGAAGGAAACCGATAGGAAACGCAACAATACACACACATACAACTACAGAGCTCGGCAATATTGGCTGCACACAGAGTGGTCCATAAATAATCGGAAGTTCACTGGGCTAAGCAAACAAAAGCGAGATGATCAGATAATATATAGACCCGTAATTAGATGAAGATATCATCATGAAATTGGACAAGACAAACATGCCAAGTGTCAAACGAATATGAACAATGATAAATAAGAAACAAAAGTGGAACAACGATGCATGTCAAAAAGACAAAAGCAGTTTACTCATGGAGAATTTGCACAGTGCAATAGCATAACAAATTCTACACAAAATTTATAAATATATATCAAAATTTATATATATATATATATTAGGGTGATTCAGGTTCTGTAGCAAAAAAATTGAAGTAGACAATTAAGAGAGGCTCTTTACTTTTTGAGTTCCATTTACTACATAGACCAAAACTGTGAAATTTGGCTGAAATTGGTTTGTATTTAGGACTGCCTCAAGAAGCTCAAAGTTTTATTCTGAAGATAAATTTTATTAAATTAATTGTTTTTATTGTCAAGCATTTTAAATTGCTTACTTACCTATTTTTTTAATAAAGAACTAAGAAAGAACATACAAAATTATACCACTGCATGTCCGTGTCCTAGTCCCAGGCAATGCCAGTCCAAAACCTGGATGAAGGAGGAGGGCGATGCTAATGATCTATGTTGTCATACAGTGTCGTTATCTGAAACTACTTCTACTACTATAAATATTAAGCATAAAAAATTGTGGATTGTGCAAACAACTAAATTTGTTAATTTATTATTAAAATTTATTGAAAACAAAATACTGCAAACTACTTGAGAAATACTTTTTATTATTTTTTAATAAAGAAAATAATATTATGACTGAAACCAGGTCAAAGACTTTCATTTTATCTTATTGGAGAACCTCAGGAAACGTTTTGGGGTAGAGTATTACCTACAAGCTTGGGTAGTTGGAATATCTTTTGATACGACTGCATCCAACATGTATGGGTCAACTCAATGGAGTTTGCGTTTTAATGGGAAAAACTTGAAAATAAATTTGCTATGACTTGCTTGGCACCATCATATGCATTAAGTACTATGTGTAGCCTACACGTATTCAATGCAGCTTTTGGTCCAATATCAGATACAGATGTATTGCTTTTAAGGGATTCCAGCAATATTAGGGCGTTTATTGATCTACTCAAGCTGTCATAACGCAGCTAGTTACAAGAATTCATTCATCGATAGTTACTGTTGGCTACAGTGAAACGTGTTAAGGCTTAAAGAGTCATGCTGGGTCAGGTAGATAAGCTTGGCTTTATTGTCTAGATATGGGACTCTAATAAATGTTTTTAAACATCATGCGTGGAATGAAGTTTTTATCGTCTTTATTTGGGAGGACAAATGGATGTGGACGAGTGCGCAGATTGTACTGAGTTGCTCAGAATTTGACCCAGAATTTACCAAGAAATGTACTGTTCTAATACAGACACTAATTATTGTCTAAATGAATAGTTAAAAACACTAAAGATAGAGATGATACAATTTATAACATTGGATATTCTAAGCGAAAATTGAACTGGAAGCTCCTGAGGGAAGATTATAGAGAATTGTTGGAGCTCGGTCTAATCTTACAGAGTTTCCACCACATGGAGCAGATTTTTGAGTGCCAGATACATTCCATCATGCATGCTGGATGGCTAAACTCATTTACATTTTAAAGATTTTTTATTTCAAAGTAAATTCAAGCTTAAACAAAATGAAGCTGCTGGTTGTTTGCAATTTTGATTTTTTATAACTTTAGTTAAATGTGAAAGCGTGGATCGAATGTCCCAATGCATGTGATCTGCACTTGATATAGGCCTAAGAGCTAAGAAAATAGTCATCAACATCCAAAGTAATTTCGCAAACAGGATTGGAAGCAATTATTGGTCGTCAGTTATGGTATCTCAGAAAAGAAATGGCACGATTTGGTTTCTTTCCGAAAACGTTTCCACAGAAACTAAGCGTCTCAAAGAGGGATTGCACTAGCATCAACCTTCAACTCAACCTTGACGAAGCATGAAGATCAAAAACAATTTTTGTTCCAAATTATAGAAGACCATCGGAAACAATTTCCAAACTCAATCAAAAACACTTTTTCCTGAATGTAATGAATAGTGTTATCTAGCAAACACAGTAAAGAAATTGGGTACATACATACTTTCTACCAATTTTCATTTTAATTAATTAAAAAAATATTTGGATTTAAAATAATTGTACACAATAGCCTCTTAGGCAGTGCTACATTGATTTTTAAGACTGCATTATTAAGTTTTCCAGTAAAAAATTTTGTTTACTAAAATTCAATTTTTCGACAAAACGAGTTAAAGTTAAATAATTTCAAGGTCCTTGAGGCAGTACTAAATATTATCCAATTTCATTAAAAATTTTTCCCCTTTATTTTATTACCAAAAGGAACAGAAAAAGCAAGAGCACAAGAAATATAAGATTATCAATTTTTTTTAATCACCCTAATATATATATATATATATATATATATATATCAATATCGGTTAACAACTAGAGTTATAGAACCATGGAATCTTTACTGCAACCGGATGGATATCAAACTGTACTAAACCAAAAAGTGGATTGTGGGAGTGAGTCCTAGTATAGAATGAATTAGACCCAACACTCTCAATAACAGCCCTCTCTCTCTCTCTCATCCAAGGATAATTTGTCAGAGTCAACAGACAGGGGACATGTTAAACAATCATCCAATGTATCGCTCCATCTGTCTATATTTGCTTCCATCTTTGTATGTGTCTGTGTCCATCTGTGCGCATTCATCTATCTCTGTGTATTTGCAAGCATCTTTGTATATCTGTATGTATTTGTGTGTCTGTGTGAGTATCTGTGCATATGTGTGTGTTCTCTTGTGTGCAATGCACATATCTCTGTATTCTGTATGACTTGTGTATACATGTAAATTGTGTATAGCTGTCTGCATTTTAGTTCATCTCTCTCTGTGTTTGCCTGTGGTACATACATTCACCTACAAGAAGAGAAGTGTATGCACAAGCATGTTTTGTCCGCATGGATGAAGGGAAGGGATAACACACAAGCTGTGCATTTGTGCGTGTGTACATGTGCGTGCGTACATGTGTGTATGTATGTGCATGTGTGCGCATGTGTTTGTGCATGTGCATGTGTGTGCGCACATGTGTATGTGTACACGTGTGTGTGCATGGGTTTGTATGTGTGTTTGTTTGTAGTACAAGCACTGACCCATATCCATCAACATGCACTTGCTTGTCCGTCCGTCTGTCTGTCCATTTTCGTGTCTGCAAGTGTTCCTATGTAGGTGTGTGACAGCATCCATCACGTATTCAACTCTACGTGTGTACATTAGCCGCGTCAACGTGCCCTACATGCAATGTGGACATGTTGGGTTTACAATGACATCTTACAGAAGAGCACTGTTGTCCCATTCACCACATACCCAGTAAAAAGATTTTAATGTACACTATAAACTCCTATTAACGGACTCCTATAACCAGAGCCCTTACTAGGAGGTCGTATTATTACAGTTCGCATGGTAGCCGTTGGTTAGGGCACTCGGCTGGTAACGCAGGCTTAAATGTAAGCTTCCCTAACGTGGTTACTGTGTTGGGACCTTGAGTAAGTCCATCGCCCACGGCTGCTCAGCGCCGTTGTATGGTTGTGTGAGCACTGTTGGCCTATGGAAGGAGAAATATCACATACAGAACTTTGTATTACATGTATTTGTCTTTTGCATTGTAGATAAATATGGTATCCCATGTCTCGACCACATTAAGTAATAATTCGCGTTATAGTAAAGCACGCTGTAGCGAGCGTCCATTGTATTTTCAGGCACGACGATTCCACTATATGAACTGGGCCAACAATTGAACTCCCATCAACCCCACAAGCCCCTGCCTAGTAGTAGTCAGTTACGGTGTCTTATCAGCTGGTTCCAAAATCTCAAAGCTCAACATGAAACCATGTGACACTAAGCAAAAACAATAAACAAACACAGCAGATAACTCGCAGGCTGTATACAGGCGCCCACCCGGATCTGACATTTACACAACACCTCTGTCCCCTTAAGAAAACTACCAGACATCTACCATAACATTTAGGTGGTTCCGATGGCAATTAACCTGGTCTAGAAACACTGAAGGGGTGTTGGGTGCTCCATAAGGCCAAAAAAATATAGAAATGTGTGTTTCTGGTAACAGTGGTTTAATAGTACACTGACCGTACACAGTGGCGTAACGAGGGGGTAGGTAGGTAGGTAGGGGGAAAAAAAATTAGGCTTTGTAAAAAATTTTTAAAAAGAAATAAGGCAAGAATAGTTAAAAAGTAAAAATAACTATTATGCATGAGTTTGGCAGGGGCGCGGGCGTCAAGGGGGGCGCAAAATGAGGCTTGGGGACAATGTAACACTTTTTCATGAAAAAAAGAGGAAAAAAAAAAGGTCATCATTTTTTTGCAAGTAAGAAAAAAATTTTCAGGAAATTCTTGCCCGCGGGCGTTAAAGTTTCATGTGTCACTGTCGGTGGGAAAAGACGGCGAGGGAGACGACTGGCCAACCGCCCTCATATGCCCAGGCTAAAAAAGTGAAGTCGGTAACACTTCATACCATAGTTGTAAAAAACGTTTTTTTCGTTTTTTATTTTTTCCCAAAACGTCGTTTTTTCGTTTTTTATTTCTGGTCTCGTTTTTTCCGTTTTTTATTTTGTATATGTAATTTTATTTAGTTATTCACTGTCTGTTACAATTTGTTTAATTTTATTTTCGTTTGGTATCCCCCTACGTTGTCTCCGTCCTTTCAAGGATTCATCTAATTTACGTAACTCTTTAGTGTTATCAGTTGAGAAATAAACAGCACAGTTCAGGAAATAAAATTTATAAAAGTTATTTGAATGTCTAAGTTATCCAAAATGCGAAATGTTGTCTTAATTATGTTATTTGCTGATTAAAATTAAATTGTGTAAACAAGGTTTTTAATTTAAAATGAAGTAAAAGTTGTAGGAAATTCAAATTATTTTCTTTTCCGTTTTTTTTCTCGTTTTTTGTTTTTATTTTTTTCAATAAAACGACGTTTTTTTCCGTTTTTTATTTTGAATTTACCGTTTTTAACAACTATGCTTCATACCCATTGCTGCCTCATGGCTAGCTTAAGGGGTAACTAAAATAAAAAAGCACTGAAAATTACAGAGTTAACGGCAACCCTCCCTAGCTTATTCTTAAAAGTAAGTACGTATGTACATGTATAAATATGTGTTGATTATTAATTAGTACATAAAGTACCCTGCATAACGTCGCTTTCTAGTGGTTCCAAATGCACTTAATCTGCCTAAGAAACACTGCAAATCACTGAGTAATGCCTGCAAGAGCATTTCTTCCTAGCTTCCTCTTAAAAGAAAGTACATGCATGTGCCATGTGGGTACATAAATAAGTATGTAAATAAGCAAGTACGTAAGAACCCTGCTTAACATAACATGACATGGGTTTTAAGCAGCTTCAAAAACATCTAACTGTAAGTAAGTCTATTGCTTACTTGGTCCCTTTGCAAACTTCTACATGTGCCACTGACCCATCTTATATCATAATCCGTGTAATCATGTATGTGTAAACACATACGTCATATAACCAACCTCTTGTGTACTTCTACCAGACAATGCAACCTATCCCCATTGGGAGTACGTAATTGAGATCGGAGGACTATTCACAGTATTCAGTCTTCAATGCTGACGCAATTTGGACCACACGACAGCACTGGAGATTTGCCAGATTTGTTCGCTTTCGTCATCGAAATTATATGATCAGAAACCATTCATCGTATTCGGCTGTTATGACGCCGCAAGAGGCGCCAATGCAGCGGTTACTCAACCGAACTAATTAGGACATCCTATTAGGTCAGGCACAGTGGCACTGTGGAGACAGGACACACGTTCAGAGAGGTCGTGTGATCGTGAGATATTAAGATGGTGCTTTGCGCTTAGCTTCAGACTAGTCTCTTCTAGTCCAGTAATTCATTCATTCATTCATTCAAAATTTATATAGCGCCCCTTCCAGGTAACTACTCAGAAGCGTTCCCAACTCCAGCCCGGGCAAAAAGGTCAGTTTTCAAATGGCCATAAAACGTATCAGTACATGATCTAGGAAACAGGCGTAGCTCCAGAGGTAGGCCTATCTGTTCTCTGCTTGCTTACTGAGAAGCGTTCTGTTCTTATAGAACCATAAAACCACCTACAGACTAGCATAGAGACCGATTCTCCATTAGTTCTCTTAGAGTAGCGTTATATAATGTTACAATCACACATATACCTCAATTTTAACGTCTTGAATTAGCAATTGGTAGCACCTAGCAGTGGTTGCATAAGGAAGACTGCCATCCCACTACCACTGTAATCCTGATCTCCAATACATTGGCCGAATGCCAACACACAGCCTGGGTCCATACAGATATCGACATGTTTATATGTTACATAATCTACTCTGGTGTTTTAAATGAAGTCATTCTGCACCACGTTGGCCAAGTATCCCCTCTGTCCAATCAAAAAGAAACACGTCAGTGCAACGGGTGGAAAACTTCCTCAATGGGGTTGCCAGGAGTGTCGGGGAAGGGAGGAGGGATCACCCACATGTGGGCTCACTCCCACCTTCATGTCTGCGAATCGTCAGAAGATGTGGAGACCCAAGTTGGCGGAGGTGGCACAATCTCTTGCCAGGCGCTTGAGAAAGAAAACATGTGAAAACATTACAACATATAACTTTTAAAGCACTGTCTGGTGAAATCAGACATCTAAGTGGCCAGATAACTTTTTAATAAACATTCTGGCCACAGGAACTTTCTGTTACCCATAGGTCTACCTCATTGCTAAGAGTTCAGTCTTTCCGGGTATACAACAGGCAGCCGGTGTAACTTGAGGAGTCGTTTTTGGCTCAAATGAACATGCATACTGATAGATGGAGAAATGATTTGTTTTTCCTCCAGCTAGTTCTCACTTCCGTCTTCCCTGGACACAATTCCGCAACTCAACTAGGATCTAGTGTAGTCCATTGCAGTCTAACGCAACAGCAATACCGAGCACTGTGTCTTCTACTCTTCTTAAAGACATCACAGGAACAGCTAAATAGTTTCAAAGCAACATCTTAGGAGGTGGCCTCGGTCAATGACAACTTCTTAACCCGATGCTTTGAATATGTAACACTCTCTAAATGTCTAAATTCATTGACGATGATGATGATGATGATGATGAGTTCTCTGCCAGAAGGCAGGTCCAAATTGGCTTTTATTCCAGGTCCGGGGGATCAGATGAGTGAGGTGGTTTCCGCATTGCCATCCTCACAGACAATTGTGGGTGAGCAACTTGTCCAGGGTCGCTAATTCGCTATGCAGTGGCTTGAGGTAGAATCGAACCTACGACCCTACAGTTACAAGGCACAGAATATACCATTACACCACTGCATTCCATTCTTACTCCATTAACACCTCCTTAGTCCATTAAAACCTTCATAATCCACTAACACCATAATCCATTAACAAATCAACCTACTTTAATCCATTAAAACCTTCTTAATCCAGTAACACCATAATCCACAAACACCTTCTAGATATGTTCAATCCAGTTATTATTCATTAACAATTTAACAGCTTCTTAATCTATTAAAACTTTCTTAATCCAGTAACACCATAATCCATTAACAATTTAACAACTTCTTAATCTATTAAAACTGTCTTAATCCAGTAACACCATAATCCATTAACAATTTAACACCTTAATCCATTAAAACTGTCTTAATCCAGTAACACAATAATCCATTAACAATTTAACACCTTAATCCATTAAAACTTTCTTAATCCAGTAACACCATAATCCACTAACCCCTTTCATGCTATGTTCAATATTATTATTCTGCATCTATATTAAGCATCACCATCTAATGGCCAAGCCCCAATCGATGGTGCTGAACAACTGTGAGTGAAGATCTTGCTCAAGGTCACCACACATAGGGGCTTGAACCCGTACTCTCTGCGTTACAAGGTTAACGCCCTTACCATGGCCCATATATTGTCCCCCAATGGCAAATGATGTTTTACTTTTCTAATGGCCCTATTGTTTCTTTTTCATTTGTTCCTGATTTTGGTCTGGCGGCACAAAAGATAGGTGAACAAACAGATGTAATTTATTGTGCTGCAATTGTATTCAGAGATTTATATAGCGCTGGTTCAAAAGAAACCAGTCAGAGGCATTCTCCACACCTCAGAGTTAATTAACAACAGACAGTTCATCTAAGCCACAATAAATAGAATAAAACGCACGGATAAATAGAAACATCACCTGTGGCAGGCTCACATACCCAGAGCACAACCAACCAATTATTGCCCTGACGAGTCCCCTTCAAGAGGCCCTATTTAAATAAATCTGCTATTACCATTATAGGATTACAAGGGATTCCCAACAACAATAATAGCTGACAACATAACCTGTTCAGAAATCAACATGTGCCTTGAACAAGGATGGGCAGAGACAATAGGGGATGATCAGTGATGACTAGTATAACACATACCTATGATGACAGGACAACACCCCAGTACGTGTACCCATGCAATCCACACCAACGCCCGCTTGGTGTCGATTACGGGCTTACAATGGCAACACGTGATCCACACTCATCATCGCCATCAGATCCTGACGCCAGCCGTTTGGCGGCGATGGGTACGAATAAATTATTTCCACTGTCCTCGGTCATTTGTCAAGTCCCACTGCTCCCGTTAGTGACGCTTTGTCCTCGTTTATTTATACTATCCACGCTAAGAGGCGGGTAAACCCGTGGACTTTACGGTAAGCCTGTGGATTTTATGGTAAGCCCATGAACTTTATGGTAAGCCCGTGGACTTTACAATAAATCTGGACTTTATGGTAAACCCATGGACTTTACAAAAGAAGGAAAGAACTTACACATACACACATCCATTCTATCTGATCAGCAGCATTCAAGTAACTGTACATTACTGGAACCAGTGTGATTCAAGTTAACTGAAACTGAAATGTCAGTTAACTGATTTATTTGATTTCAGTTAACTGAAACTGAAATGGCTAAGAAACTGAAACTAAATAGAAACTGGAATGGCCAAAACTTTAATAGAAACTGAAATTCAAAAACTGAAATTGATAGTTAGATGCATTAATTTGCCAATTTAAAAGGTACTTTATTTAGATCAGTGCGTAATCTTATTTATCAATATGTATATCTATAAATATTCATATATCAATGTCTTTTCTTGCCATCCTCGATGATGGTTTCATTTATATAACGTCTATGTTTTATCCAGTGATCTCTATTAATAGTTACTATTAGTCTATTACAAATCAGTGGTTTCATCAATTGGACAGAAGTTACCGAATGTTTGTTTTTGAAATTGTGTTTGAGTAATGAACAATTTCTGTTATATATAGTTTAGACTGTTTAAATAGCCTATATCAAAATATTTCGCTATGAGTATTCATTATGAGTGGTAGAAATTAGAAAACGAGAGAGTGCAGTGTGGGACTATACTATTTGCAAGACGTTTTGAACGACAATTTCGCATGTAGGCCTACTGTAATTGTTAACAACAAGCCATGTGGTCGCAAAATCTCAGGGCGCAACTGTACTAATGCTCGAGTCCATTTGACAGCGCTACACATGGCAATAACCGTCCCGGTAATAACCTCTTGACAAAAATGACAACAACGTGTTGGCAAAACCTTCTTGGTAAAAATGGAAACTATTAATTACTTTGGTAATAAAATATGGAATCTTCAAAGTTAGCTTCATTTTTATTTATCTCTCTTGCTACTTTATAGGGTTGACTGATTTAAATATATCATGATTCAAATAAATCAAGTTTTTCCTAATAAAAATCACCTGATTTAAATAACCATATAATTGCTTCCTAATAAAAAGTCATTTACAAGTTTAACATATTACAGTCGAAATCGATTGGTGTAATTATGAATTAGAAATTTAGCCCTACCATTGGCTTCTATACACTACTAATAAATTATATACTATCAGGTAAATAGGCTATATACCACATAGAAAAGGCAATGACCCTGTTATGCTATGGGGTAATATAGATCTACTAACAAGTTTTCATTTCTTGCCAGAAACATTTATTATAACTGCAGTTTGTGCTTAACTTTGAAAAAAACCGGGTAACAACTGGCAATAACCGGTTATTGCCACTGTCCCGTCAAAAATAGGTTTTTGCCAGCATTAACCCAACCTTGGTAGCTTGTAATATTATTTGTAAATCTATTTCATTACTGACTATTCAGTAGCTGAGGCTATCTTACTTTTTGATGAAAGGTTCTGTGTCATATAAAATGATGAATACATAATAGCAATTTTTCAATAAGAAGTTACATGTGTGAACTTGTTCATATCACGCATTAGCTCGTAAGTTTGCTTAACAATGTCAAAAACTGAAATAGAAATTGGCTGAAACTGAAACTACAATAGAAATTCAGTGAAAACTTGAACTGAAATAGAAACTGAAATCAATCCGAAAAACTGTAATCGAAACTGGAATGAGGCTATTCCAGTTAACTGAAACTGAAACTGAAACTTAAATAAATCAAAAACTTTAATCACACTGACTGGAACCTCCTCGACTTTCTTTCTTTGGATGCCATATCAAGAACTATCTTATCATGATGTCTCTTATCAGAATCAGTGTTACATCAGAATCAACCTTATCACAAGACATATAATCAGGAGTGTCTCTTGTATAAATCGATCTAAATGCACACACACATACAAACCTACATACATGCATGCATACATATATACATAACATATATACAAATGTGTTATGCAATTGGTTTCAATAAAGAATATTCTATCTATCTATCTACATACATACACATAAATACATCCGTGTGTATGTGTGTGTAATGACACATATACAGACAAATATGCAGATACCTACATACACCCACAATGACATATATACAAGCAAATACACACACATACACACCTAGAATGATAGATGGTATGCAAGCAAGCACACTCATTTTATTATACGATTTGAATCGTGTTCAACAATGCATATGAAACCATGTTTACAGATTGGCTAAATGCTGTAATAACCATTCAAATTCCTTGTTGCACAAAACCATTTTGACCTTCAACATGCAAAGACCTAATCATCATTCCTAACATCCTCGTGTAGCAGACACTAAATCCCAAAAGTATGCCTTAGTCCTTACAAAAGTATGCCTTGGTCCTTACAAAAGTATGCTTAGTCCTTACAAAAGTATGCCTCGATCCTTTCAAAAGTATGCCTTGGTCCTTACAAAAGTATGCTTAGTCCTTACAAAAGTATGCCTTCGTCCTTACAAAAGTATGCCTTGGTCTTTACAAAAGTATGCTTAGTCCTTACAAAAGTATGCCTCGATCCTTTCAAAAGTATGCCTTGGTCCTTACAAAAGTATGCCATGGTCCTTACAATAGTATACCTAGGTCCTTTCAAAAGTATGCCTTGATCCTTACAAAAGTATGCCTTGGTCCTTTCAAAAGTATGCCTTGAAAGTGCCTTGGTCCTTACCGAATGTGAACAGGAATTAGACAGATGGGAAAACCATAATCGAATGACAGGACAGAGGTTCTAAGAGAGGCTACAGTCCTACATTTAAGCTGAAGTATATACATCCATACATAAATTACATACATACCAAATGTACAATTATCTACATGTGTTATCTTTGGCCAGCGTTTATTCACAGTTACTGGTCCCTCCATCTGGAACTGTCTACATCCTCATGTTCACAATTCTTCTTCCTAGACCAGCTTTCGCTCTAAACTGAAAACTCATTTATTCTAGAGTGTTTATGGCTCTTAATGTCCGCCCGGTTTCAATGTACATTCCTGAACTTTGTAGGAAGGGCATAATCAAATTAGTCTACCACATTGCTCAGTATGTATATGCGCATTTACACATGCATACACACCTAGTTTTATACAAACATACATGATACATACCAAGCACAAGACACCCCAAAGATATAGCCATGGATTTAAGCCATAGAACGAGTATGCGCATATTACGAATATTAAGATTTGTAGAAATTGACGAATATTTACAAAATTATCAAACTGACCAACGAATATTAATTTCTTTTATTTCTTTTAATTCTTAATTCTTCAAAATCCGGGATTAATTGTACAAAATTCAGTGCCATTTTCATGCCTTTCCACGCACAAAGTTCCTCAAAGTTCAAATATCAGCAGCTTTGTTTTCTTATTCTTGGCATATAAGAATGTGACCATTTCTCTCCTTTCTTTTTGCAGGAGTTCATAAAATGTGCTTTATAAGAGTCCAGATCATACATACATTCTCACTCACAGTGTACAGTCAGTTTTCTTACCAAATCTATTATGGAGGCGGAACTTGAATGGAACATCCTGATATCAGTCTGCCCTGGCTGGGCTTTGAACTCACATCCAACATACTAATCACCAAACCATCACACAAAATACATACTGGTATATACATATATAAATACACACCTGTATGCCTACATAATGTCAAACATGCAAATGTGCATACATACATATATATGCACATCACATGAACTGATTAGTATTACATGCATATAATATGTATACATACATACACATATATATGTGCATAGATACATACATTTATACATACCCATATCACATGAACTCATTGCAGTATTAATCAAGCAGATCAGTGTCCTGAAGCAAAACCCTAAACAGGATTTAAAGAGTGATCCTTTCTTTATAAAATAAGGCCTTACAAATGATCATTTGTTTCTTTATAAGACCCTACGAGCATTAGCATTTACCATACTATCAAGTTAAAGTGAGTATGTAAGTAAGTATATTCTTTATTAACCAATTGCTAATCGCACTTTGGTGCACAGACATTTAATAAACACTTAAAGAGTTGTTTGGAAATGAAGTACTCTACAAATCAGTAATGATTTGGGAAATCTGAGACCTTAAAATGTGAAATCAGATTTCTAAACAATAAAATTGAATTTATAAATAACACAGATGGGTACTTAGAAATACTCCATAACCAATATATAACAGCAAATAATTGTAATATTATAGTTAATCAAAATCACAGTTATATAGAATAACATAGTTACACAGAAATCCTACAGTAACTTCTGAATACATAAAACATTGCAACCGAAGCTACAGTGCTGTGTATATTTACAGATACATACCTAAATGCATACATATACATAAAATGTAAATATATGATAGTAAGTACATATATATGTGTGCTTTATAAATGTACATATTTACATACAAACTTATCTACAAAGAAGAGCAGCCACTTAATGACACAATTAGTCAGAATAAAAAATTTATTGAGAAATACTCAAGATAATAGATACTTGAGAGATATATATGCAATAAATTCTGAAGTGACCTAGTTTCAGCGAATTTCTAAATTACGCAGTTATAAACAGCGATGAAGAAATTAACAAAGTTTACAAATAAAATAATAATAAACGAGAAATAATGCAATTACCAACACGTCATAAAATTAGACTCAGAACAATAACAATTGAAGCCCAATTATACTTGTTGTGGCTTTTAATGGTATGAACAATGGTCAAGTTCAAATTCATAGGTGGCAACTGTGATTCATAAATTATGGACATAATTTGACTAACAAACACTGATTAACACTTAATTAACACTGGTCTATTTAGTACAAGGGTCACCTGATGAAGTAGTTTGCAGAACAATGCAGAATCAGTGCAACTGGTTTATTGCAAAGAAAGCAAAGCACAGCAATAATGAAAGCAACTTCAAATATGCGACCCAAAACAACATGACAGTGAGACAGCGTTCCGTGTACAAATTAGGACGTAATCACATGACCACCAGTAATTAGTAATACTGTTAATTAATTTGTTGTTAGTATTTTTACTGTGTAATTGTTTCATTGTTTTCGTGAGCCAAGCAGTTTATGTTGTATTTGGCAAGCTCACTCTTTATACACTTTCTTTGAAAATTATAATTCTAAATTATCATGGCTGGGTCAGTGTTCAGTCTTTTCAAAAGTACTAGTCACGTGTATTATGTAAAATGTATCATAATGCAATATTCACTACATAATATGCATTTACAATACTGTTTCCATGGCAATTTAAAAATTTACAGTTACTTTACATTACTGTTTCCATGGCAATTAATAAATTTACAGCTACTTTACAATACTGTTTCCGTGGTAATTTGTAAATATACAGTTACTTTACGGTACTGAATGGATAAAATCTTGGGAAAATCTCATCCGAGGTTTGTTAATTCGACATACATAATTACGTTTGTGGGCTATGGTAGCTGACTGGTTAGAGTGCTCACCCTGTAGGGCTGAGAGTATGGATTTGAGTCTCCACCGAGATGGTTACTGTGTACGGACCTCGAGCAGGTCCTTCACTCACAATTATTGCTCAACACTATCAATTGATGTTTGATCATAAGATGCTGGTGCTTAATAAACGTATAATAATAATAATTATTATTATTATCATTATTATTTCCAGTGCCTTTCTATTTGCAGGCAATGGCCATGATAGCAAGAGCAGAAACAGCGGACAATACATCAAATCAAAAATACCAGACCCTCCTAGACACACATGACTTCATCCCGCTGGCTGTGAAAACTTTAGGCCCCATTAATTCCACAGGCCTTACATTTGTATTCAGCGCTTCAATGCCGTGGCCTTCACCAGTTCTTTTGTTGACTCTATGCCCGAGATGGGAGTTTAATAATTTAATAATAATAATAATAACAATAATAATATTAAGGTAATTGTCAAAAACTACTGGTGACATTCGCGAAACAAGATTCCTATTTCAAGGTCTATCGGTGATGATCCAACGCTTCCACTCGGTGGCTTTCCAAGGCACCATGTCAAGGCTGCCGGGAGCCGACAAGCGGCGAACCCTGAACAGATAATAACTGATGCCTTGGGCAACAATCATACATCCCCCAGGGAATAATAATAATAATAATAATAATAATAAAAATATTGCCCACCTATATTGCAAAAGGAAAGCGCAGCACAGGCATACTGAAAAGTTATCCCTTATGCAGTACTCATATTGTACCATATTCAATGGATGGAAGTCTATTCCAATCAGAAAAACTTAGAGAAAAGTATTTCTATGCATTTTGAATCTGTGAATGAACATAACAAAATCAGATGCAAACAGAAAACATGGAGAACATTTTGATGTGTGCAAAACACAAACTGATACAACAATTTGGCAAAGTTACAATTTATTTTTCACATATATCATGGAGTCTCGGTGGTGCAGCATGTTTTCAATTGTTTCGTAGCAAAAATATGTTCACAAACTTTCTCTTTGTTTACATCATAAAGTTACAACATACAGTAAAATTGTAAGAAATAAAAGTACTTTGAAAAACATTTCTCTTACTTCCTTACTTACAGGCAACCCTGTGGAAATCCATTTCTTTGCAATCTGATAATCAGTAGACTAAAAACGAGATGTTACCCAAATCTCCAACATTTTGTGAAGTACAACTAGCCAAAATTTGTTCAAGGTCTGTCAACATTTTTGTCCTCTTCTACAAAATTCAATTTAAAACCAACTTTCTTCCTCGTGGGTTATACTGAAACTGATCAAAATTTCGTGACGTTTTGCCTTATCACTAGTAAATACTCTGGATCCCTGATTCTACACTATCACGATCGCTTAGGCCACACTGTACGCAAGCACTGGGACTACCTGCCTATGCTAGCAGTGTAAATAATGTTACAGAAATTACACCAGAAACGTCGTTTCATCGACAAATTCTACCAACGAAATCTCTTCCAAGCGCATTTTCCTGTCTGCAAATCACCCGATAAAACCATTTCACGATGATTATTCACCTTTTGTTTAATTTTTTGGTCGAACCACGGCGGTCACGACGATCCTGAAATGTTTTCGACGCAAGTTAATTACACAATTTTGATCTTCAAACTCGACATTTTTACACGACCACAAAAAACTACTAACCGTTATCTGCGTTCTGTTTATGCGAGAAAGATACTGTACAATCCGTCTGTCCTAATCGTCCGTTTAAAGGCGTCGTGGTTTTTTCATTGTTAAACTTGACAACTCCTCCGTCTGTTTTGGTCGCCATTTTGGCTCTCATATCCGGCTAACCAGCCTGAGATCTCGCGTGAAACAGGATACGAGAACATCTAGGTCAGGTCGAGCATTATCTGGGTCGGGTCGAGCTAGGTGCGCTATGATCGTCTTTTGAGACGGATGGAACGCAATAACGATGACGAATTCTAGTCAAAACATTTGGAAACTTGTCTCGACGAGAAGAGAAACCATATAGAGTCGTCTTTGTTGTCGAAACTGGGTTACGTCATCTGCATATCTGGGTCGTGGAACAGGTCAACGATATATTGCACTATGCTGCACCAGCTCTTTGGAACAGACTCCCAAAAGACCTCCGCCAGTTTGCTCATCATCCTATCTCGCCTCTTAACTCAAACTCTCCCCCGCTTGCACTCTCCTCTTCTGCTTTCCACTCACGACTGAAAACCGAACTCTTCAAGATATCCTATCCTGATTCAACTCCTGCGCCACCACACGACCACCATCATCACCGATTGCCACCGTAGCACCATGCTGTCTCCTCGGCTTGGCCTCCCCGGATTTTGACCTGGCACCGAAACGAACAGAGGAGTTTTGGCTATTGCGACTTGATTTGGTATAGCGCCGGTGAATAAGCTGGTCTCCCTGACGTGGCTTTTGTGGGCGCTGAGAAATTTTCGAAGATTTACATTTACATTACATTACATTTACATTTACTATGAGCATAGGCCTACAAAAGGCAGTAGGCTAAACGAGTAGAATCTTGATAGGTCTAACCGTCACTTTGAGTAACTTGAGTTGTAAAAAATTCGTAAGTTAAGTTAAAACTGTTTGCCTAGCACACAGTCCTTGACGGTAAACGGGTAACTTGGCCTGGTTTGCAACTTTTGTTCGTTCTCGTGTAAGCGTAGGCCTATAATGTGGTTCAACGACATAGTATGCCCGTGTGGCATATTTCATTTGACCTTGCCTTAATAGCCAATCTAGGCCTAATTGGTCTCGGCCGGTACACAACAATGAACGTGTGATCCTACTCATCTATGCACGTGGACAAAACTGATAACTCTTAATTGTTCTCTTGCGGGCTTTACTTGACATAGCGCCCGTATTCTGTGGCAGCTTTTGTTTTACGATGAGAAATGTCGGAGATTTACATTTACCTTTGTTTGAATTGACCAGCCAGACCCATAGGCCTAGTTAAATGAAAGGTAAAAGTTGCTGTTTAACGACACTGTGACATAACAAAGAAGGTAAGCGTCGCTCTCCTCCTGTAATGAAAGGCAAACGACTCATTTTATGTCTACAGTATAATGAAAGTACAATGGTATAGGCCTTAGCAAGAGAGACACCAAAATTTCATTACACCATTACGTATGCCCTCTAGCGAATTCAATTGTAACATGAGTCAGCCACGCTGACCGTGCATTGTTGTTGGGAAGTAGGCTACAGACGGCAAGATAGGAGACTGGCCAGTGGCCACTCGCCTCTACATACGCTGAGGCCAAGAAAGTGAAGTCACCAAAACTTTAAACTATCCCATGTTGTCATAATGACCCGCTGTTCTTCGTTAGGCTCAAAGGTTTGTAAAAAAATGTTTTATTTTGCTCTGTTTCCTTCTAGACCTGCGCCTCAGTAGGCCTAGTTCTAGCCTAGGCCTATATATCATTTAATGCGATATGCATATCATCGTGGAATGGTTTGATCAATGATCCATAATAGACGGAGGTTTCTGTGAGAATTTATTTGCCGCCAGCTTAACCGAACAAAGCAGGCCTACTAAACCGCGAGGAAGAATTTCTAAAACGGTGCGCAAGGTTCTGGCGAGGTTCGAACTCGCGACCTTCTGCGTGTAAAGCAGACGTGATAACCACTACACCACAGAACCGCACCGAATTCAATTAGCTTAGTTCACCCAGTTAAACGAGGCAGTAAACTGAATTTTTCGCAAGTTTACCAATTTCTCTTATACAAGATATACATTTCAAAATCATCCGTAATCGCAAACGCCGATTTTGTAAGTCAGCTAAGCGCAGCAGGGCACCAGCTTACATATTTGTCACGAACGCTGCGTCGTGTCAGAAGGGTTGTCCGAAGATAGCCTACCAAGCGAAGAACGAAATCTGGTTGGCAATGGTAATTTGCTAATTTATATAGCGCCACTTGAGACAAACTTATTAGAGGCGCTCCCTAACACAATGAAACTGCGATCGAACAAAGTGGTCTTCAAGCAGCTAAGGCGGTTTTGTCAAGAATAGATAAATCGGAGGAGTGGATGTATTAAGAGATTAGATTGATATAATATGCCTGTAATCCTGGTAATTTTCAAATTATTAGTAAGGTAATCTCGAGATTTCTATAGCGCCAACAGTATTTTAGGGTCGAAGTCGTGGTATCCATCTTAATCATTGGCGCTCAGTCAAAACAAAATCTATAAGAAGGCAGGTTTGAAGACCAGGCCAAAAGATTCAGAGCCATCTTCACCATATGTAAACCTTAATGCTCCATCCAAGAAATGGGGAGAGATCAATTGCGAAATTAGTGGAAATTCAATTTTTCTAATGTCGTACCATGGGGAAGGGGAGCGCAGAGGGTAGTTGCGCCAATGACTTAGGAGGGAAAGACGCCTCTGGGCAGATTGATGGTGCTTGGAATTCGTGGGCATGACTTATGTAGCGCTGTTATAATAATTTACAAAGCATCGATTGATGGCTGCTTCAATATGAGATTAAGAGGCCGTCCATAAAGTACGTCACGCTCCAGGGGGGGGGTTTAAGAAAGTAATGTGACAGTTTGTGACAGAGGGGAATTTTGTGGGGTCAGGCCATGTGTGACGTCTTACATTTATTTTTATTTTTATTTTATTTATAATTTATTTTATTTTTTAGCAGAATTTCATAGCTTTAAAAATAATTTTCAAAAATTTTCTGGAAACATTTTAATTAGTTTTATGTCAAAATAGCATGAAATGCATATCTCAATAATGTGTTTTTCACGATTCCTCTCGCTAGGAGCGCTAGTAATAATGCTGTTGCGAAGCCTTGTTTATGTATTAAAATTGCTTTCGGAAGTATTATTATTTCTATGTTGAAAGTGTGACGTACTTTAGGGGGGGTCCGAGTTTTGTGACAGTTTGTGACATGGGGGGGGGTAAAATGGTCAAAAATAGCGTGACGTACTTTATGGACTGCCCCCTAGTAAATATTAACCGCCCAGGACCCTTTTGTCTCGAATAACCATTTTAAAAGAGCAACACAAGTCTGTCAAAATTGAATGGTATAATGAAACAGTTGTAGATGACAACATAACTTAAAGCGCACAAATGAACCTCTGATACATCACTATGCATGCAATTAATTATAATTATAACAAAACAAATTCAATATAGAACTCACAATATCCCTTCAAGTCTGAAAATAACTACAATTAACAGCATATTTATGCTGCAAGCTTTTCATTTATATAAATCTTCATATTTAAAAGCCTTGTATAAATGCATATGTTAACACATTGTATATACCAGTACCTAGGTACTTGAACTGTATTATAATTATAGCTGAATATGCATAAAATAATAATATAAATAATAAAATGAACAACATAACTAGCTCTAAATATTTTACCAGAGACTGAATTTTAATACAAATAAAAATTTCACCATGATTTACTCAATTATTTTTAAACATGTTAGTCTCTGCAACTTGCCAATCCTTTTTAACACCATATTTCAGATACAACACAATCTAACAATTTAAAAGTTATTAATACATATTAATAACCAACATCTGTAATTTCTAAATTTTACTATCAACTATATGATTTGCTATAGAAATTTCTCTTGAATTTCTTTGATGGGGTAAAGAGTTCACGATGGGCGAGTGGTGAGCATCTTCAACTATCAACTCAAAGGCTCAACCCTGCTAACTCATATTCCAAGATATCTGTTCTAACAGCAACCCTAGTGAATATGTGCTGACAATTCTACAGTAGCAATATATGCTGACAATACTACAGTAGCGATATGTGCTGACTACTAGTGTAGTACAGTAACAATAAATGCTGACAATATTACAGTAGTAATATATGCTTACAATACTAAAGTAGTTACGTAACATAAGCTGACAATACTACGGTACATTGGTCGTACATGGTCAGTGGAAAGATAAGGTGGTGAGGAAAAGGACGGGTCAAACTACCAGGTCCCACCTGTATGCAAGGACCAAGAAAATGAAATATGAAACACTTCAAACCCATGGCTGCATCTTGGAATTATCTCATGGGACTGCGCTTCTTAAAACTCCTTAGATTTTAGGAGTTCCCAGTGTTGTTTAAAATTTATAAACCGTTGCAAATGCTTTTTCTTGGGCCCGTAACTTTCTCAGAAAGCTATGAAGACCCAAAACAGTGTACCCAGCACGCACAACATTTCTTGCCTTGCAAAGTTGTTGAAGAGTTACATTTAATATATTGAATCATTGATGCATATAAAATGCACTTAAATATCATTTCTCAAATATATTATTCTTTTAATATGCCCAATACACATATTGAGCGTGCATGTATAAATTGACATACATTTTCCGTATACAAGTTTCTACATTTGTTTCCAGTATATGAGAACTATTAGCCATGCCAACATGCCCATGAACAATGATGGGACCGTAAAGTCCTCATAAGGGTGCCATGCGGGAACAAGGGTCCCTTAAGGGATACAAGGCCATGCTGACAATTTCTACAACACTGTAATCAAAATTCACAAGGCATCAACAATAGTAATAATAATAAGTCACTCCTAAGCAAAACTCCATTCATAAATAATTGCCAGTTTTATAATTTCAAAAAATGTGGAAGAAGAAATTTGTTCAGTGGTCACATATCATATTAACATCAGCATTCAACAAAAACTAAAGACCTGCTAACATTACAACAACAATGTGGAAATTAACATTGAACTATGTACAACTCAACTTTTATAACGGTGCATGGAAGTTTTAATGGGGAAACCCTTAGAACCGGCACGCAAAGAAAATTTCCTAGGCACTTGGACACAGACTCTAGTTTCCACAGAAACTGATTGTGCCCTCGATGGAGATCCATTTTGTCCGTCGAAATGCATCACTCATTCTTATCCTTCAGCGCCTTTGTCTCGGCAGATGACTCGGGCTTTTTGCTGACAGTAACTTCATCTACAAACAGAAACGCCAAATGAATCTTAGAGGGTTTCAAAAGGCACTATATAAATGCCAAAATACATCTAGTCCACTACTGAGTATATTAGGGCTAAATTAATCGATTAATGTTAAAAATTTTAATCGATTAACTTCGGCTTGTTCGATAATTTTATTAATTTTTTTATATTTTATATCGTCAATACCTATTTCCGTTAAAAACAATATGGCGAACAATAATAGTGTGAAACATTTGATGGAAAATTAAGTGATCATTTTGCATTTATTGTAAATGCTGATAGAAAAGTCGAAGATGGCGAAATTATTGAAGATTTTTGTAGATAGAAGGTAGTTACTACTGACTACATTTCTCAATTCGACAATTTGAACTTTAGCATGTTGAACGTTTGAGGGATTTTGCAGGTATACAGTCTAAACAGTTTTTCGCGCTTTATGTAACGTGGACCAAATTAATCGAATTTAATCGATTAATCTCGATTAAAATTTCTAGATTAATCGATTAAAATTATTTTAATCAGTACCAGCCCTAATATATATATATATATATATAAACACATATATACATATAAATACTTACATCATATCTGGTACATACTTATTTACATACATAGATGCAAACATGCACCCTCTTGACATTTGAGAGAAGCAAGCAGAAGGGCATTCTTAATCTGCCAGTAGTTTTTTAAGCAAAAGTTCATTCAATGATCCTACATCTTGTTCTAGCTATAATACCTATTAATTAAAATACATTAATACCTATTAATTAAAATACATTAAGTTATCTGAATACCTTGCCTGCACATTGCCTTACCTGTAACCAGTACAGTATCTACCTGTACATTATCTAACCTGCATATTATCTGACTTGCACATTATCTTACTATTATCTTACTTGTATATTATCTTACCTGTATATTATCTCACCTGTACGTTATCTTACCTGTGACTTTCAGTTCGCTGAGATCAGCAGGTAAGGTCAGAATCGGCAGATTAGCCGCCACCTGAGGTTCGTCGAGGATATTTGCAACGGCATTTCGTCGACCACTTCGATTGGACCTGATGAAGTGCGAATATTCCACGCTGTGCTCTGGATACGGCTTTGACATTAACGCAAAGAACACATCAGATGCCATAAGAACACATCAGATGCCATAAGAACACATCAGATGTCATAAGAACACATCAGATGCCATAAGAAAACATCAGATGCTTTAAGAAGTAAGTACAGTAAGTATATCCTTTATTGAGAAGCACTAGCAAACGCACAGCACTGCCATGGCAAGATTAATACATTCAAACAAATAAACAAAAAAATTATATATGCAACCAATGAATTGAATGAGAAGCTTTATTGCACATCAGAGGAACTTGAACGGTTTAAATAGCCAGAGCTAGGGAAACATAGTTTATTTGTATAGCATGGCAAGGAAGCATTTCTGAGACAGGTTGTCAAACATGGGAAGCTCACGGTTATGGGACCATGGCCGTAGGGAGTAGCGCAATTGCTTGATCGGCGGTAACAATTTATGCAATAGGCCTACATGACAAGGATTGTGCAGAATACAGGCAGAGTCTAGTATCTGCATTGCTGCAGAGAGTCTCAAATGAGGGAGAAGATGGAGGTAAGTACCCCTAGCGCACCAACCTTCGAATAATTCCCTCAAGGGCCTCCCGTTCCTGCACTCTCGCAAAGCCCCACCACACAGGCGAGCAATACAGCATCATACCAACCGTAGTGGCACGAACTACATCAAATAAACTGTCTCCCGAGAGCCCATGCGACCTCAGGATCCGAAGTGAATAAAAGGACTGCCTAGCTTTTATGGTCAAACGTTTAATGTGACTGTAGAACCCAAATTTCGCTGAAAGCTCAACTCCCAGAATATTTAGAGTTTGCACTCTTGCAATACCTTTTAGAGGAGGGGGAACATACCGATGGTACCCCGGGGACGCGTGAAAATTATCTCACAGGATTTGCCTGAGTTAAGCTTGAGGTTGCAACTCTGTGCCCATACACTAATATGCTCAAGCTCAATTGTAGTGATACTTGAAGCGGGGACAGCGAGATAGCAATCATCTGCATATTTAAAATACGATTGAATTTATTAACTGGTTTTAAGTCAGATATTGCAACTACGAAATCCATCGGGCCCAAACCGGAACCTTGAATAATACTTGCATTAATTCGTGCAAGAGAAGATATTACACCGTTAAGAACACATTAGATACAATAAGAACACATCAGGTGCCATAAGAACACTGACCTTCTGTTCATATTCACTTGACAACCACTATGTGTTGGCACAACTTAGGCCTACCTCTTTCAAACAGCTTATCCCCCACACGCTGCCTCTCTCTCTTACAGACTGATCTTCTGGATGCTGGCCTTATTAAGGCTTGGTTTTGGCATGCCATTGATTCATGCCTTGTGCATTAGACACCGGCGCAATAGAAGTTACTAATTACAATTACAATAGATGCACAGTATTCCACAGATAGCAGCCGTCCGACTACTATTAACCCTACTCCATATGTCTTAACGTCATCACACTTTCCAGCATCGTATCAACCTAGAAAACAAGCAGACTTAATTTAGTAGCAACAAGAAATATCAGTGGCTGATAATGAATGAAAAGATGAAATCGAGAAGGCGAGTTGCAAAATACCCTCTGCCTTGTGTGCTTTTTCTTGACCTTTGGCATTTATTCAGCCCTGGAAACAGAATAGATAACAAACACATATAAATAAATCATCTTAGACACATTTTCTCAACTCACGCTTGCTTAGATAATATTCCATCACAATTTTTACTCCCTTTTGCAAACCGTAGTTGGGCACCTGCCCTTCACTTACTATTTCCTCGAGCATTGCTAAAACCATCACAGGTGTGTGCTACTCTAGTGGTTAATGTTCTGGTTGGTAAATTGAGGGGTAAGGTGTTCAAACCCCGCCAGGGAAAAGATTTCTTACGAGGGTTTCAGCTCCACCTGTGCCGTTGGCGAACTAAGTGGTAGGCCCTACATGCGGCAAGCGAGAGGACTGGCCCACCGACTCCTAAGGGCTAAGTAGTATTTCATATGCTGAAGATAGCTTGGTCTCCAAGAAAAACGGTCACTAATATTTCATACCAATGGCTGCCCCAGGTCTAGCTTATTGGACTGCCAGTTTTACTTTTTACTGCCTGTCGGGAATTCGGTATTCTTATTTTGACTTCTTCCTGTAAGTACTGTATGTGTTTTTACTAACTATTAAATTCATTTGATTGTCAGTGCTTAGACGGTATTGAAATCCACACTAATAGATTTAATAACCTTCGTTGAAGTCAAATCATCGAGGGTCGAACGGAATTTTTATCATCGTAGGCGTATGTTCCTCTCTGACTTACTTCATCAATCAACGTCAAGTTTAACACTGATTGAATTCGTTTCTTAGCAAAAAAAAATGTGTTAAATTAAGCATAACACGAATATATTAAATACATTCCGTTTAAAATTTACATACCAAACGCCAATTAAAAATGTAAACAAAAATTCTGCTCTCGCATTATTTTTCGACTACGTCCTTGACACGCAGGGAGGCATCTTGTTATTTATCCTTGAATATACCTGTTGAATATTCATGAGGACTAATAAGATGCCAAGGACAACTCTACGCTGATTGGCCACTGCTCCTATTCTGACAGTGCCAGTCCCAAGACTGGATAAAGGAGGGCGACGACCACAGTATAAATAATTAATCAAACAGTATAATTAAACTGAAATTACTACTATGCTGATTGGGCGATCCAAATTAGGCTTCGAAATTGACCTGCCGATCGAGTTGTCTAGACTTTTGGGCCGTCCAAATGACGTAACGCAATTTTGGCCGATTTTGATTCCCCTAGCCCTCGAAATTCGTCAACATTAACACCTTCATGAAAAATGCCGTCACAAAGCTCTGACCCCCGCCCCTAAAACCAAATTTTCATCCCGAAGCAAAATGCTCCTTCGTGGACCAAATAGGGAGAGCTAGCATGCAAATTTTGAAATCTAACGTTTTTGACCAAATATTGAAATTATTAATAATTTTGCCCGGATACATTAAAATAATGTCGTCTCTTCAAGACTCTTGTAATGGTCTTTGTTAACTGCTGTTATTATGACAATTAAATTCTTGTTATTTGTTAAATTTCATTATATGCATCTGATTGTGTTGAACGGTATTATGCCATTTTATGAGTTTTATGATCCGAAATAGGAAAATCTCTTAAACAAAAAACCAAAAACCAAATAATCGTAATCTCCAAAAACCAACTTTTCATTTTGAAAGCCAAGTTTGGCTTTTTGCACCAGCTTCTGCCGAGTGGTTGTTTCTAGACCAGTGGAGTTGTCCAAGTCCAGTTCGTAGTAGATCTCGTGATTTCTCCAGCGAAGTCGCGGGAACCGGCGTATAATCACAGGCGTTTAGTGGAAACAAAATCGAAAGGCAGAGCCGCAGAGGGGTGAAAATCGGTTCCAGGTCAAGATCGAAAGGGTCAGGCAGGCGCAGACGGCAACACCTATTATTCATAGGGTTTATAAGGCAGCTTTAATAGAAGTTAACTTTTAACTCTCAATCAGTTGTCGGAAAGGCTGCTTAAACTTATAATTTTGAATCCAGTTCATGGCACCTTTGCGTCTCTATTCTATTACAAGTTGCAAGTGGTATGTCAACTTTGTATGTGTTCTTAATTAACGCTGGAAATCTACGGCGCTGTACATACAAACTTATCAAATAGTAGCGGAAAAGCTTTAATAGAAGTTGACGCATTGGATAACATCGGGGATCGAGAGTACAGTTCGGCCGATATGTTTGTAGGCTGCAATTAGCGCCTATAAGCTGTCTGTTATGTTAGTATCCAGATTTAAATTGCATAACATGTAAATGTAGCGCAGTTTGCGTCTCTATTCTATTATAATCCTAGCCAGCAAACCGCGCCAGGGAATCAAATCTAGAAAGAACAGTTATGTGAGCTAGGTTACATTCATCAAAAGTTCTTCCATGAATTCGAAGTGTATGCACTTGCAAGAAGTTCTTATGCCAATACATTGATATATTCCATGACACCAAAAATTCTTGAACCCTGATATCAATAATAGCACTATATAAATTTTAGACTAGCTCAATGGTTACTTCCGGATTACGTAGCGACATCCAGCGATCGGTCGCAGGAACTAACAACGAGTGTTAGGTCGGTCGTTGGAGTTTCTCTGTGGTGAAGGTCAGAAAAGCTGAAATTAAACTGGAAAAATGTCTGCGTGGAGGCAAGCCGGTCTGACGTGAGTGTTTTTGCAGTTTTGAGGCACAGTTTCACAGACATCTTTTAAACTTTTAGCAAGGGCTGTGTCGCTTAGTAAATCTAGTTACCCGTTCAAAGTGTCACAGCAGTCTAAATGCCTCACGTCCTGAGCGTTACGTAAGTAAGTAAGTGTGTTAAGTTGCCCCAGGAAAATTACTTGGTTTAAATGTTGCGTTGGTTATTAAATTGACCAGTTTCTGTAGGACATGTACGAAATCGATTTAATTGATTGTTGTTAGGCGAATACAGTAAGCGATTCAATTGCAAATGAAATTTTGATGGCTCATAGAAAACGCGTGTTGACATACATGTGGCACTAAAGGAACTCTTACTTCATAATTTGAGCATTGTTTAGAAGCTGGTGTGTAGGTATGTGGCAAAATTATTGTGTACATGTTGTTCTGGAGTTGCTTTGGCAACATGCTCCCTAAAAGGTACTATTTAGGTGCCCATATAAATATGGATAAATCTTCTGCGGCGGAAGATACCGCCACAAAATAAACGAAAATTTTACTTCTGCGGCTGCGTATGTGGCACATGCAACTTTTATCTTAAAATGGCGGACGTGTGGCCAGTTCAAATCAGGATTTATCCTTGCTCAAATGCGTTACTTCCTATATACGTCGTGAGGGTCGGTTAGGGTCGCCCATGCATTTGCAAACAGCACAGAAGCACACGCTATAAATATACACCTGCATATGCTTAAATGTAGTATTTTATATATGCATACACCAGACACGCACATGCATGCATACAGACAGAAAAAGACACACTGACACAAACACCGACACAGTGCTTGTTATGTCTAAAGACTTAATACATGGCCAATCAAAAAACCTTATATGAAACCTATATCCATTTTCTTTTGTTCTCAATAAGAGATATGTGATACGATGGTAACAGCGAAAGTGTGAACTTAAAAGGGTGCAGTTGAGACTGAGGTTACCAATGAACAAAAATGCAGTTGATTATTCTGGTTTGTTGTATTATTTTTTATTTCTGCATTTATTGAGTTCCTTGTCTAGTGACAAAGCTGTCTAGCATTGGTCGTTAGCACTGAGCAGTAGTGCGTAAAAGAGTTGCTCAGGGTCCCTACACAGTAACCATCCTAAGGGCGTCTCCAACCTGCACCATATGAATTAACGAGGCAAGCACAGAAACTAGTATTAAAGCTACCACCTGTTGCACAGGAAGATTCCACTTTTGAACCTGTTACTGATTTGTTATATGTAAGCATTGACTGCAAATGTTTGACGTTTGTAATTGTTTTGCACAAACAGCTACATTCACTACTCGCGGGTCTGTGCAAGGGTAGTTCGACGCTGTCTGAAGCCCGAACTGCGAGCTGAGGCTTTGAAACGAGACGAGGGAGCGATCAGACCCGTATTCTGGAAAGATGGAAAAGCAATCCTGAGTATGTTTCAACGCTTTCGACAACCTTTGCATCTTTAGTGAAACAGTTAGATAACTGGCCTCATTAGCTACATTCATTTAAAGATACGTCAAGGCACCTTTTGGAGTGAGAATGCCTGTTCGCATACTGATTGGGCTTATTTCAGGGATTTGAATCTTGGTCCATATACAGAGACCTAAATGGCGTGGTATCCATGGATAGGATAGGTAAAATGCCACAGTATTGTTTTTGTGGTCTCAAACACTTTATTTTGGTCTTGTTCTATATCTTCAATTGTCTGTGAATTGCACGTTCTATAAGATAAACAAATCTGAACCTCGGTGGAAAACTAAAATGTGTGACTGTTTCTTGTTACTAAATAATTGATAAATATTCTTAGCTGTCAGATAAGTATTTCTTTCGCATCTTTGCGATTGTTCTAAAAGTAAAATCTGTGAGTTTTTAGTTCGCTGTTGGTGTTTGGCATGAATTGGGTGGATAGAGGTCATGCATTGTTTGCTGTTGGTTACAGTGCATGCACATTCTGTACCGCAGTTGTCTGAATTCGTTTGCTGTGTTTCTGTCTATGATAAAATTGCTCTAACTGCATGATTGTGTGACATTGAAATGTTTTCAGTCAAGAAACAGATCGCAGGTAACATGACTTGTCGCCTCATAGTTCTTGCGTCATTCTGTTTCGTATCCAATAATAGGGTTTTTGATGGGAAGAATGGAAGTGCACTATAGGAAAACTAACATCTATGAAAGACTAATTTTACCAGATATCAGAGATTCTTTGTAATCAGAGGTGTCTAGACCATAGTAATATGCAACCTGGGTACCCAAAACCTTTTCACATAGTTGACTGTTGTGGGTGTACTTTTGATCAGGCATACATTATCTTAACTGCAAAAAATTGCGAAAAGAATGGAGAGTTTGTAAGCACTGATATTCAAACTCCAAAAATTGTCAAGAATTACATTTAATACTAAGAATTACTTGAGAAAAATTACCTTGAACCGATTGCTGGTAAAGTTGGTCTTAAAGTGCACTTCTTCTTAGGTGTCTTGTATATTCACGTGGTTGGTGACTCTCCACAAAAGATACAAAATTTATTTCGACCAACTTGAGTTTGATTAAGCTATTTCTAAACTGTCTGTCTTTGTTAACATTATGATAGTGAATGGTAGCAACTTGTTCATGTAAGCTAATTAACACAGGTGCATGATTTGTTTTAATTTCTAACAATTTCTGAATTGCATGACTTTGATTTCATCAGTTGATTCTGATTAACCAAACTTCTTCTTTAATGTATATGGAATCGTGTTTATAACATCATATTGGTATCAATATACAAACATTTCACTGCTGGGTAATAGCACAATGTGCATGTGCATTTAGATATTCTGGTTAACACTCAGTAATGCCATAGTTGTTTTAGTGAACTTTTTAACAAGGATTATAGATCTTGAGTTCACTGTAACATCATAGAACTGGGATAATTTTCTAACACTGGAGAATTTGTTCATTTAACAGGATGATTACTTATGTACTAACTCTTGAATGGCAGAATGCACAGCATGTAAATTATGAGGCCATCTTAGTGCAGTTCGGAGTATGTATTGCAGCGGTTTTGGCCAGGTAAAAAAATTGAATTTTGGCGTACCCTCAACAAGGTCAGATCAAGAACAACATTCGAGCGTGAAGTCCCTTGCATTAATAACTCCTTAATCATTGGTGCAAACTGGGTATTAGTCAGAAAATTCTAAAGTAATATAATTTTAACTTAAGAATGGTCATAGAACAAAGAGGAAAAATAAAATCACTATTAGAAAGGATGTTAGTGTGGGCTAACAAGCACAGAATAATATCTCTTTAAATTTGTCAATTTGCAACTATTTGTTCAAAATGGTTCATGATATGGTTCCCAGACGAAAGGATTTCAACAGGCTACTTGTGTATTTAGACTGTTTCTAAAATAACTTCTCGTAGTTTAAGAAAGCACTGTGAAATTAGACAGGAAAAATGGCATTTTAAATAAATATAGATATAATTAAAGCTGAGAACAATAATTAAAATTGAGAACAAGTTATATGATTCCTAAAAAAGTATGGAGATGTTGTTAGATGTCTGTGTACTGTATTGGACATTAAAACTAATTTCGTGTTGTCTTCACAAAGTAGTACTCTATATTCTTCAAAAGTGTACGTACTGGCTTTCAATTTTGCATATGCACATTTCATTTTCTTGTGATTCAACTGGGAAGTGAGGTTCTATTTTGCCCGATTGTTTATGTTAATTGCTTGTTGTGTTTGTTTAAATTTCAGTTAAATTCATACTCAATTCAATTCATACTTTGCATTGAGTGAAGTGATTGGTTGAATAGGCGTTGTTTAAACTGTGGGCCCAACTGGTAGTGCCTTTGCTTCTCAAGGGTTTATTGGCACTGCAAAATGTGGTAATGACATGAATTAGGAGGTATATAGCAACACTGTGGTGATCTACAGGAATCTTGAACAGGAAGTTGGATGTCATTTATTTTTGACTTGGAACCAGTTGGAGTAAGTTAAATGTCTACCTCTGCAATATCCTGCTAAGTGACATGGAAGACTTGACTCGGCAAACTGAGGTGGATTGTACGTTATAGATTGGGAGGCGACATTCCGATTGCATGCACTAGATGTGTTGCTGTTTCGCATGAAAAGTCTCTGTGCATGTCATAGTCATCTTCACAAAAAGAAATCTTTTTACAGGAAACTAAAGCATGACCATTTACTCACAACGGCTTGAATATGAAAATAATATTTTGCCATGGAGCCAGTCTTTCAAATGAACTAAGTAATGTGTTTAATTAGCACTTATATGTAAAAGTCTGAATAATATTAGTAATATGCCAATAATAAGCTAATATAATAATAATTACATTAATAAGTTAATGGTGGAATACTTTATTTAAATTTCATTATGGTACTAAAACTTCTCATGTAAAGTTCTTGCTTACTCCACTGTGCTGCAAACTAGTTATTTAACGACTGCAAACCGAACTCTTCAAGCTGTCCTATCCTGATTCTACTCTTGCATGACCACCATCATCAACGATGTCCGCGGTCTCCTCGGCATGACCTCCCGGATTCTGACCTGGAACCAAAATGGACAAAACATCCTGGCTATAGTGGGCTTGATGTGATATAGCGCCGGTAAATAAGCTGGTCTCCCCTGCATGACTTTTTTGTGCCACTGAGAAATTTACATTACATTATGTAACTCGTTGTTTAACCATCAGATGGCCATAATCATAGAAGGTATATACTACGGGATAGTTGTTTTGATTGCAATGCACACGATTGTAACAAATGTTTATTTGTTGATATTGCAGAAGAGAAGGTATAAAGCTAGACATGCTCGAATGATTAGACGCATGTGGTGATTGGTGTGGAAAACTGGCTGATCTGCTGGCTATGAAGAAAGGTTTTCCGTCGACTTTGTTTTCTGTCCAGCGTTGAAAAAGAAACTCTGTTGTTTAGATTGAAAGAAATGCACAGTCTGTTCGTTAGACAATTTTTCATGGTTTCGTAAAACCCGACCAACTAGTATCGTCATGCGATTCGAAGCAATAGTCATGTTTTGGTAAACTAAATTCTTTAGTAAACTGAATTTTAATTCTAAGCTAGAGGTAATGCAATAGTTGTTTCATTTTCTCTAAATTCAGAAAATGAAGCTTATATTTAGAAATGGAGTTCAACAATTTCGTTTAATTTCTGCGTGTATGCTTTCAAAAGAAGTCTTTTCTGGCAGCTAAAGAATCGATTCTTTAGCAACGAAGCACCGATACCAAGAAACTGAAGGAATTTTGACATGTGGATAGCCAGCAGTAACAGTTTCTGTTTAGATATGAAAATGAATATTACCATACATAAAACTTGTTTACATTTGTTGGCCATTGTTGATGCTGGTGTATGCTCTAACTCTTGACGTCTGGGTGTGATGTTGTGATCTACTATCAAAGAGCTACATATATTTCATTTTCTCTACATTTAAAAATGAAGCAAAGTTAGTGAGATCTTTCCATGTTGCAACAACTTCCATTCTGGAGATGGTGCACAGAATTCATACAGGCTTAACACTTTAACAAAAAAGGGACCATGGCTTTAAATAAACATACAGTGTGTTAATGTACACAGCTGAAAAGCAAGCTTGTACTTTAGCACTGTAAGCTTGTTAATAACAAGCAAGACAAATGAAAACCTGCTTTGAATGTACAAACTGAACAAGCTACTCTGGCCATATCAAAATGTCGTTCAAGTCGAGATTTTTGTGATCAGTACACAATTAAAGTAATCTTAACATTAGTAAACGGATAAGAAAGCTTCAGTCTTGGAAGTCTCATGGACTTGAGCGATCGAAAGTCATTGAGATTATATCAGTGGTTCGTAGGATGGCATGCGGTTGAACTCCAATGGGTGTGTGCAAATCGCTGACTTGAAATTGCAGAACGTCAACGTCTGAAACTGAAAATTTGGCTTTGACTGTGTTGTTATTGCATAAGACAATCTCTGTTGGCATGCCAGAAGCTGATGCGACAAGCCGGAGAAATCTTTCCCGAAGGAACGTCCGCTGAAGTTGCTTCTCTTCTTCGGTTGACATTCTCACCACCTGTCGGTTCAAGTAAAAGTAGGGTCATTCCATCTCAACTCAACCAATGCCTCCCACTCGACCATCTCTGAATTGGCTGAAATTTTAACCACATGTTGTCAGATATATAGGATGGAAAAATCCAAAATATTTCTGCAATATTTAAAATACTTTCCAAGATATCATGGATTCCGTGACCCCACCCTCCGAAGCCACTTCGCGAAACTTCATGATGTCCACTTTTTGAAACTTGATATCTCTAGAGCCATTACACCAAATTAGATGATTTTATTTATACTTGTACAGTTTCTTGCATAGATTACAAAAATATAATCATTTTTATTGTGTGTCCTGTAATTTTAGCTGTAGTAAATGTCAAAGGTGCCTTCATATTCAATTTATATCGAAATTCTGCAATTTTCAGTGATCAATATCTCCCTATGTACTGGGCACAATGCATTCAAATTTTCTACGTATACTGTCTATGTTGCTGGCAAGTACTTGGCAAGGTTTGACTTGATTAGTTATTCACATCTGCTGGATATAGGCTGTCAAAGTTGACCAAATCTGACAAGGGGGGTTAAAGAGAAAAAATATTCCCAAAAAGGGACATATAAATTTTATATTTTTATTGCATTTTCTGATAGACCATAGATCGATTGATAAGTGTTCTAAAAATCTTAATGGGGTTTTTTGTTTTAAGGACTTTACAGTGTGCCAAAAATGGTCGTTTTTTGGTATCGCGAGTTGCAATCATGGGTGGTATTTGACAGACTTGTTACCCTAATATATCAATATCAAAACTGTGAAACCAATGTGATCACTTTTCTAATATAAATGAAACATAACCAAGTAATTCTTATTAAAGTTATAGTAAATATAAGCATTTCTTTATCATAATCAAAGTGATTTTATTAACGAAATGTAGTGTTCTTTGGTGGTCTATCAAACTGCATACGATTGTGGAACTGCTGATCATGTAAAAAATATCATTATAACTACCTGGTAATTAATGTCATTTTGCATACAGCATCATATTTTTAAAGTATTTTTGTGCATAAGATGAAAATTTTGTTGTTTACTGTCTTCCATACAGAATTGTCCAGCTGGTACTGACATGCACTGTTACTGCATGCTTGAGATGCTGACACTAAACAAAGGACAAATTGCAATGGAGCATAGCAAATGTCATCATGTCTTGGCAAGTCAGATGATAGCTTGCCCTACTTTGTGTATTTTCTTGAATTTGACGAGTATATGAGCAAATACAAGACAATGCATAAAGTAGGTCAGACGAAGGAGAAGATATAATATTCGCTTCATTGTCTGACTGGTCTGTTATGAATAAGTCCCTGTGATGGTATTGGGGAGCTGTGAACTGCCTGACTGCATGTGCTAGTCTGCACGCCGCCATCAAGGATCATATTTGGACTCCAGTTGACATACAAATTTGGAACTAAAAACATTAAAGTTATCCATTTCTTCCGGATAACATGAACATCATGTAAAGGACTCACTGTCAACCCAGACTGTATGTGGCAGCAACATTTGAGAATAAGCGGTACATTGGGTTGATAACAGACCATTCAGACAAAGGAGCTAATATTATATCTTCTCCTTCGTCTGACCTACTTTATGCATTGTCTTGTATTTGCTCATATACTCATCAAATTCAAGAAAATACACAAAGTAGGGCAAGCTATCATCTGACTTGGCCAAGACATGATGACATTGGCTATGCTCCATTGCAATTTGTCCTTTGTTTAGTGTCAGCATCTCAAGCATGCAGTAACAGTGCATGTCAGTACCAGCTGGACAATTCTGTATGGAAGACAGTAAACAACAAAATTTTCATCTTATGCACAAAAATACTTTAAAAATATGATGCTGTATGCAAAATGACATTAATTACCAGGTAGTTATAATGATATTTTTTACATGATCAGCAGTTCCACAATCGTATGCAGTTTGATAGACCACCAAAGAACACTACATTTCGTTAATAAAATCACTTTGATTATGATAAAGAAATGCTTATATTTACTATAACTTTAATAAGAATTACTTGGTTATGTTTCATTTATATTAGAAAAGTGATCACATTGGTTTCACAGTTTTGATATTGATATATTAGGGTAACAAGTCTGTCAAATACCACCCATGATTGCAACTCGCGATACCAAAAAACGACCATTTTTGGCACACTGTAAAGTCCTTAAAACAAAAAACCCCATTAAGATTTTTAGAACACTTATCAATCGATCTATGGTCTATCAGAAAATGCAATAAAAATATAAAATTTATATGTCCCTTTTTGGGAATATTTTTTCTCTTTAACCCCCCATGTCAGATTTGGTCAACTTTGACAGCCTATATCCAGCAGATGTGAATAACTAATCAAGTCAAACTTTGCCAAGTACTTGCCAGCAACATAGACAGTATACATAGAAAATTTGAATGCATTGTGCCTAGTACATAGGGAGATATTGATCACTGAAAATTGCAGAATTTCGATATAAAATGAATATGAAGGCACCTTTGACATTTACTACAGCTAAAATTACAGGACACACAATAAAAATGATTATATTTTTGTAATCTATGCAAGAAACTGTACAGGTAAAAATAAAATCATCTTATTTGGTGTAATGGCTCTAGAGATATCAAGTTTCAAAACGTGGACATCTCGAAGTTTCGCGAAGTCGCTTCGGAGGGTGGGGTCACGGAATCCATGATATCTTGGAAAGTATTTTAAATATTGCAGAAATATTTTGGATTTTTCCATCTTATATATCTTGCAACATGTGGTTAAAATTTCAGCCAATTCGGAGATGGTCGAGTGAACCTTCCTCAAAATTGGTTGAGTTCAAGTAAAAGTAATACATTTTAGAGGATCCGTACAGTTTAGATAATATACAACATACAGTGTCAAACTTACACAATCGGTTGTTAAATAAACTGAGAGCCCAACTTTCAGGCACATCTTTAAAGATCAATCCTTATTAACACTATCAAGAGTTTCTGTGAAGTAAATGGGGTTCACTGGGGTAATTTCATGTATATGACCTTACACAAAACTAGAACACATGGGTGGGAAATGGTTAGAATGCTTGCCTTGTAACACGAAGTGTATGGGTTCATGCCTCCTTTGAGATGGTTTGTGTGTATAGGGACCTTGAGTTCTTCACTCAGCTGCTCTGCATCATCGAATGATGCTTGGTCATTTGATAGTGGCATAACAAATGCATAATAATAAATAAATGCGTGCACAACGCAAATTTAAAGATACTGTGGCATAGAGCGTTATTTATTTTCCATTGTAGGCTACCCACTCACCAAAATTTTCCGATTTTAACTCGGTGCGACCTCGAAATGATTTCAGTTCACAATAGTGCACTGTATTTCAGTGCTAACAAGCACGCAACATACAGCGATGTTATAATAAAGCTGAAAACCTATTGATAGCATCTTTAGAAACAATTAAAAGTAGAAGATATTTAATTGCAATTATAAATCCATTGAATGAAATTATTCCCAGCGCCACCGGAAGTTACTGCATACGATATAAAAGGAGATAGCAATCGGAGTTGGAATTTAAACTCCGCCACTGCTCGTACTCTGGCAGTGTCAGTCCAAAGCCTGGATAGAGGCGGGGGAAGATTCCTAAGAGGACGCTAATCGTCTTTCTTATGACACAGTGTCGTTAAACTGAAACTACTACAGCTACTAGCCGTCTTTAATTTCGTCGCGAATCAAGATTACTTACGTAACAGCAATTGCTCGTTTATGGTACGAAGCATTGTAAAATGATAGTAAATTCCAAATTTGTAAGGCACCACTTGAAAGCTAAACGTAGGGCATAAGCTTATTCACGAGCGCTGCGACAATAAGAGCTTTTAAAAGTTATGGATGGAGGATAATAAATTTGAAAAATGTGTCCTAAGTTGAGAAAGATTTAATTATACAAGCGACTGAGCAGAACTAGCAGGTACATGGAGAGGGTTCAGCAATCTAAAATGCACGTCCACCGTTCACCATGAGCATTATTTTCTATTCTAGTGTTCTATGTGATCAGATAAAGATATACAGTCATGAAGATGGCTACGTTGGGTTGTGTTTAATTAGAGCGACGAGAGAGGCAAGGAGAAGAGGAACCATCAGGACAGAAATAAGATTATAATTATCAATACACGTTAACTTACATTTTCAAGCAACTAAAATGTGCTTCCAGCGCAAACCATTTTCTAATGTCGTTGAAAGTAATAGAGCTACATAACCGTTTATGCTTGACGAGGGCTTCGTGTGTTTACAAGCGGTGGATGCCATTGACTCATTTGACTGGTCAAGCGTGAATCTTTTAGACCTATTTTCACAGTTTAGACTGTTCTGGGATTTGTTAGGTTTTAAGTTAAAGAAAACAGCGAAAATGGGCTGCTGTATCGGGACGGTGAGTATTTGAAATTATCGAATTGGTTTTAATATCCGCCAATGATTAGGAAGTGTGAACCTACCCTCTATTGTAAGAGAATACTATAATAGGCTATTTATAGTCTAGGGATCACTTACGTAATGGGTTTACCACACGACACTCCCGTCACTTTATCATAAAAAGATAAACAAATGCCCGCCACTGTCTTGTACTAGCTTATCAATTCTGACCCATTAAAGAACACACTTACTTACTTACTTAACAGTCCAATATATCAAATGTTTAGTTGCTGAGAGATTGATTGAATGATTGATTGATTGATTTGTATTGCAGGCTGTCTGTTCTGTTAGTAGTTAAGATTTATGTCTTCTGTCATTTGTGTTCTTGTGAATTGTTTAATTGTCATAACATGTAAATGTACAGCGCAGTGCATTTGTCAGGCGCTTCATTAAAGAATAGATATTATATTATTATTAGTTAATTTATAACCTTTGGTGTCATTGGTATTTTCATGCTGCCATACATTTCCAACGGAGTTGTTGCTGTACCATTTGACCACAGAATCTTATGTATATTTTGCCGATTTTCCTAGTTTTGACAAACACTGTTCTAGAGCTGATTCTACTCTTTTCCATTCAATTCTCTTAAACCCTTGTCTCATCCTTCATGACCTCCTCCCTCCATGTAAGGTCACTCCATACAATATGCCACCCAGGCCACCTGATCTCACCCTACCTAGAATTGATGCCTTTGCAAAAAGAAGTTTTATTATGAGAATGTTATATGACTTTGCATAAATGTTTGTTTTATTTATTTCTTCTGTAAGCTACTATGCGTTTGCTGGTAGTCAAATAAAGAATGTTCTTACTTTACTTACTTACTTACTTTTAAACTTTCCCAGCAGTGAGAGCCATAGTTCAAATTGAAACTGCTTGTAGGAGCTGTTTGTGTTTTTCAAATATCTTAGCATTTCTGTCATCTTCTGTCAGAGATAGGTGTATGGCTCACAAAGAGTGTGTGCCGTGCTGTTTTGTGCTACCTGATATTCTGTGCCATTTTGTGCTAGGCGATGTTACATTTCGTGCTAGGCAATGTGCTGTGCTATTTTCATTCATTCATATAGAACATTTATTGATTTTGTGCTGAGTAATGTGTTGTGTTTTTTTGTGTTAGCTGATGTGCTGTTTTGGCCAGGCAGCCTGTAGCCTGTGCTGTGGTTGCCTACCATCGTGTCGGAGTTCAGTGGCGTCAAGACTTGCATATCTCGGCCTTTTCTTGGTTGGAACCATTCTGGCTTGCATTTTCATGGCCCCATCTGTTGGGGAACAATTGTTAAAGGTTGGTTGAAGTTATTGCTGATGCACTTTCTTCATTGCTATTAACATCACTGTGTTTAATTTTCATTGCTTTTTCATTGCTCTATGAAATTATCCAGCAATTCTCATTATGTGTAAGTTTCATTGCAAATTTTCATCATTCATTCATTACGAGAATTTATATAGTGCTCCTTCAACGTTACTACTCAGGAGTGCTCTCCACCCAGCCCTGGCTAAAATGGACAGTCTTAAGACTAAAGTAGAATGTATAAGAAAAACCCTTGGCAGCAAGCACTGAGCCAGAGGGAGCCCATTCCAGACCATAGATAGAGCCAGCAACAGAGAAAGCATGATGCTGCCTAATTTAGGTTCATACTTAAGGGACTAGGAGCTCACCCTGTGCAGAGGAGCAGAGAGGTGGCTTGAAGCAATTGTCATGAAATTGTAATGCTAATTACTGTGTGTTTTTAATTCTTGTCAGGTTGACTCTCTTTGTTCAACGATAAAGCCTGTTTTGACTCTGACACACACTGAACAGAATTGTAAAGATGCGACGGGTGTCGCTAAACTATTCATTGGCTATCCAGCTGTCTATCGCATCTGCCTTGGCCTCGCTTGCTTCTTCTTTCTTTTCATGGTGATCATGATCAATGTTCAGTCATCGAAAGATCCACGATCAAAGATCCAGAATGGGTTAGTACATTATTAAATGTGATCTTACTATCTTACTTAAGTTTCTTGTTACATGTTGCAGATTTAGGTGTAGGACAAGTATAGAGAAGCAATATAAGGAAGATTTGCAGGAAAGTAAGGGTGTCTTAGTACAATAGCAGTTATTCTACATAAAAACAACAATAATTAATAATAAGAATAATACCGATACTGATAATAATAATAATTAATGATAATAGTATTATTATTATTATTACAGTGAATTTATATAGCGCCCCTTCATGAGACTTATGAGACTGTCGGTCCAATTGACAGCTGTGGATGGCCTCCATTTTATTACAGAGTTGGGGCACTGCATTAGTTAACTAACTCAGCGAGCATACTGTTAGATCGAGTTTCTTATTAATTATTTCACCATGTATGCTTTTATTATTGTAGGGTATTTTAGTATAGGGTAATTTCTTTTCTTGTTTTTGAACTGTAAAGGTAGAAAATATCGTTGTAGATTTTGGTTCTTCAAGATCCTTATTGTAGTCGGTATTACGATTGGAGCATTCTTCATCAAAGATCCTACATTTGAATATGGTAGGTAAGATGGAAAATAAAATTTTGTGTGTAGTTTCTGTTTTGTGAGATTTTGTCATAAGAAAGATGATTAGCACCACCCTCCTCCTTACTCCAGGCTTGGGACTGGCACTGCGAGAGTACAGGCAGTGACCGAGTTAAGTAACATTCTTTGTGGCCATATTTTTAACTCTAAAGAACTGGATATGACCTAGCTGTCCAGCCAGCCCGAACTTCCACAGTCTAGCTGTTGGTGGCCCATCTTTCTTGATTGAGTGTTTTAGCACCTTGTGACATGAGCTTCTTGGCCTTTTTTGGCCTGTAACACAAGCACTTGAAAACAGTTTGTTTAGTGTTATTATTATTATTATTATTATTATTATTATTATTATTATTATTATGCATTTATTAAGCATCACTATCTAATGACCAAGCTTCAGTTAATGGTGTTGAGCAGTTTTGAGTGAAGGACTTGCCAAAGGTCCCTACACAGTAGCCATCTCAGAGGAGGAGGATCGAAACTGTACTCTCAGTGTTACAAGGTGAACATTCTAACCAATCGGCTGAAGTGTCCCACGATATCTATCTGGGGGGTCCATAGTGTAGTGGTAACATCACTGGCGTGAAGAGCAGTAGGTAGCGGGATCGCTACCCGCAACCCTCCCAGAGGGCCAATCAGCCTATCATTCGCGAGATGACGCGTTGGTAAAATGAGTTGTAGGATGTGATGGGCGCCTTGCATGGCTGCCGTATACAGTTAAATTCGACTCCTGTAATAACTCGTGATCATCCATTCATACTGAATTGCAATCATACTGCGTAATTGTCAGAATGAAAATATTAAACGAAGATTATTATTATTATTATTATTTATTATTATTATCTTGTTCCACGCTCATGGTTTTGTATGCTTTAGTTGGGAGCAACTATTAAGAATGTGTCTTGAATTGGTGCTATATAAATTTGTAGTTACAATTATGACACAATTTTTGTAATAGTCTGAATTGTGTTTTTAAACGTAGCCTGGATGGTCATTGGTGCGATCGGTGGCTTTCTCTTCATCCTGATCCAGTTGATCCTGATCGTGGATTTTGCTCACGGTTGGAGCGCCAGTTGGCTCGAAAATTACGACAGCTCGAGGAACAAGTGTTGGTTCGTGATGCTCATCTTCTTTGCGGTTCTCTTCTATCTCGTCTTCATCGGCATCATCATCGTCTTGTACATTTTCTACGCGAGCCACTCCGACTGCCAGATCAACAAGTTCTTTGTCAGCATCAATCTCATCTTATGCGTCATTGTGTCAGTCATTTCCTGCCTTCCGAAAATCCAAGAAGGTAAACATTTTGTCTCTTGTTGTAGATTATAAAGTCATGTGTATTTGTGTCTGTGTGTATATGTGTCTTTGTATGTTTATGTATGTACATATGAATGTATGCACATACATAAATGTGTAATGACTAGATGTTTGCCCGTCCTAAGACGGTTGAGAAGAATTTGAAAATCATCCCACGGGCCACATGTTGGACAGCACAACAATAGACTATCGCACAGCCTAACTTAGATTACATGGAAGTTTGAATCTGCGAAATGGTTAGCGCGTAGTGCTATAGCAGTGCCACCTACCGAAATTAAATGAATCTATAGTGTAACAAAAAGTTGACTTCATGATATTTCTGTTCATTAGTATGTACAGATGTAATAGTGTATGTAGATATTTGCGTATGAGTGCATACAAATGTGTGTACATATCAGCACATTTGGTATGGCACATTTAAAGTACATGTACCTCTCCATCTTACTAGATTTATTAACAGATAGTTTCCTTGTTTTTTTCCTGTTTTGGGTTCTTTTAGTTTCATTTCTGTTTTTTGCTTATACTTGGTCACTGCAAGTATGTTTTTAATGATATTCTTTCTTTAAAGGCCACCATTAATTTTCTAATGTAATCTGTAATTGGTGTCCCTACTTAGCGGGATTCTTTATCCCTTTAGGGCCTCCTTTTTTGTAGCCATGTTGAAATTTAAATGTAAACCTGATGATTTTTGTTTAGTTGGTTGCAAAATAAACATTTTGATTGATTGATTGATTGATAGTTCGTAGTTTTGTTGTCGATGCAGTTTGAGGTTTTTCAGATTCTGTATGCTTATTTCTGGATGTGTTTGTCTTGTAGTGAATCCTCACTCAGGTCTCCTCCAGTCGTCTTTCATCAGCATGTACGTCATGTACTTGACATGGTCGTCAATGGCCAGTGGAACAAGTGAGATACTGTTTCTCTGTCTTTTCCAGCTGGTTCCCTGCTTGTAAATTTTTACTGTGGACAGAAAGGTAGTTTCCGATTTCTGTTCTACACATGCTTATTAGTGAAGAGAAGAAGAAGGAGAGCAGTCTCTTAAGCTAGGCCTGAGGCAGTCATGAGTATAAAGTGTTAGCGACTTCATTTCCTTGGCCTCGGCGTATGAGGGCGAGTGACCAGTCCTCTCCCTCGCCGTCTCATCTACCCACCTACAGTATACGGTCAGTGTATTCTTTCTAACTAAGTTGGCTAAAGGGTGCAGGTGGAACAGAAATCTCAAAGCAAATTTCTGCCGTGGTGGGGATTTGAACCCTCACCTCTCATTTGATAATTCAGCACGCTAACCACTACACTACAGAGCTAGTGAATCGACTATAAAATGAGTATGTGGTTCATTGAAGACTTTCTTATTCCCTCTGGCTGTCTTGCTGAGAGCGCCTCTGAATAGCTAGTACTGTACGAAGTGCTTTACAAATTCTCAGATACGATGCGATACTCCCTGACATCCCTAGTTGCCATGATGCTGTCAACGTTGGTTTTGTGCTCCATGTGTGTACATGGGCCCTCCATTGGTTACTGTTCTGTTTTTCTGTGCACTATCTCATATTTTGATAAAATTTAAGTTTGTTATGGGAGTGCCAGTGATCAGTTTTTCTTTGTCTTGCTATATAACTAATGACAAGTAAAAAACAATGCTGCCTAGAAGGAGAGGAGGTGACAAGGAAGAGGACTGGCCTCCCACCATCACTCGCTGTTCACTGGTTCGGGTTAGGAGTGCCACTGAAGAGGTTTTCTCGAAGTGTCGCTTTATAAGTGTCGGATTATAATTACAATTTCAATCATTTGATTTGGAATATTTTTGCAGATCCTCATTGCAATCCTCAGACCGTCTGCATAGTGGCGCAGAATGAAACATGTGTCAGCTCCTCCTCCGACCCAACATCCGTTTCCATGGCTCCACAATTCCAGACGTTTAGTTACGACGTCGTCATACCAATTGTCATACTGCTTATATGTGTTTTCTATGCCGGGTAAGCAACAATACATTACAATACAATTTACCACTGTAATTCAATAGTGCCCCCGTACAACGTGTAGTGCCTCTGGTTATCTTGGAGGGTCACTATATAAGTCCTCTGAATTAATGAATGAATCATTAGTTCCTGACGCCAGCCATTTGGTTGTGATGGGTACGAATAAATTACCACCACTGTCCTCGGTCTTTTGTTGGTTAGAGCGCTCACCTTGTAACACAGAGTATGGGTTCAATCCTCCCTGCAATGGTTACTGTTTAGATCTGAAGCCAGTCCTTCACTCACAATTTATTAGCACCATCAATTGATGCTTGGTCATTAAATAGTGATGCTTAGTAATTTTGTAAATGTAAGAATAATTATTGTAATAATGGGGTGTTAACAATTGCACCGCACACTTGTGTAGTCTATTGTTATTGTAAATTTGTGAGCCATTTGAGCTTTGATCTGATTGCTTGATATATGGTTGTGGCACTTACTTCCTTGTGTATGATCTTTTAAGACTTCTTTTTCATGGTTGGTAGATTTTCATCGAGTAGGAACACTGCCATCAACAAAGTGCGTGGATGTCCAACGAAAGAGGAGGAAGCCAGCGCCTCTGGTACGCTCTGACTCTGTAGTGTGTGTGTGTTGACTGTCATTTAATATATTCGATATTGTTGATTGATTATTATTTTAACATTTTTTTAGTATTATTATTACATTTATGATTATTAGTATTACCCAGTCTATCTATGTTATTTATTACTCTATAGCTTTGTATATGCATAAGTTTTAATCAGAGATATTATTGTTATTTTTGTCATTTTTTTATACTCCCAAGGCAGATAGGATCCCTCTAGTTCCTAACAAAATGTAGGGAGAGAATAAAACACATAGTTATTATTATTTTTATCATTACTATTATTACGATTATTGTTATTATTATTATTATTTCTGTTATTATTGCTATATAAATTACATTCGCATTTTATTACATATTTAAATTTGTACATTGATATGCAAATGAGATACATAGAATGTGCAAGTGAAGACGAGTCAAAAATGAGCAGATGATACTCTTGAATAAACACAATAATTATGAGTCAACATTCTTACTCTTAAGCTGTTGTCATTGGTCGATTCAGGTGGTGGTGGTGCCATCACTGATGCTGAGGAGGGCAAAGGTCAGGCTGTTTGGGATGATGAGGAGGATGCAGTTACCTATAGCTACACCTTCTTCCACTTCATGTTTCTTGTGGCGACGCTTTTCATCATGATGACGCTCACCCACTGGTATAGGTAGGTTGTCACTGCTTGCCACAGTAGGACACAAGGTATCACGTGGTAAGTATGTCACAGTAGGATGAGGTATGGTGAGGAAAGTTATGTTAACATTGGGTGGGGTAGGAATGGTATGATAAGGTGTCGTATAGAAGGTAAGGTATATTACAACTTTGTCTGTCAGAAGCACAGGATGTGGGAGCTGTGCACCTTTCAAGTAAGGTATGGTAACTGGTAAGGTAATGGTATGATAAGGTGCAGATGGTAGTTGTTGATTTATTGTATGATTTTATTATTGTTATGCGACATGGTAACATGCCTGGTCATGGATCATGCAGTTTTGGGTTTGACTCATTGTAATGATCCTGGGCAAGTTGTTGACACGCACACACACACACACACACACACACACACACACACACATACACACACTTGTGCCTCTATCACCGAGTAGTATAAACTGGTACTAGCATAAGCTGGAAAGTAAACGGCAATTCGGCAATGAACTGGTCCAGTGTCCAGGACCTTTGGATTCGTCCATTGCTGGCTTAATGGGTTAAGGCAGTGCTTCCCAAACTTTTCAGTGTCACGGACCGGCAGGAATTTTTCAGACAGCTGAAGGACCGGTGCCCAATATATTGCTTATATATCTTCTTCGATCACCTAAGTTCTTCAAATATATATTAAAATTGATTTAAATGCATGTTTAGCCAAGTCTATGACTATATTGCTCTTTAAATGCGAGTCTAATAATTGTTTTTGTTATGACTTTTAAAAATATAATGGCTGTGATATTTTATATTAGAATGAGACTTAACTCAGCGCTTCTGAGTAGTTACCTTGAAGGGGCGCTATATAAATTTTTGAATGAATGAATTATCTGTATTATAACATTTAATAAGAATGCATAACAAATCTTGGAATTTGGTACCAAATTGTTTAGTAACATTGGCAGGAGAGGATATTGTTAGGAAAACGTAACAAATTTAAGTACAGTTCAAAGTATAAAACAAGTGTTAAACAAGTTAATGCTAGCTGAACTAAAATCATAATCAGTAACAGTGACTAGCTAGTGCGAACGGTGGACCTGTTTACTGCTTGCAAGCTTATCAAGTCGTGGTTCGATTGTGGACAGTGCTACACGCAAAGGAGAACGAATATCCATACTGTTCCTATATTTTGTCTTAATGATGCTCATGGACGAAAACCCACTCTCACACAGGTAAGTGGAAGGAAATGGGAGAAGAGCTTTCAGAGCAATTTCAGCAAGTTCAGGATATTCTGCTTTGACATGAATCCAAAAAGATGCTAGTGATGACATTGTGTTGAAAACCATCTTCAATCCTTCGTCAGCAGCTAGATCCAACAATTTATCTTCCAAAGTGACAGTTCAACGAGCCTTCGATGCTATAAATGGATTTCGGATCCAACCAGTTCCTATCCGAGGATCGTCTTCGGTCGGAAAGTAAAACTCAAAACGGTCAATTAAATTAGTCAAGTGCTCACTGATGACCTTCCGTAGAGATGGGATATCAAGCGCTTCGCCTGCATCTATTTATGTCTGCATTATCTGAATCAGATGAATTTGAAGAATCAGTTTCTATTTCTGGCTCCACATTTCTATTTTTCCTCTTAAGCATTGAGCCTTGCTTCGCCATCTATAAATTGGGTAAACAAAGTGAAATTACTATTTAATAGTAGCGCGGGTGTGTATATATGCTAGTGCTGTTTATTAATATATTTATTACTTTTCATTGCTATAATTTTCAAATTTATAATATATTAGAATTGCACTTACAGTTTTGAATGTGGAAGCAGACGTGTTTATTTTCTCTTCACGGATGCACTGACCAGATTATTAAAGACGATGGACATACGTCACATCCGGTTTCTTTGCCGGTCAAAAAATCGCAAATTTTAAGAGCAAAATTTCTAGTTTTCGCTTACAATTTTGGCTGAAATACATTTACTTGTAGGACGAATCTTTTAATTTATGGAAATGTTAGGCTATATGAAAAATATGGTGGAACCATTTCTTGATTCTGAGACATTTTGACCATTTTTTTACTCACGTCGCGGACCGGCAGCTGAGGTCTCGCGGACCGGCACCGGTCCGCGGACCACAGCTGGCTTAATGGGTTAAGGGAAGGAACTGAGCACCTCCCCATGTTCCACATGGGAGCTTTACATTACTTACTTTGTTAACAGTTAACATAAATTCCTCAATAGTTGTGAGGTACAGATTCATGAGTAAAGGGCCGACTTGTTTTGACACAGAAGAAATTCTTGTTGCTTTTTCAGGCCAAACACAGAACGTGTTGCCCTGAATGGAAGCGAGGCAGCCGTCTGGGTGAAGATCGTATCGAGCTGGGTCTGCCTCTTGCTCTACTTTTGGTCGCTGCTCGCTCCGCTCATCTGCAAGAACCGTGTCTTTGATTAGCACCAACAGATCTGTGTCCATAGATTAGCATCAATCGATTAGGGTTGATCGATTAGCATTGATTGATCGATTAGCATCAATGGATTAGCATTGGTGGACGAATTCGTGTTTGTTTTCTGTCCAGTCAGGTTTTCCTACTGCATGTATAGTTATTTTCTATCATTGTATTTTTACGCAAAGTGAATATGACCCTCAAACTTAAAAATGCTACAGAGAAATCAAAGTATCTGCATCGGCTAAAACTCGTCAAAGTTATTATTGTTATTTTAAACCTCAATCACTAAACACAAAAAAGAGTGGAATCAAATATATTCTTTTATTAATTATTTTATTACTGTTATTATTATCCATTTTTGCTGAGTGGCCCTTAAGCCTCGGTTGCTCCCTGAATTATGTGGTATGGTAATTGTGTATTTTAAGAATGAATGCAGTTTCTGTATGTCACTTTTTATAATTGTGATCTGCTGTTGTGTAATGCTAGTAAAAATCATGCAGTGCCAGCAGTGGCTTTGATTAAGAGGTTGTGCCAAAAGCCATTTATTGGCTACAACTTGAAGCAGGCACAAATCCTTATTTACAATGCTAAATACTGCATTACTGCTAAGTATTTAAGTAAGTAAGTATAACCTTGTATTGCACCAATGGCTAACTGCAGTTTGGTATAAATTATGAAGTATGTAATCTGTGATCTGATTGTTGGCCCATGATAGAAGCCATCAATGTTTTAGTTGTCAAAAAGTGTTGGCAGGGTCAAAACTTTACAGATTATCAAAATACATGAACAGAGGTTAAAATCTGTTGTCAGTATGTTGCACATGAAACAACTGATAATTCATGAGATATTTTAGTTTCCATCCCCTCCCTTCCAACATTTTTCAGCTTACTTAGCTGAGGGGTTAGAAGAAGAGCTAGATTGGTTGAGCCCCCAACAACTAAAACACTGAATACCAGTAATATTATATTATTTTATGTCAATACAAATGGAATTGGGCCTTTAGAGCTTGACTAAAAACCCATATTTTCCTGGACTTGTTTTCTCTGCAGGCTGTTTCCATATCTTCTCGTACTCCCTTCTTGGCTTTTGACCGGTGTTGCCTTGGATTTTGGCTGAATAACAACTTTGCCTAGTAGTGACCATCGAGTGATGCCTTGAGCATTAAAACATTGGCGCTATAGAAGTTGTGGATTATTATTAATCACTCTATCTCACTAGTAGATTGTCAAATGCGATCCGCTTCATTGCTGTACTTGTTAGCTATGCAGCACTTCTATAACTGCAGTGCATGTCAATAATTATTTTTATTGATTTTTCACCAGGATGTTTTTGATTGTTTATTGTTCTGAACACCTAATCAGGTACTATCATTTATTTTGTCTGCTTGTTCATGTTGTTGAGGCCACTGAATTTAAAATGCTAGCAGCAATTGTGTTATCACTTTAACGATGATAGTGTACTAAAAGCGACCTGGAAACCAATGCAGCTCATCGTTAAAAGTGCTAATTATCAGATGAAATGAGAAACTTCTCATGAAATGGTTACCAGTAGTTATGCTAAATGTTTATTCTGTTCGTTTAATGTGCTGTGCGATAAATCATGTGAAATGAGAAGTCAGGTTAAGTGGGAAAATAGACTAAACGTTAAATTGGAAATCGCATTAAATTGTTGAATGAGAAGTTGTGGCCTGAATCATATGGACCATGAGAGTACTCAGTAATATTTAGAATAATCTTCATATGTAAACATTTGTTTTTTTTTTTAGTATTTTGATGCTTTTATTATTGCCTGCTTTTCTCAGTACTTATATACATTTGTTAGCGGCTTGTACAAGATCTGTTTTTATGTACCTCAAATTTATATAGTGCCTTTTAAGAAACTAAAATTTATGTATCAAATTGTTCATCCATACTCATCTGGAAGATTAGTACGACGAGTTTAAACCAGATCTGTTTTGTTCTTACTGCCCTTTTTTGTATTGTATGTCATAAGGTTTTTGTTTCTGATGTGCTCTACATTTGAATACTTCTGAAGTGTGTTTTTTTTAGAAATACAGGGACCATTACTAATCATTTAAAAATTGTATTGCCTATAAAATGGCTTTCTATTGTCAGTGAGATAGAAATGAGAAGGTGTATTACTTTGTGCATGTAATTACCTGGTTCACTGCACTATCGCAAGAAAAGCCGTTTCTGAAAAAGCTTGCATTGAAAATATGGTCAGCATTAAACTGGGGGAGGAGGGGTGAATTGTAAACGTTCTGTGTGAGTGATTCAGAGTTTTCTCCCAAAACATAGAAAAGAACTTTGACCCATATACAGAAATTGTTTGCACTGATGTAATATCAAAGGAGTTTCACTTTTACTGCATTTTAAAAGTAGCATATGGATACTAATACGTGTCATTTAAATAATGAGAAAAACCTTGCGTGCATGAATGTGTCGGTTTTTTTATCGAGTTATGGTGTTGACATCCGACTGTAATCAGACATTGTGTGGTTACTAATTCTGTTTGATACACTTTGTGATACAATCTATCAAAATGTCTTTGCATACCGTGCGCTAATGTAATCTAATGACTTCTATAATGCCAAGACATTATGATAACGTAGAGTAGTGGTAACATCACTGGCGTGAAGAGCAGTAGGAAGAGGGATCGCTTCCCGCAACCCTCCCAAAGGTCCACTCAGCCTATTCATTCGCCAGATGGCGGTGGTGAAATGAGCAATACTGCATGATGGGCGCCTTGCATGGCTGCCGATTACAGTTAAATTCGACTCCTGTAATAACTTGTGATCATCTGTTCATACTCAATTGTAATCATCCTGCGTAATTGTTAGTTTGAATTAATAAAGAATATATTATTACCATCGACGTATATTGGGCTCTGAACGTCCAATCTATTGATTTATATAGCGCCGTCATAATAATGCCCAAGGCAGGTGGGATTAATGGTTGCTTCAACTTAAATCGTAATCAACGCTTATAATCCGTTGTGTAGCCAGGTGGAATTCCGATAGGTAAGAAAAACATATTTTAGGACACTTCAGTTTCCCCAACCCTTAAACGTGGAGGAGTGATATTTTTACATGTATTTTTTTACCACACTTTAAAGCCCTTGGATGTTACTTTGATATCCAAAAGTCAACTCCTATATCTGCCCAGAAGAAAGATCGTTAGCATGGTTTAATTTTACAGTTGTCTGTTGAGCATATCTAGATATAATGTGTGATTAATATAATGGTCAATATATAGGCTAAGATGCCCATTAAATAATTGATAAGGGGTTATGCTTTTGCTATTGTTGAAATGTGTGACGCGTTTTAAGACAAGTGTTTGTAAATTGTGTATACTTTTGTAATATCAGCCGCTGTGTATTATGCGAAAGTGTATTACTTTTGAATGTAATATATAATATCATCATTTCTTGAAATCTTGTTGTGTTGATTTATTTCAGTGGCCATGTTTGCTTGTACGTCATTTATGCAGCGCCTGTTTGGTCCAGGGGTCGTCCATAAAAGACATGCACAAAATGACGCACTTTGAACCCTATGCTACATTACCCCCTCCTCCCCTTCGGGGACGTTCGCACTGCAGCGAACTACTAGGGACTATAGCTTAGGGTATAGTGTTGAAACTGCCACTGCCGTACTCTGGTAGTGCTAGTCCCAAGCCTGAATAAAAGAAGAGGGCGACGCTAATCACCTTTGTTATAACACGGCGTCGTTAGTCAGCAAGTCACCAACGACGCCGTTTATCTTGCAAGGCTAACTGCTATCGGGTGGGGTACGCGGCAGTATAAATTGATACGTTGCGTCCAGGAAAGAACCTGCACTTAGTATCAAAGCATTATACTGTAATAGACTGACTAAAGTTGGTGTTTAAGACACGGACTGTACTGAAATACCCGGCCTATGCACCAAGTTTAAACGCTCGTATCCGTAGCCCCTCCCTTATGTTCGTGTTTTGATTACCACTCCCTCGCCCGCTACGGACGTCCTTAATCATTAATGGACGACCGTTAAAGTTTTATTCGGAATTAATATTATATTTAGGTTTTAAGCAATGACTAGCTAATTGGAACGCCTTTGTACCACAGCGCCTCTGGCGGATAGGAAGTAATACGCTCTAAAGAATTATAATAACTGCATCGGTTTAAAAGAAAATCATATCGTGCCTTACAATGAAGAAACGTCGACGAATATTATGGTTCAAGCTAAGGATCAATATTACACAACGTCGTGTGACGAGTGGGAGCATGCACTGCACGAGATGCACAATTATTGCTTTCACGACTCTCTCTCCATTCCAGTAGGCCTATGCAGGCGCTGTAGATTCCTTGGCATTAGGTAGCCTAATCAGCAACTCCGCAAGTACCATTTAGAGTAGTGCCAGTCTGAAGCCTGGATAAAGGAGAAGGGGGACGCCGACGCTCATGATAAAGTGGCTGGTACTCATCCGCCTACATGGTACTCGCGTCCCTACCAGTACCATACCTCCGGCCCGCCATGCGTTTTTGTTATGACATGGTATCGTTAAACAGCAAGTAGGCGTACTCAGTATAGGCAGTATGGGAATTGTAAAAAAAACTGGGGGTTGGACGTTGATTTATGTGCAGTGTGGGTGTGAAATGTAGCCTTTACTATGGGATCCTAAGAAAGACTAAGGGGGTTGAACGGTTGAACCCCCAACCCTCCTGGCAATTCTCACCCTGACTATAGGTAACCATAACGAGCAACGCCGTTGACGGGCGGTATGGATATTATTATCCTACTAGACGTTTGCCCATCCTAAGACGGTTGAAATGACCTTCATAACGTACTCCGCCTCCCTCCTCTCCGTGCCTTTCGTTCCCCTTCACCTCCTAGATGATGTCCAAGTTTTGTGTAAGCGTGTCATCTGTCTGTCGGTGTCTACTGGTATACTCCATCTGGCCCCCGGCCGATGTCCCTTGTGTAAGCGAAGTGGCTGGTTCTCATCCGCCTACACAGGACTCGCGTCCCTCCTATAGGCTATAACCTCGGTCCGCCATGTCTATTGCCGTGCGTCCCACTGGCCGCATCCTTTGTGTTAGAGGGTTAGGCCTAACGGATTAGCATAGGGATCGTCCATTATGTCAACAAAATAGGGGAGGGGGTTTGGAAAAGTTTGGCAGTTGTTGACAAGGGGGGGAGGGGGGTTCGGTACAAGTTGACGTCAACAAATTTTTCTCCAATAAATCAACACAGACCCTTCCAAATGGTAGCGAAAACATTAAGAAATGCTAAAAATTTATAAAGTGATTAATGTTTACTACTAAAAAGCAAGTAATAAACTAAACTCATATATTTTGAAATTCGAGATTGCATTTTTTAGTGTAAAATTACAAAAAAATGATTTTATATGCATTGAGCCATTTTGTTTCTTTTTTGTAGGAGGGGGGGTTCTGGGATTGTTGACATAATTTTTAGGGGGTCCGTCAATGTTTGACAGTTGTTGACAAGGGGGAGGGGTCAAAAACTACCTAAAATTTGTTGACATAATTAATGGACGACCCCATAAATGTAGGCCTACTTAGGCAATTCAGTATGAACGGATGATCACGAGTTATTACAGGACTCGAATTTAACTGCCACGCAAGGCGCCCATCACGTCCTACATCTCATTTTACCAATGCGCCATCTCGCGAATGATAGGCTGAGTGGACCTTTTGGAGGGTTGCGGGAAGCGATAGGGCTTACCGCTTCCTACTGCAGCTTCACACCAGTTATGTTACCACTACACTATCGACCCATTATAGTGTATTGGTAACAAAAAAGGCGCCTGCCCTCAGTGCCCTGCCTGGCTTCGACCGTGGACTATTAATTCAACCGTGTCGAGCTTGCGTTTTTATCCCCTCCCATTTCCTCTGTTGCTGTTTCCTTGTCTTCTTCTAACTTTCGACCTGAATCACCTGGAATTTGACTTGCACTACGATTTGCATTGTTAGCGACCATCTACTGATGCCTTGAACATTCTTACTCTGGCGCTATAGAAGCTTTCCTGGAACGTAGCATATTTAAAACCGAAGAGCAGTCAGTTTTAAATCGGAAAATAACCGCCTGATTAATATTCATGCGGTCCCTGCTCCGCTAGGCCTACCGATTACGAGTTCTAAGTTCTAACCACGGTATTATAATTATTATTATTATATAAGTTCCCGTCCGCATTCCATTCAACCAACGCTATTCAAAACACATGAATCCTTATTGCAAAGGGCGTTATTAATATATCAATAAAGTCTATCAATGTTGACCTTTATGCGAAGTAACAAGTTTTATTATCAGATCAGCGAACGATAAACGCGTATCATCATATATAGCGCGTATCAGTTTCAAACACCGCGCGGAATTTCAATACGGACTTGTCGCGCATAATAATACGCATCAGAAAGCTGGCGCAATATAATTCGAGCCACTAACTGACTCGGATGGATTTAATCGCCGGCGTAAGGGTTGTGTAAGACGGATGAATTCCCTGCATGATCTCTTGTTTACAGAATGCGTGCAAATCCAGAATGGACGCAAAATGCGCCTCGCCGGAGGGACCGTTCCCTTTCTTATCTTCCATTCTGCGGGCGATTTTTACAGCGTTTTTCACGCGATCCCGGCGACGCCCCGTCTGTTTGCCCGGCGAACATTAAACTCGACTTAGTCAAAGGCATGGCGCTATAAAAATTTTTCGTAAAGCAAGTTCTGTGCGCGGATTAATTACTCGCCTGCACTCGATGACTCCTCGTAATAATAACCACGGTGAAGAAATATACTGCACGCGGTGCGGTAAGGTTAGGTTGAAATATGTGCAATTAACGTTTAGGATTTATAATGACCAAATTAATAACTTTGCTTTTATTGCCAATTAAAACGCTGGATTTAATTATTAGAGTTATGGCGTATAAGACCAGGTGCATTTGTCTATCTGACCGTGATACTCAGAGACGCGCTCATCCGGAGTCCGTCACCCCTTGCGGTCGTGGGAGTACTAGAGACCCATCGGTAGTCGATCGGAGACCGGTCCATTATGAGTGTCCAGTTGAGGGGTGTGAGGCTAGTCGTCCGAGGGGTACTGGGATTGAAGTTAACTCCTGGCTGCAGCTGGAGCTGGTGGGGTAGATGCTTCGTGCGTGGTCATTAGCTGACCACTTGGGTCGATTGGGTGCAGATCCGACGTAGCTGATACTGACCAGTGTCTAATGCACAACGTTAGAGAAAGTGGCCGAAAATGCCATTCAGACACAACTGCTATAGCACTAGCAACCTGCTGATGCTACTCGCTCATTGCTACTAAATCATAACTCGACTAAAATGTTCGAAAAACTTATTCGACCTTAACAATTCAGTTTCTATTCCGTTGGCTCAACTTCAGGTATGACTTGTTGCGTTTCTTTTAAACCTGTTTTGTGATGGAATAATACTATTATTTTACTATTTGCTGTTTAGTCATCACCGTCGTTGTCATAACTGTCGTCATCATGTTCGTATCAGTCACGCGATTGAATTCCCATCATTCCGTGAATTTTAATGACGACCTCTCGTTACAGTGTTCGCATGTAATCGTAATTGTAAACTCCAAACTTCTGAAGCGCCATTTTCGAAAGCCAAGCGCAGGGCACCAGGTTACTCAGGAGCGCTGCGTCGCGTCAGAGAGGTTGTCCAGAGGGTAGTCAGAGGGGGTCCGAGTCCGGTTTTCAGAGGAGGTTCCACATCAAGTTGATTTATTATAAATGTCCTCATTTTACTAACACCTGTGAACATTATATCAGCTGTGGAAAATTTCTATCTCCATTTAGGATGTGTTAGTTAGAACTGTCAGGTATAGGCTTAGTTTAGCACCTTTGTGAAGATCCAAATAGGTGCTAAAAAGACATGCACACATACATGTATATATATACATACATGCATGCATACATAAATGCATGCATACATAAATAGATGCATACATATATACATACATACTTACATGCATTCTTACATATTGTGTACTTACTTACATATATAAGTTTATTTATACATACATAAATACATATATATTATATAGGCTTGCGGGATTCAATATTTCAACAGCTAATGCCATAATTTTCAAATTGTTGTTTCCAACATTGTTGTTGTTGTTGTTGTTGTTGTTGATAACAAAATGGTAATAAAATAAGAAGCAGAAATGCCATATCATCAACATTGATCATCATCATCGTCATCATTATCATAGACATCATCATTATCATCATAATCATCATCATCATCTTCACGTTCTCTATGGTCACATTGTCATCATCATCATCGCTGTAATCATCGTTCATTAATAAACTCATTATGATGATGATGATCATTATCATCATCATCATCGTCATCATAAACATATTTACATCATGATCAGTGTTTGATTCATCATCACCACTCACTTCTTCATTTTGGTTGCTATCATCTTCGTCATCAGCAGCAGTATCAACATCTTCATCTTTGTCACTGAGGAGTCAAATCTAACAATATCCCAACTAATCACATTTAATCACTTTACATTACAAAATTAATTTCCCTTTGTTTCTTCCCATAACTGTGCATCCAGATTTATATATTTAGTAAGTGTGTGATTACATAAATTATTTCAAACGTACATTGCATTACATGAAAGGAGTTAATGAGAGGAGGATTGAAAACGGAATTTAATTAAAGGAATGGTTAAAGCAGTGATATGGAGTGAGGTGTTGTATGGATCAGAAACTTGGACCATAAGAAAGGAGGACTTCCAAAAGTTGGAGGTTCTTGAGATGTTGTAGGTTTGGCTAGGATGGAAAAGGTTAGTTGGATTGATCATAAACCCCAAATGATGAGATCTGCATTACAAGGTGGCTACTATAAGAGAGAGACAGAAGAAATGGATTGGTCACACGCTGGGAGGGCATTCCCTGCTGAGAACTATCATTGGACGTCTGAATCTGCCCAAGGGCAGGGAACTTGAAGAAGAAGGTTATATTACACTAGAGAACGTGAAGATTATTACATCACACTATGGTGTCTAGGCCTATTTGGGTGTAAAGAATTTATATGATCTATGTGGTTCGATTCTCTTGCTCAATTAAAGGTATTTTAGCGGATCTCGACTCAACAAATGTAACTTTAGGCCCCAAAGGAATGCAGCTAAAGAATAAAGTAAAGATGGCTTCAGCCCTACTGCAAAGACCACGGCTTTTTGTGGGGTATAGACTCATTTGCCTAATTTTATCATTATTTTTATCAGCCGAGGTAGGTATGATCCCTCAGGTGATACAACAAAATTATCTGGAGACAGAAAATGGCATCTGGATTGGTTACGTCTCCTTCAATTCGGGCATTGTTATTATTATTTTTTTTCCGCCCGAGATAGAATTGACCCCCTCAGGCGCTAAGAAACCATAGAACTGTGTTAAAGTTTCTCGTCCCCAACGTGCTGCTCAAAAGAACCTCTGAAAGCAACAGCATTATTATCATCATCATCATCATCATCATCATCATCATCATCATCATCATCATCATCATCATCATCATCATCATCATCATCATTTGTTAAGTACCACTATATATTATAATGACCAAGCACTAATCGATGGCGCTGAGCAGTTGTGAATCAAGGACTTTCTCAATGTTCCTACGCAGTAACTGTGTTTCAGTGGAGGAGGCTCCATCACGTACTATTTGCATTAAATAATTCATACATGCGTTCATACATACATACATACATACATACATACATACATACATACATACATACATACATACATACATACATACATACATACATACAAACATATATACATACATACATACATACATAACTATACATGCATGCATAGGCCTACATAAATAAGTGCTCATGTAGCATCATTACAAAAGTTACTCTATTTTCAATGGTGTGTTTATTATTTAACACAATTATGAAAAATATATGTATAATTAAAATGGTAATTATTATTTTGCACAATAAGCTTCAGAATTCTAGCGTTTTTAAGATGAAATTTATATGGCGTTTTAGTATGTCGACTTTTAGGTCACACCAGGATGGGTAACTGCATTGGGTGTATTTATTTTGGGGCAGTGAGAGAGGGTGGATGGTTTGGTGGATGGATGGCCGAGTCAGTCCTGTTATACCCTCAGCCCCTTATAATCTGGTTACATTAGCGGAGTTTAACCGGTCAGTGAGTTTAAAATAACATCCGTTTTTGTCATGAACTTCTCATATGTGTATATGGACGGAAACCTAACCGGACGCCGAAGTTGCGCGACCGCCTGTTGCGCGTAGGAGTTTCACGTTCAATTGTTCTTGTTTACAGAAGTCCTGTGATTGGCATCCCTATTAATGGGTTACTGTGTACGTTGACCCTTATTTTACCCATCTGGGCTTGGTGCCTGTAATTACATACCCAGACTTATAAATGACCACTGGGGTCAGTGACGTGAGTGACCACTGGTCAGTTTGCCCGGCGCAGGGGAGGGGTGTTGGTCTCTTTGTCTGGCTCGAAGAGTTTGCAGATGGTACCGTTGAGGGTGGAAGCGAGGGACCGAAGTTCTTACGCAACGGGTTTACGGCTGTTGCTTGCCGTTTACCCCGTCTGTTTATTTTCTCTGTCTGTCTGTCTGTCTGTGTGTCTCTGTGTCTGTTCATCTGTCTGCGTGCGTTTCTGTCTGTCCTATGTGTATGTAAGTATGTCTCAGTGTGTGTGTCTATATGTCTGTGTGTATGTCTCTCTGTGTGTCCATATGTGTGTGTTTCTGTCTGTCTTTGTATATGTGTGTGTATGTCCCTGTGTGTGTGTGTGTGTGTGTGTGTGTGTGTGTGTGTGTGTGTGTGTGTGTGTGTGTGTGTGTGTGTGTGTGTGTGTGTGTGTGTGTCCATATGTCTTCCCGTGTGTGCTTGTGTGTATGTTTGTATGTCCATGGATTTATCTATCTGCCTATTTATCTCTGTTGTGTTTCGTTTATTCGTCCGTCCGTCTGCCTATCTGTATGTCTGTCTATCTATCTGTCTGTCTGTCTCTTCCTCAGTCCATCTGTTTGTGGTCCTGTCTTTGTCTTTGGTTTTGGTCAGTTTGTATGAGGGGTCAGCCTGCCATTCTCCACCTCTGTTGCTGATTACGTCATCTGCAAAATCTGGGAAAATGGCAGATTTTCTGTTATGTAAGATTCTCATTGACAGGTGATGACACAGCCAGATCCAATGTTCTTCAGCTGGCCATCAGTTTAGACTCAGACTCCTACTATTTAGACAGTCAGACAGACAGACAGACAGACAGATCAACAGACAGACAGTGAAACAGAGAAACAGATAGAGACAGATAGACTGACAGATAGATAGACAGACAGACAGACAGACAGACAGATAGATAGACAGATAGACATACATTCAGACAGAGAAAGATAGATATATAGACACAGAGATTATGAGGATTTATGACCTATTTGTCCAATTTCTTCAGATGAATAGGGTTGTTATCATTTTGATGTTACTAATCATCCTGTGGGATCAGGGGCCTGAGTGGTCGATCTGAATTTTGACCTATTTCTTTCCTAATTTACCTCTTTTGTAATATTGAAATCTTATGAGTTTGGGCAGTGTAGCAAAGTGCAGTGAATTTTGGTCTATTTCTTTCTTTATATTAATTTATTACTTAATTTATTTTAGCTAACACTTCGTACCTTGAGTCTATCTTGGGGAAGTGCTCTTCTTCTTTTTCTTCTTCTTATTCTTGTCTAAATTTATCACAGTTAGCAGATTTCAATGTTAAGTAGTAAGAATTGAGCAGGCTATTTTCTGAATTTGTTCTTTTTTCTCAGTTATCAGTAACTCAGTTATTCTAGTTATCAGATTTTTATTTTAGGCCGAGTAGCCAAAGTGCAGTAATTTCTGTACCACTTATAGAAAGTCAACCACCTTGTGTCACGGCTCTAGTTTCTCGTCTTGAACCCTACAACCTAATTGACATTTGACCTTTGAACTGTTGACCTGGCAAGTCAATTACTCTTCAGAGAAATTAGGCGAAGTTTTTGCTACTATGAGATGACAGCCGTTGCTAATTGCGCAGTTACTTCTTTGTTGTATCTCTGTTCTCTGTGTGTGTGTGTGTGTTTGTGTCTGTCTGTCTGTCTGTGTCTGTTTGTCTGTGTGTCTCAGAAGTTGCACAAAATATCCCCATATTGTATTAAGCACAATAACATGTATATACCAACACAGCAAAATTCACACATACATACGTACATATAGACCCTACATACAAACATGTCATACATACATGTATGCTTACATACATTAGGTCTGCGGATTTTAACTATTGAATATTGATTAATCGCGTAATCGTTAAAACTTTTAATAAATTAATTTCGGCTTGTTCGATTATTATTTTTACTTGTTTCATGATGTCAAGTGGCCCATTTCAGGAGTAAACAATATGGCAAACAATGATATTAACGTGTAACGTTTGAATGGAAGATTAAGCGATCATTTTGCACTTGAGGTAAATGCCGATGGAAAAGTCAAAGATGGCGACAGAATTAACTGTCTTCACTGCAATAACAGTTCTATTACCCTGGTTCAAACACATCGCTGGCGTATCACCTTCAGCATGTGGAATTATATGGGTTTTTTGTAGAAAGGAAGTAGTAACTGACTCAGTGAATACATTTTAAACAGTTTTAATGCTTTAAATTACAGATACCAAATTAATCGAATTTAATTGATTAATCAAAGTTAAATTTAGGAGATTAATCAATTAATTTGTTTAAATCAGTACCAGCCCTAACGTACATAGAGGCATACATACAGGGTGGCTCAAAATAAAATGTCCCACCGGATAAAATGCAATTTCTACGCAACCAATTGAGATTTTTATACCAAACTTTCACCATTTACAGAGGAATGATTTTCCAACAATCCATGAACATTTTACTAAATAATTTCCATAACTTCAAAAGTTACAGCTGTTTTAATATTAAATTCAATTTTTTCAAATTTCCGCAGATGAACGGTCCAATAATGGTTATTTCTTTAAGATTTTTTCACAGAGAAATTGTTTTGTAACACCCAAATAATCATGACGTCATATGACTTCATTACAAGTTGTAAAGAAAGAATTTATGAAGCAAACAGTTAATAATTGCAGATATTTTAAAATAATATTAAGCGCTCAATTTGTTAATCTTTTACTGACGGTGCGCCTGCTCACACGGCAAGGTTGGCTCAAGGCTTCATTGCCAACAACTGCAGTGAATTCATTGGGAAAGATGAATGGCCACCAAACTCTCCAGACCTTAGCCCTCTTGATTATCACGTCTGGGGAGCTATGCTTGAACGTTACAAGACATTTCATCCGAAGCCGAAGAACATTGACGAGCTGAAAAAGTCTTGCAGCTAATATGGAATCAGCTGCCGCAGGACTCAATCAACAAGGCCATACTGAGCTTCACAAAAAGACTTCGAGCTTGTGTGAGAGCTAGGGGTGGACACTTCGAACATGCCTTGAGATAAACTGCTCAACAGATTCTGATTTCGTAATGAAAGACGATTTTATTTGACATTGAAAATTGTAAATAACTGTCAATATTTCTTCGGAAATGTGAAAAAATAAAATTGAATATTAAAACAGCTGTAACTTTTGAAGTTATGGAAATTATTTAGTAAAACTTTCCTGGATTGTTGAAAAATCATTCCTCTGTAAATGGTGAAAGTGTGGTATAAAAATCTCAATTGGTTGCGGAGAAATTGCATTTTATCCGGTGGGACATTTTATTTTGAGCCACCCTGTACGTACGCACATATATGCATGCATATATGTATGTATGTGTGTATTTTGTTAAAAGTATCTCATGCAAATTAACTATGTACATATATAGGCTATCTGTATGTATGCATATAGGCCTATGTATGCATTTTGTACACTTCTAAACACTTAATATAAGCCTTTGAAGCACCACTCAAAAGTACTGCACTCAAGCAGTTGTTAAGACCTTAAGTGGTCTTAAAGGTAATTACGAACAAGTGGCTGATGAGTAAGGTATCTGGGAAGCCACGTCAGGTATTCGGATACATGTTCAAGGTTAGGTATCAACTGGTGTTGGGTAAAGAGTGTAGTTTGTCTCAGTGTTTTAGTTGTCAAAAAATAACTGGGGGGGTCGAAAATTTGCAGGTTACCAAAGTACACGATCACAGGTCTAAATTAAATTTTAATGTTGTTAATATGCAACAACAGTTACTGACGACTCATGAGATATCTTAGTTTCTTCTTTAAATTTATCTAGGCGACACAACAAACGAATTAGATCATAGGGGCGTAGCCAGGAAAAATGTCAGAGGCGTTTTAAGTTTTCGAGGTTTTCCATTGGAAATGGTCATATTTTTCTACATTTTTAGTTTTCAATAACATAATGCATTTATTTCGGGGTGGGTGGGGTTTAAACCTGTAAAACCACCCCTAAATACGCCCATGCATGATCACATAGACCAAACACGAAGTTTTTGGAAAGTACCGGGGTAATTCAATAACATAAAACATAATGCATAGAATTCCTACACTATAGCTGGTAGTTTACAAAAATAATTTGGACTATGTTTTGTAACTTCTTTTTTCTTTGGTAACCCAGTGGCTTTGTCCAAAGCACCATGTCTGCCAGCTTTAAGCCAAGAAAACCCATTGCAGTAAGAGGTGGACCATTGATGGTAATCATCAACTGAACTCACCAGAAGCCTGTTTCTTCCCCTAGTGTGACATAGATTCATCTGACTCAGTGACTGAATCCGCTTTCACACTCAGCAGATGAAACAGGTAGAACTTCCAACAAAGTAATAAGTGTCTGTAATTTTTGCCCAAGCAATACACCATCACTCTTTTTAAGCATAGAATCAGCTGCGTCAGAATTACTCATTCCAAACTCTTTGCACAATAATGCAATATGTCTGTCTTAAAACAATGCCTTTTGCAGAGGGTCCTTTGGCCATGCAGTTTTATTTAAGGAATTAGCAGCCTCCAGAAAATCAGTGGATGGAAATCTCTGCTCCAAATTGTCATACAAAGATTGGCAAACTGGTTTCTTAAGCTCTTAAATATCTCCTCATCATTAGCTCCATGAATAATGTAACACTTTTATAACGTCTTTCACTGTCGAAACTGGCAAAATATTCCCCAAGGTTCTGCCTGCTTTACCATTGTTAGAAAGTTTTGATATTCTGTGACTGGTTTCGACTGTTTCGCTGGGTTTATCGGAATGTAGAGGGACTCGAGGCATTTTTAATTCTATCTCGCGTTCATCGTCACCATTCTCACTGATCTTCCGCTTCAGTCTCTCAAATCCAAACGCTAACAACCTCATTTTCTAAAATTGTTCTCGGCAAGAAACTGGAATCGAACAACGAATATTTAGTTGGTTTGAGCACTACATAGCCTCGACCATGTGCTCGAACTATAGCATTTACTTAGAGTAAAAGGAAGTAAACGTGTTACAGAAATTGGCTTTCACCTTAACCCTCGGGCTACCAAGGGGGGGTGGTTGCCACCCCCCCCTAGGTTTTTTTCATCTCAAACTTTTTCCGTATGGAATAAAAATTTGACCTTTTAGGTAGCTGTAGGGGTTCATTTGCACACGTTTTGAGGTAAAATGTGAGATGATATCTCACACCGTTCAAAAGTTATACCCAATATACCCGAGGTACCAGGGGGGGTGGATACCACCCCCTAGATTTTCGACTATATCTTATCCGTCATTTAATATTAAGAGACACAAATTATACCATTCTATAGAGGAATGTGGGGCTACATTTCTATGGTCACTGAGTTGACCTGAGACAACCGGAAGTGCTAAAAATAAATTATAATACGCGTAACATGCGTGAAAAATGGCTGAATGGAAGGACTCCCCCCTTAGTTTTGTCTGTAGCGTATTCATTTGTCTTCCTGGAAGAGAAACAAAGATACTATTCTTTAGAGGGAATGAAGGGCTTCATTTGCATACCTACATCTTTGTCTTTTGAATACCGGAAGTGATCAAAATAAATAATAATACGCGTAATCTGTGTGAAAATGGCTGAATACAGCGTTATAACGTAAACCGATATATATGTATGGATATATATGTATGGATGTACATTTATACTATATAAACATGTGTAGGGATGATTTTGTGTATCTTTTATACATAGATTAGTTTCAAAACACACATAATCTTATATTTGTTTATCCAAAAAGTACAAAATGTACGCAATAATATACAATATTGCTAATTAATGGGTCCCGTTGTTAAAAGTGATGTAATTTCGAGGTGCATTCACATAATGTACAACTAAATATACCATTCTGTGCAGAAATGAATGCTGAATCCATTGCTATATTACAAGTTATGATATGTAAAACCAAAAACGAAATCCAGGGGGGGGTGGTAACCACCCCCCTTGGTAGTCCGTGTTACAAAAAAAGCTTGGTAGCCCTAGGGTTAATTCTGTAGACTGGTTCTCCGCTCTCAGTCACAAACCATATCAGTAAATAAGTAACTAATTTACTTAAAAATAAAGGAACTGGGCTATATATTCTTTTGTACTTGACAGAGATACAGCCGGGGGGGTGGGGGGGGGTCAAGACCTGACCCCCCCAGCATCTTTTCAGTTACTTAGCTGAGGGGGTTAGAAGGGGGTTGAACCCCCCCCCCCCGACAACTAAAACACTGGTTTGTCTATTTGATTTTGATATCCTTCCCTCTTGAACTAAAGAAATCTACTCTCTGCCTTCTTCCCTAATTGGTAATAAAAAAATCGTGTGCAAAACAATAAATCAATCAATTTCGTCTATTCTCGGTGTCAAGGTGACAAGTCGCAACTTGTAACAAGTATCAGGCTAAAACCGCAGTTAGATAGCTTTATTAGTAAGCATTGGAACAGATTTAACTACTAAAATGTTTAACTACTAAAACGTTTAACTACTAAAATGTTTAACTACTAAAATGTTTTACTACTAAAATGTTTAACTACCAAAATGTTTAACTGCTAAAATGTTTAACTACTAAAATGTTTAACTGCTAAAATGTTTAACTACTAAAATGTTTAACTACTAAAATGTTTAACTACTAAAATGTTTAACTACCAAAATGTTTAACTGCTAAAATGTTTATATACTAAATGTTTAACTACCAAAATGTTTAACTACCAAAATGTTTAACTGCTAAAATGTTTTACTACTAAAATGTTTAACTACCAAAATGTTTAACTACTAAAATGTTTAACTGCTAAAATGTTTAACTACTAAAATGTTTAACTACTAAAATGTTTAACTGCTAAAATATTTAACTACTAAAATGTTTAATTACCAAAATATTTAACTGCTAAAATGTTTAACTATTAAAATGTTTAACTACCAAAATGTTTACCTGCTAAAATGTTTAAATACTAAAATGTTTAACTGCTAAAATGTTTAACTATCAAAATATTTAACTACTAAAATATTTAACTACTAAAATGTTTAACTGCTAAAATGTTTAACTACTATAATGTTTAATTAGGCCTACTAAAATATTTAAATACCAAAATGTTTAACTACTAAAATGTTTTATTACTAAAATGTTTAACTACCCAAATGTTTAACTACTAAAATGCTTAGCTAATAAAATATTTAACTACTAAAATGTTTAACTACTAAGATGCTGCAGTTTTCATATCTGGATTAGCCACGATAATTATTTTGACCGTTAATCTATAGCCTAATTAGCCCCCCCCCCTAGGTGCGTGAATCATTTATGGGCTTGTGGTGTTTAAATGCACTTGAGAAATGGGTGTAATATAATATATTTCCGTATTTATTAAGAGCGTCATCTAATTACTAAGCATCAATCAACAGCACTGAGCAACAGCGCTTAGTCTTGCTCAAGCGAGGTCCCTACACAGTAATACACTCGCTCGGGGTCTCTCGCACTGGGAGCGTCTCTGATTGGTGTTCACTGGTGAGAGGCGCTTTATAAATCTGTAAATACAATAAGAGTACAGAATAGCCATCTCGAGGGAGGCGGTTCGAACCCGCACTCTCTGTCTTGCAAGGCGATCATCCAAACCAATCGGCTACCGAAAATCAGGGCAAGAGAAATATACTATGAGAAGATCCAACGGGTCAGAGTCACAAGATGAAGAGTACGAGAATCCAGAGGCAAAAATCTATACATAACTTTGGGGCGGGGGGACAGAGTACCTAGGAGGGCCGGATTTTGGGGACAGGAATTTTAAGTCAAAACTGGTCACTTGTGTGACAGTCCTGGCTATGCCCTGGTTAGAAAAGATGTCTGGCGCCGCCACTGCGTAGAAGGGAGATTAAATTTAATTTAATCAGACCAAGAGAATAACTGATACATGAAAGTTCGGGTAGTCGGATACCCAGGTAGTCGGGTACCTAGGTACTTTATAGCGCTTTTAAAAATCCCACAACGGCGCTTAACGTGGCAATCTTACAGGTGCGTCTCATGAAGATGGCCTGAATATGTCTGTTGAGCTGTCTAACTCCGCCACTGATCGTACTCTGTCCGTGCCAGTCCCAAGTCTGGATGAAGGAGGAGGGCGACGCTACTGATCTTTTGTCATCACACAGTGTAGTTATACTGAAACTAGGCCCTACAGCCCCTACTACGCTTGAGCTGTCTGTAGCGAAATAGTTCCTATGTCTAATGGTAGACCGTTCCAGGAGGATGGTTCCATGTCCGGACTATGTGCCCGCATCATAGTACGGAAGCGCGGGACCGGCGGGTCTCCACGGGACGGTGAGCGCACTGATTAACGACTGATGAGTCACTTATGCGCAACCATTTGCGCAAGATATTTCCTATGAATCGTTTACACCTGGCGGACTTTACTCTGAATCCCTCGAGTTGGAAAACTGGAAAACTCTAGGCCTACGCCCCTTTGTTAAATGAGGGTAGGCCTAGGCCTATTTGGTGCAACAAAGGCTATAGGCCTATATATATCTTTTCGACGGTTTGCTTTAACGCCTACATTAACCTCTGACCCTTTGAATAATAATCTGTGGCCCAATTTTTGCTGGCCTATAGACTGAGATAACACCTTGCGGCAATAAACTCTGATCGTTGACGACTTAGGTCATAAAACTGTTGCTGAAAGTCGCATTAGCAACGAAATGTTAACCCACTACAAAATTGAGAACAACGGTTGTCACAATACTTATTAAAAGGCTAACGACCGAGATAATTATAAATAATGATAACGATTATATGATCATTCTAGCTGATATTGATGATAAATGTTATCATCGCCGTTCCATTATCACATGTGCAGCGCTTTGTGAGGTACTTGGACGCTAAGTTAAGTGTATTTACACATATTTTAGTCCTGCTTATTTGCTGATTAGCATTGTGCACGAATACATGCATTCTTCACATAGAGATACAACAATAGGCCTACCAGGTAGACCTGGGAGTCACTTTGGTCACCCAATCTGACCCCACTTGACCCTAAAGTGACTTGAGGTCGACTTGAAGTCGACAACTTGGAGTCAAAACGACTTGACCCGACTTGGCAGATAAACAACCAACTTCCGACTTAAAGTCGACTTCTGACATGGTAATTACGATTACGTACGGCTAATAATACAAAAATGTCATGGCAAGCATTAATTTCTTATACTAATGGGTAATGAGATCTCAACACCTGATGAATAAAATTGCTTATTAGGCCTATTTTAAGCTGTTTGTGTTTGTTCTTGAACAATTTTGTAATGCTTTAATGGGTTAACAGAAGAATCTGCAGCGGACCGCGGACTGGTTGCACTGAATGGCGTGTTATAATGACACAGTTTAATACTGTTGTCATAATTATGTGGCCACTAACGTCATTCAAATAGTAATTCAAGCGTATCATCCCACAGTACTACCACTCATCGACAATAAAGTCGATCATTGTCTAATACAACAGTTTTTCCGTCTGCAAACGACTAATGCAGTGCACCAAAGTAGCGCAAAACGATCGATTGATTAGTATGCGATCCAGATTTCTTTGGGTCGAATTCACAGACGACTAAAAGTTCATTGATTTGCGCGCGTTCAGCTCTTGAAAAGGCAGACGTGCTAACATTTTTATTAACATTTCGATTCACCAGTTTTATTAAACGTACGTGTGACGCTTTAACATAATAATTTGTAATAACTCATGATAATTATAGATAAATCGACACCGATAAAAATAAGTAGGCCTAAGTTAAGTAGCTGTTTATTTCAACCGGCGTCGATAATACAAACTAATATCGCAGTACCGTTCTGCGTTTTTTAATATTTCTTCTTACTCTTTCAAATTAGATGACAATCAACTTTTATCTTCAACACTTCTATTCAGTGTGCATCGTCAACATAAATCAACTATATTTCTTAACACTTCACTCTCAATATACAGCTCTATCTACTGTATTAAGACAACTGCATTATTCAAATCGACTGTAATCAGCAATTTCTAACTTTCCCGCGCTATTAGCACGTGCTCAGTACGAGATAATTATATTCAGTCAATGTTTACATAAGACAAGCGGCGCTGACCGCCCGCTCAACTAGATCATGTTTATACATATAGCCTATATACAGGTGTATTGTCATGACACAACCCTAACACACAATAGGTCTTAAAAACGTTTGTTCACACTAAAAACAGTATACAACTGCTTAAACGCCATCGTGGCCTCACGATCATTAGTGTGGCGAGATAAATTTAGATTTGTTTGTGTCCCAAGTCGGTTTAAGTCGACTCGTGTAGAAAACAACTTGAGGTGACTTTTCTGTACAAATTCGACTTGGGGGTCAGTTGCGCTAAGCAGAAACGACTCGACTCGACTTGGGATGCCCAAGTCGACAATCGACTTATTGGGGTCGACTCCCAGGTCTACTACCAGGGTCACAAATTGTGTGTTTTCGGACACAAAGCGTGCAGCTGACATCGTCGAGTGGGCAGTTGACTTATCTGGGCTGTGCAGTCACTGCAGTGTAGTTTGAGAGATTGGCCATTGTATCTAGAAGGCAATGGATTGGCTCAAGTCAACTATTAAACTATATACACGATTTTGTTCTTATAGGCTACTTGAAATTTTACTTATCAGTTCAAAAACAGTTGGACAGTTTGAGGAAGCGTGTGCAGTTGACATTTCAGAGTATTTCAGGAACACACAACTCTCTCCTTGTAGGCCTATCCAAAGACAGCATATTTATGGCTGTTCTGTTAGTAGTTAAGATTTCAATTGCATAACATGTAAATGTACAGCGCAGTGCGTTTGTCAGGCGCTTAATAAAGAAAAGATTATTATTATTAGTGTACTATAATTATCCACCGTTACTTGAAGAGTTATTGAAAATATTATTGGAAGCTGCATAAAAATTGCGCATTATGCAGTCTACATCACAACTCAGTTTACTACCAGCACAAAAGATGATTCCCAAGTATTTAATCTGCTCTGACCACTCAACCTTTTTGTGACCTAGGCCTATAGGAACATATCTGGTAGGGAAGCCTACCTAATTATTTATAAAATGTGATCGATATATAGACATTTAGGTAATGTTAAAAATAATTTAAAGTAGTGCATGATCACACTCTGTGAGGAGTAGGTTCAGCTGAGATCCGAAAGGTCAACCAGTTCATGATAAACAACGTGGCTCTTATAGAATTTACTTTATATAGCGCCGGCAATTAAGCTGGTCTCTCTGTGACGCGGCTTCATGAGGAATTTAGGAGATTAAATTTGCTCTTACATTTAAGTTCGAAACGATGTAAATTTGAACCTGTTTTAACGACTCGGACTAAGTTTATGGTGCACTAAAAGCGACTGGGAAGCCAGTGCAGATCGTCATTAAAGTGTTCAAAAACAACCAGTGGTGTGTTGTGATTAAGAAAGAGGTCTTGCTTTAATCGCTTATAATTTTGGTTAAACAAACAACTAGGCCTACATTGATTGGTAACTTGACGCATGTATTTTTTTATTAGATCTAGTAAGTTATTCGTCAGGTTTTTTTATGAACACCGTTGGCTACCGCCTACCAGTAATAAATAATTATCGAGTATGTTTTGGAGCTCAATAGGACAGTAGTCCAAGGCCAGTATAATGAGCCCAAGAGATTATTTATTATTAATTGCTAATAAAATAGCAAGTCATCTCTCTTGCTAGGCCTATCCCACCGATAATGTGCGGTCAATGTGAGTTCATAGGCGTAGCCACATTGAGGCACGAGGAGGCAGTTGGGGGCCCGATAGCGCATTGGATAACACACTGGTGTAGAGAGCGAGAGGTACCGAGTTCGAGTCCCATAGGGCGGACATGCTTTGTAGGCTGCTATTAGCGCCGTGTAGGGCCTATTGCAGGCTGTCTGTTCTGTTAGTAGTTAAGATTGTTTCAATTGCATAACATGTAAATGTACAGCGCAGTGCGTTTGTCAGGCGCTTAATTAAAGAAAAGATATTATCTTGCTTTCTTTAAATACTGGAACTTCTATTGACTAATGAGTAATGAGACTAATGACCCCAATGACCAGGATTTTGCCAATTATAGTCTGTGAAGTTGCCTCCTCTTGAATTTAAGTCTCGCTACATCCCTGTGTGAGTTGACTCGGAGGGATAAAAAAATCCCGAAAGAAATGCGCTGTTTATAGCTAAGCGCATGGCACCAGCCAATTCACGAGTGCTGCGGCTTGTCAGAGGGGTCGTCAAGAAATGCAAAGTGGAGGTCCAGATGAAGCTATATCCTATACAGAACAATTGACCTTGCATTGGACCAGCGTACACTGCGGTCCCACATTTTTCAACTACTTCGTACGACGTGCACTTGAGTTGACGAGTGACCCACTTGCCAAATGGCCTCCTTACCGGTTTCAGCGGGCCTGACTCTCTCGATCTGCTCTGCCCAGCTCACGTGAAGAAGTCAAGTTGGCAGTTTTTGCGACTCTAGGAACATTTTGCTTTGGCTTGGTCAACATACTTGACCCGATGTTCAAAGTCGTTTTTGAGAGTCGGCCGTTAATTCGCCGTTTGACTTTTTCCTTATCAGGCCCCGGTCCACTTCAGTTGCTTGTTTTTGTCCAGTAGAAGTCAAGAAGTGCGTAATACCGGGTTAATGGACACCCGGTAAGTGCCGCGTGCGCTCGTGTGTGTGTGTGTGTGTGTGTGTGGGTGTGTGTTGTGTGCTACTTGAGTGTCCCTTTTTAGCCTGAATTATTTCAGTGTTTGAGAACTGGCGATCTTTTGTTGTGAGCAGGTAGTTGCATTTCAAACTTCTTTGTCATGTTGCATTATTTTTAAGAGTTTCAGCTAACGATATAAACCAGGAGTTTGAAAGCTGAAAAGGTGAGCAGTTGATTAACAGCTACCTGGATACTGGGAAAAGGTAAAGTTATCAGCAAATAGCTTATGAGTAGCAAATTCCTTAAAAAAGGAAAAGGTACAGGATTTATAGCAAGTAGGCCTACCTGTACCTGGTGATTGAAAAGATGGGTGATTTGCAGGTAGGCTACCTTGAACAAACTATTTTTTAGAATTGGACAGCATTACGTGTTCCAGAATTAAAACGGTACACCAGTGATTGTACTTTGGGATTGTTTTTTTTAATATTACAAGGCTTCTTTGTTGTATTTAGGATTACAAATAACTTCAGATATTGGAAATATTTAAAGACAGATTTGAATTAATTTCGTATTGGTGAGAATGAACTGGTAGGCCTGTTGCAACATTATAGAATTGTATACTAATTAATGTCAGGAAACATATAATCATCTCTTTAATGTGTGTCAAGCTGTGACTCAGAAAATCATATAGTCACCGACTTTAAATTATAGGCTTCCTGAATGAGTTTATGCAAGTTAGTTTCTGGACGAAATGTTGCTAATTACCTTATATGAATAATTCTTTATTTACAATTAATTACTGACTTTAGTCAAAGGAATAACTTCCTTTTGCGTTTAAGCCTATGGACATGCGTGTCAGTAACACGGTCCTGGAGAAAAGTGTATGAATTGGTTTTCAATTGTGGATTTAGCTGTTTAAGTTTAATTACTGTTTACTGTTTACTTAACTAATTAATTAATTACTGCTTAATAAAATATTTTTAGTTTATATGACTTAATTCTTTTTAGAAATTATTGTTGACCCACCCTTAATTAAATATTTTCTTCATTAAAATTAATGATTATGTTGAATCATAATTATGTCATTTCGTTTTCACTTCGATGCAAATGTTTTCACAGAGTGAGTAACCTGACTGTGGTAATAGTGTTTATGAATGTACCACAAAGGCTGCTTTAAATACGAAAAGAAATTACCACCAGTCAACTAATTCAGTGCTGAATTAATTTTTCCTCATTGATATGGCCCTGTATGCTAACAATATTCGACTATCCGTTTTAGTGTATATTCATCTGCTTTTAATGAGGCTATTGTTTATGAATATGCAACAGTGTTGGCGTGAGACCAGTGTAAGGTTTGTTAACACTTTAAAAAGTCACAGTTTAACAGATTACTCCAATGAGGATTGTTTGAAAATCCAGTTGTAAAAGGCAGGTGAAGGATGGGCTGTGTTGAGTAAGTTTTGGCCCAGATAAAAAGGATCTGCACTTCTGTGAAGAGAGCGAAAGAGTGAGTTTCCAAATGTAGAATAATCTTGTACTCTTGTAACTATCATTATAAGAGAAATTACTTGAATTGCATAAACTTTGCATAAAATTGACTATGAATGAAGTAGCCAGTGAGATTTGTTCTTCAGGGCACGGTTTGAGCATATGCTTGAAACTTGGCAGTCAAAGGAATACCGATGGGGTGTCTATGAATTTTGTCATTTACGGGTATGTCTGGTTGAAGATGAGACTTGAGAATACGGCCCCGTGCAGGGAAAGTCTTAGTACTTGTGTAAATAAGTTGTAGACTCCAGATGGAATTTCAATCGGGCTCGTCTAACCCCGCTGTGAAACTCAATCCAGCCCCCCTGCAAATGCGCCCAGCTCTTATCATCGTCTTGGAACCCCATTAGCATCTGAAAACGGGCGTCCAGCACCATGTGGTCAGTCTCTGGTCAGTTCGGCTGACACCTGACACCTTTCATTGTTTGATTGGTCAGCAGGCCAAGGGGCTGTTTAGGCTGACCCGGCTTGTCGGGTAAAATTACTCGGGGCGCCGATAAAACTGACCAGACATCTGTTTTATTTGCGCGAGGGGTTGGGCAGCGTACGCCCTCTAATTCACGTAAACATTTTCGGTGGCAAAATTTGAAGGCATTCCTTTGCGATTCGTTGGCATGGCCAGTCATTTCTTAGGTATTTGCTAATCAGGGTTTATCAAGTCGAAGTGTTTTTGACCGAGTTTTTAAGCAGCTGTTGTTGGACTTTGTACCTGGTGAGTTCCATTGGAATTTTCATTGTTGAATTCAGAGGTTAACTCTTCTTGAGACTTTCTCACGTTTCATTGACGGTTTGTGAAGGACTGGAGATAATATTCTATGCTGCAAGACAATGTCTTTTGTTTACTTGATATATTTTTGTTTTCCTCTGACATAGTCCATTTTCATTGTTGAGTTCAGAGGTTAACACTTGTAGCAGAGCTGCAGAACCTTCAGATCTTGACAACGAAAGAGCAAGTGTAGTTTTCATGACTATCAATTACAGATTGCTTAAGCAGAGAATGAAGTCTTAGTTGATGAAACCTGTTTCTATTGACTATAAAAAATCTATTTACAGTTGTAGAATTTTCGTGAAATCTCTTAAATAACAGCCAACATAGGCCTATCTCTGAAGTTGTTGGCATGACACAATACAGATATTTGAAACAATGACAGTGTTAACTATGCAAGTACTGCTCGTTTTTTAAGAACTTGTCGTCACCTCGAATTTCATCAGTATTCAGTAGGCTAGCCATAAAAAAAACAACGAACGGACCTGGGGTGTGAAATAGTCTATAACAAATTTCAAAATTACTAATAACTTTGAAAAGCGGTGAATGGATATTTGATGTCGGTCATCATTTCTTCCTCTCCCTCCTCTCTACTCTCTCTGGCAAGCGGATCTTTCCTTTGACGTCCCTTGACAAGACCTTAGACACGACGTAGTGCTCGTAAATAAGCTAGTGCCCACTTGGCTTTAGCGTAGCGCCTTAGAAACGTTGAGTTTACGATTACGATTAAAAAGTTATGAACAGATTTTTTTTTTAAAGGAAGAAGAAACTAACAGACGAAATTTAATTGCCGCACAGTCCCGCACTTCAAGAACTGAACATGTGAAACTGGTTTTGAGAGAGCACTGCTGTAAATAAATAGCCTACTGGCAATTTGGCATCGAGTGAAGAACGTATAAAATGTAAACCTTTAAAACATAAATCTTCTTTATCGGCTTTCGAAAGGCATAAATGGACTTAAGTGCCGAGTACGAAATTTTTTAATACATGGTTTTTGAAGCTTTTGAATAAATATCTGCTTTGGGGGGCCCGTGGCGCATTGGATAACATCTGGCACAGAGACCGAGAGGTACCGAGTTCGAGCCCCCGTTGGGCGGATATGCTTTGTATGCTATTAGCGCCGTGTATTGCAGGCTGTCTGTTCTGTTAGTAGTTAAGATTTCAATTGCATAACATGTAAATGTACAGCGCAGTGCGTTTGTCAGGCGCTTATTAAAGAAAAGATATTATTATTATTATTATTATTATTATTATTATTATTATTATTATTATTATTGAACTAAAGAACTGCACAGGACCTAAATCTTCACCAACCTTCAAAAGCCGTGAATAATCGTAATCGTAACCTCCAAACTTCTAAAGCGCCGCTCGAAAGCCAAGCACAGGGCACCAGCTTATTCACGAGCGCTGCGTCAAGTCAGAGGGGTTGTCCAAAGGGTAGCCAGTAGCCTCGAAGGAGGTCCGAATCCGATTGCCAGAGGGTCAGAGAGGGCAGAGTAGGTGGCTGTCAGGGCCGGATTGACCACTCGGGGGACCCCTTGCTAATTATACACGGGGCCCTTGTCCTGCTGAGCATGGAATGCCGGGGATGCCGTAAAGACGTGACAAGCAACAGTAGGCTACTTGTAGTAAAGCAGGGTCAGTTTGCCGCTTTGCTTAAATTAGTAGTCAATGCATAATTATTGAGCATACAGATTAATCCGGCCCAGATAGGCCTAGCTGTTAAGGCTGATGTCGTTTAGGTCGAGGATTGGAAGCAGGGGCTCATTTGGGGGCAAGGAGGCAAATGCCCCTCTGAATTTGATGGAAAAATCAACTATTTATAATGTATGTCAGTGCATTTGATGAAATAATATTTCTGTAGGCCTATTCATCATCACTAGGAGTCTATGACGGCAGAAAATCAAACATAGTAGGCCTAAGAAATAAATAAGAACAAGAAGAAACATATTACATCATTTAACCACAGTTTTGCACCTGTCATGTAGACTAAATACAAAACTTAACATGCTGACCAAGTGCCCCCCCCGAAATTTTTTGCCCCTTCCCCTTGTAAAACTGAAATGACATCCCTGATTGGAAGGTGGTGGATCAGATAAGTTGGGGTATGAATTCTTGAAGAGGTGAGACTTCAGTTTTGAGTGGAAAGCTCAATGGGTGACTAGATAGAGGAGCCTCAGCCTGAAGATATTAGATTTGAACTGTATGAAAATTTACTCTTCATGCTGCAAAAAGAGTTCAAAAATATCTAGTGCAGTTAGTTAGTGCTTGGGTGGTTGACCATCACTGGAATGCCGAGTCATTAGTGCAAACTCAGTCGGCCATCCCCACCAGGGTCGATAAATGAGTACCAATACAGGTTGGAAGGTAATAAAAGCCTGGAATGTCATCGTCGTCGTCTTTGTGCTTCAGCCTAAAGATCGATGATGTCTAACGAGAGCATAAAACAAGAATGGCGTCGGACGTTATTAACGAGCCTGCAGATCACAACATGAGAGACTGGAGAGACTGTTTAGTTTTGAGAGTGCGCGAGAGCGTTCTCAGTGCCAAAGGAATGGTTATGACCACGGTTTACGGACGCTTTTCATATTGGTCTTTCTTCCGGCTTTCTTGGTGCAACTGATCCCCCTTTGACTCCCGATGACAGAGCAGAAATTTAAGGGGCTTACGCGTTGAACATCTTCCGACAATAACTGTCATACTTTTACACTTTCCGATTGAGAAATTAAGAATAAAAAACAGGAAGAGCAGTTCCTCAGAGGAAGCCACGGGTGTGAGGTTTTAACGACTTCATTTTCTTAGCCTAGGCATATGAGGACGGGTGGCAGTCCTCTCCCTCGCTCGCCAGCACTTAACCAATGACGGTGTACGGTCAGGATATTCGTTATAGGCGACGTTGATATGGGGCACAAGTGGACCCGAAATCTTGAAACGAATTTCTTCCCTGGAGGGAATTTGAATCCCGACCTTTCAATTGACAGTTCAGCATGCTGACCAGGAAACTTTCGAGCACCCACTAGCAGAGAGGTCATGAGAAAACTGAAAATGTTTAATATTGAGGTCATCTTACTCATCTAAGAACCTGAGGATTAAAAATATTTTAAATATGTGTGCGCACTAAACTCGCCATACAAAATTGTTTCTGCACACAGCCGTATCTGATACCATGTTGATACCACTTTTAGGTGAGGTAAACATTTTAACTGGTGCCATAAAAAGGTAATGGGCACACCTGTGTGTTTATATCCTATGAAGGTAGAGCCAGGTACTGATGATCTTTGTGCTGGTGCCATAACAAGGTAATTAATCACACCTTTTTGCTTGCACCATAAAGAGGTAATGCCAGGTAATGCCAACTGTGGCTGATGCCCCAGTATATTAAAGCAAAAGTAATTGCACTTTGTAGAGTAGTAGCAAGGTATTCTTATATTTCTTGCGCACAACTTTGAGACCTGCTGGTCCGGCGGCTATTGGATCTTTTGGCCGAGGCACAGGCTCGACATTAATAAATCGAACAATAAATTTGCCAATTTACCTGTTGCACCTGCGTTCAAGTCCTGAACTTGACACGCATTGTCTAGCAATAAAACACAGGTACTGTGGCCTGCATTTTGTCAGACAATTACGCAGTCTTCCAGGTGGCATCGGTTGGGTGTTGAAACCTGAATATCAAGGCAGAATTATGCGTAGATCTATTCGTTATGTAATCGAATAAAAGCCGTCTAGATGCATGCCACTTTTATTACTCGGCAGTGTATTTGTGTAAGCTTGTTGGCCACATTAAGAATAACTGTCTTTGTCTCTGTATGTGTATGCTTTGTATGTCTTTCTGTATGCGGGGTGGGGGAGTCCGACAGTTTTGATGTTGTCTATGTATGTGTCTATCTGTCTGATGCTGTCTGTTAGTCTTTCCATGTTTGTCCGTATGTGTGTTTCTGCCTGTCTGCATATTGTTTCTTTACTTTTGAAAACAGGTAGTCTGTCGTGTCTCTCTGTGTGTGTGTGTGTGTGTGTGTGTGTGTGTGTGTGTGTGTGTCTGTGTGTGTGTGTGTGTGTGTGTGTGTGTGTGTGTGTGTGTGTGTGTGTGTGTGTGTCTGTGTGTGTGTCTGTGTGTCATGTCTGTCGTTCTCCATGTCAGTGCCTAATAAAATGTTTAATTACTGGTGAAGGCAAACACAGGCGGACGGTTTTAGCCGAGAACCTTCTTTCACCCTGAAGACAATGGGAAACAGTTGGCTACGGAATTCTGATAGGATTTAAGGCACTCAGTCGGCTCAGCCCACTGGGGCTAAAATTCCATTCTACCCCATTGAAGTACCTGATACCAGTGACCGGCGTGGACATGTTGTAGTAGCCCTAACGGTCAGTTGCGTCTGGCTGACCACCACTTATTTTTGAATATTGAGTGGGCTGTTTATTTGTCTATAGTTCTCGGCCCAACCCAAAGACCAGGATTTTAGGGTCTACCCCACACCGCAGGGCTTGTTTGCTCGCGAGTGAAGCCCTAAACACACCTTTGATATTCCAGTGACCCAGTAATAGTCCTTCATAAATACCTGTAACAGGTAGAAGACATTGTGTTGCATTTAGAAGAGGTGTTTGCTTAACCTGGTTAAAATTTTTATTTAATAAAAGTAGAAATTTGATTGATTTTTCAACTGATTTTAAATTGGTTTTAATTAATGACTGATTTCATAAATGATGAATGATTGTCTGCAGTATACTCCTGTTTTTGACCTGTTTTGATTGTATGGTAAATTTTAGACAGTAACGTCATAATTTATTAAGATTGAGTTTTCTTACATATATTTTTCACGTCTTGATTCACAAAGGACCTTATTTATGTTGTTTTTTCATTTGTTTTATTCTTCATTGTGGGCTATTTTATGTAATTGTTTAAACTATTTGTTTTCCAGAAATGTTATGTTGTTTGAGTTATTTTAATTTGAATTGGCTTTTTTATTTTTTTATTTTGTTGGCTTTGTTGGATTATATCATACAGGTTTTTTAAAGTAATCTTTTTTAAACTAAACTCTTTCCTGTAAATGTTTTCAAAGTGGCTTCTCAATTTTTTGCAGGGTGGTTGTGATTTGTCGATGAATCAAGATGATGATATTAATCTTGATGGCCGTCCTGACCACAGCAACTTGATGCCAATCCAGGTTGGTCCGCACACCCCTGCCTCGGTCCCTCCACAGTGCCACCCTTTCTGGACTGGTCAGACGATGGAGAAGCCACCCAGCGATGGAATACCTAGCTCCAGTTTTCCAAGTTCCAGTGGGCAAGGGTACGGTTTCAAGACGGAGAGACCCGACGGAATGACGACAAGTGACTCTTCCAGGTCTCCCCAGCAGAATGCATTCCAGTTTCCTCAGGGGTTCAATCCGGCTCCAGCTTTTCCAAGCGGAATGCCTCCGTTGGCGTTCGCAAACGGCGCTCCGGGTCTCAGATATCCAAACAGTCTTCCATCTTCCATGTTTCCAGGTGGGATGCCGAATCTTCCTTCTGGTAATGATGCTCTTATCTGGAGGATGCTGATGGATACCTATTCCAGGATGACAAACCAACGGAACGAACTTATGAAGAACCACATGAACCGTCTTCAGATGCAGAATCCAGTCGAGTACTCGATGCAGTTTGCCCCAATGGATCAAAGAGCAATGGCACATAGCACCCCTTCAAAACTGCTAGACAACCAGCAACAGTCAAGACCGAGTTATTCCTCCATGGAAAACTTCAGACAACAGACAATGGGTTTGGGATACAGCAGTCCACTGCAGAACAACACAATGGATCTTTCTGTGCCGAAGAAGAAGTCCTCAAGAGCACGAAAGACGGGAAAAAAGTTTTCCCCAATTCCCCAACTGGATGATCCCCAAAATCTGATAAAACATTTTGCATCTGAGGCAAGTGTTACCCATCCGCTTGCCTTTTCCCCTCCTTACCCTCCATATGCTTTCCCCAATTCCTCATCTGCCTCTCATTTTCCTACCCCTTTGAACCCCAGTCCATCCTCCATCAACATTAAATCTGAACCAGTAATAGAAGACACTCCAAGGACATTGGATCTTCCACAGACCGACATGGAAAGTTTCTCCCAACCAGAAATCAAAAGTCCCGGTTTGCGAAGTCACGACGTACCGGCCCTGGATCATCTGAAAGACATGACCAGATTGGTGATGAGTTGTAGCAGTGGAAATCCAGAAGAAGCGGGGAGTGGCCAGGCAGAATATGATTTCAGGCAGGACAAGTCTTCAGAGCTGCGGGAATCTTTATCGAGAAGCAGCGCTCAGAAAACGCCTCCTGAAGTCGCAATGAAGCAAGAGATCGTTTCAGAAGAGCATCTTCTTTACGCAAGTGGTAAGTTAGTGTTCAGTAATACTGTGTGCTGTGAGAAGATACCTAACTAAGTAAGTAAGTGAGTAAGTATATTCTTTATCACACCACTTGCAAACGCACAATGGGACATGCAGCATAAAACAATTAATATAATACATCGAAGTAATATATAATTAGCAATTAAAGATGTAAATTTAAAGTTGACTAAAATGACTAACTTTAAATAAAATGACTGAAAAAGACTATTGTAAATAACTCATCTATTCAGCCTCCTAGTGATAAACCCCTGGAGCTATATAAAGTGCCTTGATGCATCCATATGTATCCATACTTATCCATACGTACATACACAGTATACTTCCATATACATGTATATGCATACATGTACTTGCATATATACATGCAAGCATACATACACAATTTTACGCATGCGTACATGGAGAAGTATTTCATACACATAATTATATGCATGGGCAACCGATCCCTATGTATCTACGTATAATATGCAGACATCCATATCTATATTACACATATATGTATATGCGTATAAATACATAAATTGTATGTATATATGTATGTATAACGCTTATTATAGCACGTATTTAAGTAAGTCACTCTATCTTTGTCTATCTGACAGAACTGAATGAGTGTGCTTTCAAGAGCATTGAACCGCTTATTGACAAATGGATGCACGCTTTAACTGATAAAAGGAAGCAATTTATTAAAATTAATTGCACAATTAATTTGTGTTAACATAATGGCAGAGCTGTTAATTAATAACTTCTGATGCGTTAATGCTCAAGACTTCGGCTGATCGCACTCCAAAACCACATGTTAATCAGGTCAGGTCATTAGAAACTGGGCTCAAAGTCAGTTAGTCATATTCATTGCAGTCTTGCACTGGGAGTGGTCATTGCTAGTGAGTCATTAAGTCATTTACTTAGTGACGCTCTTGTATGTCAGTGGTCATTTAGTTGTCAAAGTCTGTATATCTTTTTGAGCAATTAGTCAAGGGCAGGTCTTGTTCTGGGAAAAATCACTTGTAGACGAACTTGTAAGTCATTAAAGTCATTTAGTCAAATGGAAGTCTTTCTGTCTCTGGAAGTAGTTGTTGTAAGCCAGCAAGTCGGTCATTTAGTCATGTAGTCAGATTCACGCTTGCTCTGGGAGCAGTCATATTAGGCCAGCCAGTGGGTCATTTAGATGACGTTCTCTAGAGTACATAATACCTATATCCATGCTTGCTTTGCTCTGTGAGCGGTCTTATCAGACCAGCTAGTTAGTCATTTAGTCAAATCCAGGCTTGCTTTGTTCTGGGAACGGTCGTATTAGGCCAGTGAGTGAGTCATTTAGTCAGGTCCATGTCTGTTTACTTGTACCTCTTGAAGCGGTTGTTGTAAGCCAGCACACAGTCATTTAGTAATATAGTCACATCCATACTTGTTTTGCATTGGGTTGGTCATGTTAGGCTAACCAAGTGAGTAATTATTTTGTCTCTATCTGCAGTTGACCATTTACTTCCCTTGAATACCCTGAATCACCCCTCTTGGGAATGACTGACTACCCATTACATTTCCTATTCCAATATTCTGCTTGTTTCTTTTTGACCTTTGTGCCCCCTAAGCACCCCATATAATTGTCATACCAGAGCACAATGCCCAGAAATATATGATAGGCCTATATAGAGGGATCGGTCGGCCAGTGTTGCCTGTAAATACCCTCCAGGTGAAACTATTTACTATTGTCTCCTTATACCTGTGGCTTGCATTGTTTACTTTGCATTGTTTACTTTGGGTCATTGTTACTAATTCCGGAAACTATTGTGTGTCTTCTATTTACACTGCTCTGTGATCCACAGATGAAACGTATATACATATAATTATATTTACATGTGTATTTAAATGTTTGTACATATATACATGTTTATATATTTTTGTGTTTATACATATATGTAATATAATTTTATTATACACATGTGTCTATATGTTTTGTATATATGGTTTAGAGCTTTCACCTAACCTAACAGTATCATAACTGCTCTGCTATGCCATACATATGCACATGTAATGTGTGTGTGTGTGTGTGTGTGTGTGTGTGTGTGTGTGTGTGTGTGTGTGTGTGTGTGTGTGTGTGTGTGCATACACACATACTTGCATGTACATAGATCTATACATTCATTGTATCTGAGAGAATTTGTAAAGCGCCTCTTACAGTACTAGCTATTCAGAGGCTATCAGTTTCAGCATCATTATGCATGTATGTGATTATATGTTTTTGTGTATCCATAAATGTATTATATACATATATAAATTATGTATGTATGTAACCTCAAAGAAGTGCTGTAACACGGTAATATTTTGACGAGTTACTGTTGTCATTTGTAGGAGATGGAGCGGAAGTGTCTGACGAGCACGGTGGAAGTCCTTGGTCGGACAAACGGCAGCCGAGTCCTGTAGAGAATCCGAATGGTTGCTTGGATTCCACTGGAAGTCTTGGATTTTCTTTGTATGGCGCTCCATCGCAGCACATGGCTACTACCCTGCGACGGAAGAAGATTCTGCGATGTAGGAGGTGTTCCTTCGTGACGACAGAGAAGGTACCAGATCATTCAGTTGCTCGATGGTGGTGATGATCATCACCATCATAATTTACATCATTGTCGCTATCAGTTTCAGCATCATTAATTATAATTAATTATTATTATTATGCATTTATTAAGTGGCACTATCCAAGTGCCAATCGATGGCACTGAGCCATTGGATTGAAGGACACACACATGATTTTGATATTGATGGAGATACATGTCAGTAACCGACTGAGTGTACTAGCTGTTTTTGCTAATTAAGTTATGTTTGACTTTTCCAGGAAGCCTTTTACAAACATAAATACGAACATTTTCCACCCGAACGACTGATGGCGTGTACAGAATGCACCTTTGTCACTCAACTGAAGCATCATTTCCAGTATCACATCAACACGCACAAGGGCGTCCGACCATATCCGTGCTCCATGTGCGACTACAGAGGTACAAACCTCGCTATGCTCAAGAGTCACCTGAAAACGCACAAAAAGTACAGTTGTGCAGACTGTGGGTATTCAGCGGCTTCACCCGACATTCTCCAGTTGCACATGAACGCGGAAAATCACAAGGCCGCACCAGTTCTGAATGCCATGCATGTAAGGAGTCGAGTGATCGGTCTTGCGAACAAAAGGAAAATCCCGAATTCGCGACGTCCTGGAGGTTTGAAGACGCATAAGAGGTTCACGTTGGGTGGGTCACAAATGGATCCTGCTGCAATGCCAACAGAACCAACTGATGCGTTTGCCACTCCTCTGAATGCGTTCCAATTGAGCCAGTCTTTCGGTCCATCCCAGGTCAGTGTACAGAATCCAATGGGAGGTCTTGATGTTGGTGGATCATCTGTTGGTTGGCCTGGGTCGTTGAATCTCTGGCCAGGAGCGTTTCCTATGGCAGCAACATCTGGTCAGTTGGCGTCTTCCTTTGCTCTACCTCAGCCGCTGCCTTTCAGCGCTAAGTCCAGTGAGAGTTCGCTATTTACTTGTGAATTCTGCTCCTTTAGTACCTCCAATCAAAGTCATTTGATGCACCATGTTACGAGTCAACACAGACAGTTGCTCGACAACGTCCTTCAAAGTAGTAGTCTACCTCTGGATGGCTCCTCGGAGCCACGACCGATGTCTCACAGTCGAAAATCAACCCCAACAAGAACTGGGGAGAGTTCAGTCCTGCCCTCGCACAGCTTGCATTTGAGTGCCAATGCTTCGCCCCATTTCTCGGGCAACGGCCATACCTCTGACAACCGTTCAACTGACACCTCTGTCGTCGCTATCGAAAAGATGAATTCCAAGGTCGCTCAAGGTCAAGCGAATCCAGTTCTTCCCTTGGATCTCAGCTGCGTGCAAGAGCCATGTCAGAAGCCGTCACGTCGCAAGGGAGTAGCACGCAAACTCGCCGTGGTGCAGATTGAAGATGAAGATGTTACCGAATACTTCTCCAATTTCCTTCCAACTCCACAAGAGTATTGCGACAAGAGCATCGCTAGTGCAGCACGGGACATTTCTGATTCAAGAGAACATTCCGAAATGCATTTCGAACCGAAAATGGAAACCGAGTCAGAGGAGCTGATCCTGGAAAGTCAGAACAAGGAACAGATGGTCTCTTTCCAGGAAGCATCAAGGTCATCTTCGCAGAGACTTCTTTCAAAGGCAGGGGACAAACCCAACTTGATTTCAGGGAAAAACTGTACAGAAAAACCTGTGCCTCCTCAATTGGAAGCGAAACAGGAAGGAGGTGGAAGAAAAGACAGTCGGGTGGATACTGCAAATAGAATGGCCGCAGCGAACAAAGCGTCACCATCAAAAACTTACAAATGTCACCACTGCGGGATCATTTTCCTAGACTACATTCTCTACAGCATGCACAACGGGTACCACAACTTCGACGATCCGCTGCGATGTAACATATGCGGTCGCAGGTCCAACGACATCCATGAATTCTATACACACATAGGGAAGTACGCACATCCAGAGTCCTAGGAGTTGGCTGTGCAGCCTGTGCTGTTCATGCCGGCAGTTGTCCGCGGTCGAGTGGTTTCTGGTACTGTGAGCAATCCATGAACGCGAGACATTTATCGTTCATTTTCCTGTTTCCGTTCATGATTTTTGAGTTAATAGACAAACTGCTGGGTTTTTTTTGTACTCTTCATTACCTCGTTGAAGTGACTGCTGTATTTTGTGCAATGTTTTTGTACGGATTTATTTCAGCCGGAAGTACATTGACTTTCGCGTCTGTTGTTTTCCTACGGTCACTGGGTAGTAGATATTCTGTAGTTGTCGCATTTTATTTTATAAACATTTTATGCTGTGACGGACGTCACTAGCAACTAGTTTAGTCACAGATGATGTTCTGGTCCAACCGATTCGGTTGCTTTATTTGCCCAGGAATGCGAGTATTAGTTTTGTGAAGCTGCAAAGACTGTTGTACAGGAACTTGTATTGATTGTATTTAATTTATTTGTTTTTTCTAAGTTCTGTAGTGCAATGTTCGTTTTCGTTTCAGTTAGTTTTAATTTTTGTTTCGCTGATGCGGGTTGACTCCAGAGACGGGTGAATAAAGTTGTGCAAGTATTTTATAAGATAAGCATAATGAATATACAATAGTCAATGTATTTGGAGTAATTATAGTCGTTCATTAGAAAATCTAAAAAACATCATTTGACCAAAGAAGAAGAAGAGCAGAACATTAAATTAAACTGTGAAGGGCTGAGTGTATTGGTGAAGTCGTGGCTAAAATCTTGAAACAGAATATCAAATGTGACTTAAAATATAAATCATGTAAGTGTTGTCTTCTTACCTGAAGATTGTTTTGCAATTCGTGTAGGTATTGGAAATGCACATCCGATATGGAAATGTTTTATATCCGTTAGAAACAATAGTGACTTCACACGAAAGCCCCATATGAAAGAGATAAACCGAATAGTTATGTATATGACCATAATATGTAAGGCACTGAAATAGACTGTTAACTCGTACAGGAACTCAAAACGTTATGTACAGTAGTATATTGGTAAACTTGTATAGCACTTGTTGAAAAGCAAGGTAGCAGACTAGCATTCTTCTGTGATACGTTTTTTCTGATATTAGAAGAGTGGTCTATCATGATACTGCCAACAAATAACATTTTGCTCATTTGCTGCTCGCCTCTGTAATGTGGGAATGGTTTAGACTGAAGGCTCAGTTTTCTTTAGAAGTGAGATGAAGACTCATTTGCTACAGTATCTGTTTAGTTTCCCATGTATGCGCTTTCTGCTTTTGAAACCTATTTTGAAGGATGCTGATTGGTTTAGTGCATCTTTGAAGTTGAGACTGAAGTTTATTTATGTAAGTCCTTGTGGTTTAGTGTCTGTTTAGATTTACAATTATGAACTTATTAACGACAGAATAAATTGAGGGACATGTGCCAAGTTTAAAGGTGTTAAAAATATTATATCATAAAATATCATACAAATATCATATCATAAAACAGAATGAAATTGAACAAAATAAAGTTTAAAGATGTGAAAAAATTATGAATGAAATGTAAAACAAATTGAATAAGGTTTAAATATATTATATGAATTTTTAGGATGTGAAAGAAAGAGAATAGAATAAAGTTTAAAGAATGAAATATAACATAGTGAAATTTAAAGATGTGAAAGAATAAGAATGGAAAATAATAGAACAGAATAAAGTTTAAGGGCAACAGCAAAGTTAGAAGGTAAGCTTTATGATGTGAATGAATGATAACAGAATGAAATTTAATAGATTAAAATACAAATAGAAAAGAATATAGTTTCAAGACAAAAAGAATCTTAATTCTCGTGTAGGATTTTCAGGAAATGTGACCTTTTCATGACTTAAACTAATTCTCGTTTTGCCAACAGAATGGTTGATTGTTGGTGCATTGGTTCTTGTGACTGGATGTTTGCAGTTCAAGTCCTAGTTCAAATGTGAAATTGAAAGTTTGTCGCAAAGCCATGAATTCTGTAAGGAATGTATTTGTTGAATTGCAGCTGTTGCTTAAGTGCTTGAGTCAAAACATCTGTTAACGTTGGACCATGCAGCCGAGGAATTTGGTTGATGCAATGGATAGATGAATGGTTGATATAGATTACCTTTCACAGTATTAGTACTTGATGGTTTTGTTTATATTTTTGGAACGGACACATATAAAATAATAAAAGTGATGAATTTGAATTTGGTTGATATTTCGTTTGTTTTTCAAGTAATTTAAGTTTGAAGAAGGCTCAGACTGGCACATATAATTATAACCTGTTCAGATGCACTTCATAGATGTTCAGATTTTCTATCGGTTGATACTTTATGCTGTAGAAGGCAAGGCTGTCTTTTACTCTTTTCCCACTGAACTTTTTCCTCCTTCAGTAGAGTCCAGTTATCTGGTCTTAAGTGGATGTTGGTTAGAGAATTGCCAGACCAATAGAATTTATTTAATATATTAATTAGACTATCTGCCAACTATGGATGGGAAGCCATTAGTTGGTTACACGTGTGCACAGGCCTCTGGTCACCAGTGGTGACTCTTCTAGATTTCTGTGCATTATTTTACTTACTGATTTAAGTTTCTCTTCTTAGTGACATTTAACATCATTTATAGGCTAGCTCAGAGAGCGATTCTGATTGGCTTTTAAGTTGCCCATTAACCGCCAAAGCAGGGCGGAAGCGAGTAAGGAGCATGTGCATGCTTGCAGAGTAGAAACGTTACTCGCGCTACTCTGCAAGCTTGCTCACAGGGAGCCCAGCATGGGACCCGTTTAAAGCCCGTACGGGTCCCATGCTAATGGGCATAAGGCAAGGTAGGTTCCAAAGCAGTACGTAGTGGATACGTTCATTTCCGCACTTTGGCTGGCAATAAACGAATCGGACCGAAGGTCCTAGGCCCTGTAATCGTAAACTCGGAAACTGGCTACAGGCGCCCACAAAAGCGGAGTCGTAGGAACCAGTTCATTCACAGGCGCTCAATGGCAAAACAAAATCGATAGGCAGGGGTCAAAATCCAGAGAGTCAGGCAGACAGACAGACAGGCGGCTTAGGTGGATGGTGTTTGGTGTTAAGACGGCGAGGTAGGTATGGGGGAGTGTTGGATTCAGGATAGGATTTGTCAAAAAGCAATGTTTTCAGTTTCGAGTGAAAGACCTGTGGAGAGATAGCGAGAGGTGGAGTTTTGGTGACTTCGTAGGATGGGTCAAATATTTGTCGTAGTGCTGGCGGAAGTTTGTTAAACGAGAGTTACAAGTGGAACAGATTATACCATGAGCTATGGAGCGATAAGGCGAAAATTGTTTAGATGAATTGTTTAGTTAATTAGGAGAGAGGACTGAGAATGTGATGAGGCATGGAGCATCTATGTTAGGATATTAGATAGTTATCAGGATTGGTGGGCAGAGGATGGCTTTCTACACAGGACTCGGAGATTAGGAGGCTTATCATCTTTGTAGGTAAGACAAAGTTAAGTTATGAAAATTTAATATTCTATTCGTTAAATAATTTTGAGCCAGTGGATGAAATTCGAAGGACAGGAGTATGCAATGTGATCAAGTAAAATTTTTAAATTAAATGCACAATTTTGACAGCACGATTAAGGGCATTCTGCCGATCCTTGATTAGGCGGTTTATTCTAGTAATCGGCCCGACTACGCGTATGGCCAAAATCTAGTACTGCTCTAGCCTGGGTGCCTTGCCGCCTAGTAAATAGTGACTTGTCAACTACAAAATATTGGCCAACAATAGGTGTTTTACTTGAATATTAAATTTACTTTAACAATACCGTCTATTGAGGCTGAGATAACTAAATGGACAAAACTTGATGATCACTTGAAAGGTAGGTTATGTAGGCGAAACTATAGCCTATTCAAAAACTTTACTCCAGCCATCTGCATTTTTTTCTATTTCTTTGTCACCCCACCGTTAGGCGGGGCTGAGATAAATTAGTCTATAGACTCATTGTAATGTTCCTCTCCACGGAAATCTTTAGTAAAAGGCGAAAGATTTATTCGTGGATTGAAGAGAAACCAGAGTTAAAAACCACTCGGTCGTGTGTAATTCGTTTATTTAACGACGCCGTCATATCGACGATGATTGGCGTTAAACACCACTCTAGGTCGCAGGTATTTGACATTTAAATGCGCGAATTAAAAAGGTGTTTAGAGGTTACTCGGCAAATCATATCATATATTCGTTTAATGTGTGTTAACAACAGACATAACGCTGTAGGTGTACATAGAAAAAACTACATCTAGATATTATAGTATGAATTAATAATAGCTTAGTAAGAGTTCAGGAATAACATACGAGAAATAAAATTTCGTGAGTCCTTGTCAGGAAGGTTAAAATTATGTGGTCTGACCCTAAGAAAATACGGAGTAAAATGTTGGTTAGGAAATAGGCATCTGAGAGAATGATTCTCATTTAAGAGGACGGCCTTAAAGAGTGAAGTGTCTGCTTTATTAGCTAGAACATTTGTAGAAGGGGAATCTGACGGAATAAAACCAGAGCGTATTAATCTGTTATTCAGACGTTCTATGCGGGATTTGTCCTTTTCGCTCGCCAGTCCCCACCAGGCGGGGGAAGCATACATTGTTCTGGCTATGATGGTTGCGCGGGTGATCAGTTGTAGAGAATCTGCAGATGCACCATGGTTTTTGAGTGTTTTGAGGGCGAAGATTGAAGCAGAGCCACTTTTGACGACTTTGTTGATGTGTTCCGTGACTGAAAGTTTTTCATCGATGGTGACGCCTAGGGCTTTTATTGAGGTAGAGCGAGGAATACCGGTGATTGAGGGTTTGTTGGAGAGTGAAGATTGGTTATGTTTGATTACTGCCATTTCACGGGTTTTGGAAGAGTTTATTTTTAAGTTCTTTTCCTCTGACCAGTTGTGGATATGTTGAAGTTCTGTTTCTGCGGTGTGAAGGGAGTTTGATCCGATGAAGAGGTAAGAATCGTCAGCGTATTTGGAAAGACGATTTTGAGGATGAATGGGGTGGAGGTCGGATATGCCAACAATGAAACCAGTTGGGCCGAATACTGAGCCTTGGATGACACTGGCGTTGATTGAAATTACTCTGGATTTTTGACCTTTGTAGATGGTGTAATGCTTTCTTCCGTTCAGGTAGTTGATTAGCCAGTTGTAGATGTAGTCCGGAAGGGAGAGAGATGCTAGTAATTGGGTTATTGCAGAGTGACTGATAGAGTCAAATGCTTTAGAAAAGTCCATTGATATTATTACAACATGGTCGTTGGTTTTAAGAAGGTCAGTGGCATGCTGTATGATGGAAATGATTGCAGCGGTGGTAGAACCAGTGGGCTTGAAGGCATACTGATCATGAAGGGATATGTGTTTAGGCAGATGTTCAAAGCTGGGATAGATATAAGCATGAACAACTATGCGTTCAACGAGTCTAGATAGTACTGGAAGGACCGAGATTGGACGGAAATCTGATGGTTGGGATGGGTGGGGAGTTTTAGGCTTTGGGTAGATTATGGCAGTTTTCCATTGGTTAGGAACAAAGGAGAGTGTTAATGATTGGGTAATTAGAGTTGTTAGTATTCCAGAGTAGCCGGGGGCCGTTAGTCTTAGAAACCAGGCTGGGAGACCGTCATCACCAACTGCAGTGTGTTTGAGATGATCAAGTAGATGAAAGATTAAACTTTCGGTAATGTCGATCTGCTCTGGGGGAGCGGTGGACTTAAGGAGAGGTGCAGAGTAATTGGGATCATTAGAAGCGTTGGCGAAATAGTTGTTGAGATCATCGGCACTGAGTGAAGAAGGGAGGTCATCATGGTTGGTTTTCTTTGTAATTTGGTTGACTTGTTTCCAAAGTGATTCAGCTCCTTCACGAGGGTTAGCATGTTTGAGGAATGAGGTGTTCTTTTTAGTGATAGCTTTAGCGATCCGGAGGGATAGCTAAAGCTATAAAGACTGTCAAGTGTAAACTTTAAAAGCGATTTTCAATAGTCTTTTCATGAAAATGTAACAACATCTCTAATATTTCTGTAAACATTAAAAGTTGGGTTGAAGAGGCTGTAAATAAGTAATTTCTAAGATATTAATTAAAAGTTAGACTACTCGACAGTAAGACTAACGACACCTAGCGAGTTACAGGAATAATATTTAGGCAGCGTTTCGTCAATTATAGGCTGCCTGATTAGAGATTAATGACAGCTCGCTACCGCTTCATATTCAAGGTTAGGCGCAGAGCTTCTCATTTGAAAATAGAAGGCGATTTGAAAACCGATCGCGCTCGATTGAGCAAGCGATCTAAGCGCGGTCGACCTCGGGACCTTTTGTGTAGGCCCTACAGCCTATTTTGTATTGTATTGTATTGTATTTGGCTATTTAAAAAGCGCTTCTCACAGCAAAAGCTTTCAGAAGCGCTCCCAGTGCGAGCAACCCGAGGGAAAAGGCAGGATTTTAGTTTAGAAAAAGATGAGGAGAGTGTATCGTTTTCGTATAGCCTAGCTGTTTATTATATGGTTGTCCATTAACTGCTAGAGTAGGCCTATTAGTGAGGGCTGTTAGACCGAAAATTTAGGCGGATGGGGACCGACTGGACAAAAGCACCAAACTTTCTGTGTACTTAGGTTTGGTCATATGGTAATGATTTTTGGTAGGAGCCACGCGATCCGACCACGGGATCACCCCTAAACAATGCATTTTAACCAAGATGGCGGCCAATAATGGCGCCAACACAGAAAACAGTATATATATCAGGTCATAGGTAAGCTACAAAAACAAACGAAGTATCAAATTTAACATTATCAAGGTCAAGGAATCGATTTATCGTAGTGGCAATAGTGTCCGAATGTTACTATCCAAGATGGCGTCCAATATGGCCGCCAACACACAAAAATATGTATATATCAGGTCAGAGGTAAGCTACAATAGCAAATGAAGTGTCGAATATAATATATTTTCAAGGTCAAGGAATCGATTTATCGTAGTGGCAATAGTGTCCGAATGTTATTATCCAAGATGGCGTCCAATATGGCCGCCAACACACAAAAAATATGCATCTATCAGGTAAAGAGGTAAGCTACAATAGGAAATGAAGTGTCGAATATAATATTTTCAAGGTCAAGGAATCGATTTATCGTAGTGGCAATAGTGTCCGAATGTTACTATCCAAGATGGCGTCTAATATGGCCGCCAACACACAAAAATATATATATATCAGGTCAGAGGTAAGCTACAATATAGCAAATGAAGTGTCGAATATAATATTTTCAAGGTCAAGGAATCGATTTATCGTAGTGGCAATAGTGTCCGAATGTTACTATCCAAGATGGCGTCCAATATAGAGGTCACGAGTTCTGAGCTACGAACGCTCAGTTTAATCGCGCCAAAAACGTGCTATCTCGATCCTCTACCCACTACCCAGTCTTGAAGCTGGATGTGCTGGATTCAAGTGATTAAGCAAATTACCGCCTGATTGCAAATGTGACATTTCCTTATAAAGTTCTGGAATGTATTGTTGCTATTTTTTCATCTAGATATAAATGGTTTGCGTCCCTCCCAGCAGTCTGGCTTTAGGAAGAATCTCCACTCTATGGAGAGTTGGAGACTCTCCAAAACGCCTCAGGACTGTCTGACCTCTATAGATGTCGGACATCTCTCTCTCTCCCCTGACCATCTTCGATGTCAGCTCAGCTTTTGACTCTCTGGACCATAATGAGTTTTACTCCTTCAACGCCTTTCTGCTTCTTTTCGGCTGACAGACAAACCGCTAGAGTGGCTTCGATCCTTTCTGTCAGAGCACACTAATCGTGTAGTCTTTGGCTCCTCTAGGTCCAGCTGGGTTCTAGCCATTTTTGGTGTCCCATAGGTTTTAGTGCTGGGCCAAATGCTTTATATTATCTAATCGTCTGGTATGGGGGTCTTGCTGGCGTCATGTGGGCTTGTGCACCAGCTAGGCTATATGCTGACGATGTGCAGGCCTACACCCATTGCCACCCCAATTGCAGGGTGGATTGCCGTTCAGCAGATGTGCCAAGCTATGGATGCCCTTCCACTTGGTTAGCATCCAATCGCCTGCTTCTAAACGCCTCTAAGAATCAATTCATTTGTTTCGGTTGTGGTAGACGGCTGGCGAGCATTGACCGATGCCTGGTTTCGGAAAAGTTCCCGCATGTCACCTTATTGGATTCGGTCCGGGACTTGAGGTAACTTTGGATCAAGAACTTTGTTTTTCTCAGCACATAAATGAACTTGCCCTTACCTGCTATTATCAGCTACGTCAATTGAGGGTTATTTCTCGCTCCCTATCCCGTGACGCTGCTGTGATCCTTATCCATGCTTTTGTTTCTAGCAGGTTGGATCACTGCAGTTTGATCCTCGTGGGTTTGCCACAGAGCCACTTGGACTAATTGGGCGCCGTGACGGGTTTTTCGTTCAGCTGCTCGTCTTAGAGGGGCTTTCCCAAATATGCTCCTGTTTCTGTATTATATGTGGGATGTATTGTACTGGCTCTCTGTCCCACAACGCATCTCTAATAGGGTTGCTGTTTTGGTCTGGCAGTGCATCCTTGGCTGTGCCTCGGTCTATCGGAGTGATCTTTGTCGTCCGCTTTCTGATACAGCTGCAGCCGTCGGGTCTTCCGATCTTCTGCTGGCGGACAACTCTCACTCCCTCGGGCTCGCTCTTCAATTAAGCAGCGCCGTGCCTTCACAATGGTTGGACCTTCCATCTAGAATGGTCTCTCATTAGAGATTCGTCTACTGCCCAGGGGTTGTGCCCCTGCATTTAATAAGTTACTAAAGTCTAATTATTAGTGCTGAAGCTGGGCTGGGAACGCCTCTGAGTGGGTCTCCTGAAAGGGCGTAATATCAAATTCCTTGAATAAATGAATGGATAGGTAAGCCACAATAACAAATGAAGTGGCAATAGTGCGGGAATGCTACAATCCAAGAAATCATAAAGAGATCTTCAAAGTCAAAACCTTATAGGATCTGCTTCTGCTGTTGTCAGCGCTATAAATAGAATCAAACAGCTCAGAGACAGTCCACTTAGAGTTTTCGTCAGTGTTGAGAAGATGATGGTCCCGAACGGCGATTCCAAAGGCCCCCAATTTATGAGCTGAGATATACCTATTTTTGTATATTGGCGGCCATATTGGACGCCATCTTGGAGAGTAACATTCGGACACTATTGCCACTACGACAAATCGATTCCTTGACCTTGAAAATATTATATTCGACACTTCATTTGCTATTGTAGCTTACCTCTGGCCTGATATATACATATTTTTGTGTTTTGGCGGCCATATTGACCGCCATCTTGGATAGTAACATTCGGACACTATTGCCACTACGACAAATCGATTCCTTGACCTTGAAAATATTATATTCGACACTTCATTTGCTATTGTAGCTTACCTCTGACCTGATATATACATATTTTTGTGTGTTGGCGGCCATATTGGACGCCATCTTGGATAGTAACATTCGGACACTATTGCCACTACGATAAATCGATTCCTTGACCTTGATAATGTTAAATTTGATACTTCGTTTGTTTTGTAGCTTACCTATGACCTGATATATACCGTTTTCTGTGTTGGCGCCATTATTGTCCGCCATCTTGGTAAAAATGCATTTTTTAGGGGTGACCCCGTGGTCGGATCGCGTGGCTCCTACCAAAAATCATTACCATATGACCAAACCTAAGTACACAGAAAGTTTGGTGCTTTTGTCCAGTCGGTCCCCTTCATCTTGCTAACAGCCCTCACTATATGCACAACATTTATTAATGGTCGATATAGGGTTCATAGCCTATAAGACTCCTCTGCTTGTCGATGCGATGTTGTATCGATCCTAGCCTGAACTATCAGAAGTACCTAAAATGGTTAATAGTTACCGCCAGTGCGACCACTCTGGATTTTCAGAAATCCCAAGCTCTTGCCAGAAAAATCCCAAGATTGCTCAAAAGTTCAAAAAAAATCCCAAGTCACTGAAAATGAAAAGTTGTGATCAAATATGAAATGCATTTTAACAACCGCAATTATTCACAAAAATGCCGAGCTAACAACTGGCAAAGAAAAAACCGGAGCATAACATTGAATTAAAAATTTTTACAATATTTACAAGTTTCAATAATAATAAAAGTCTTTCAGAAAGACCCACTGAGCGAGTTTTTTTCTAATCTGATTCGCTGCCACTGTTGAAAAGTATGGTAAAAACTAGTCTGTAGATCTTAGAAAAATCCCAAGATTGCTAGGCAAAATCCCCAGATCCCAAGTCGGACCCCCAAATCCCAAGATCTTGGGAAAAATCCCAAGCAGTGGTCGCACTGGTTACCGCAAGATGACAAGAATCACCAGATGTCGCTAAGCACTGATTTTTGGAATAATAATGATCTGCACACCTTAAAAACGCTTTCGAATTACGCTATATTATTTATCAACTACCTTCGATCGCTAACTAACTAACTAGGTACCACGTATAGGCCTATTGGGATTTGAATTCCTGAGCTTTGGTGTGCGAGTCTATGCTTACTATAATAGGTCTAGTTCAAATAAGCTAGGCATATACGACATAAAATGTAGGTCTAAAGCGAAAGCTTCGCGTAATGATCGATCAATAGAACGTTCTGGGATGTGAACTCATTATTATGGCCTATGCTTAGCATGCAGGACTCGCACTCCAAAGGTGAGGAATTGAAATCCCAACTGGAACTGAAAGATCTCTCGTAAGTTCTGTAATACGCGCGATACCTAGCGAAAGCTTCAATAAAACGACTATATATGAGCCGTATGCTGACGGCGCAGGAGAGGACTAGCAAATAGCAATCCCCTTCCAAGCTTTCTCGTCCTCAATGAAACCCACCTTAACAGCTGCTCTGCACTCTCTGTTTCTGTTTCTGTTTCTGTCTCTGTCTGTCTGTCTGTCTGTCTGTCTGTCTGTCTGTCTGTCTGTCTCTGTCTCTGTCTCTCTCTCTCTCTCTCTCTCTCTCTCTCTCTCTCTCTCTCTCTCTCTCTCTCTCTCTCTCTCTCTCTCTCTCTCTCTCTCTCTCTCTCTCTCTCTCTCTCTCTCTCTCTCTCTCTCTCTCTCTGGCAATCAGATTCAGATCTCCACTGGACATCGCTGTCTGGACAACCCCTCTGATACGACACAGCGCTCGTGACTATAAGCTGTTGCACTGTGCATCGCTTTAGAAATTTGTAGCTTACGATCACGATTCCTTCATACATGCAACGGCTAAGACGTGCAAGTCGACTATTTCACCGTTTTCGGATTGTGCCAGTCCCAAGCCTGCATAAAGAGGAGGGCGGCATCAACAACCCTGAAAACCATAATATAAGATGCCGTTAAACACTGTTAAGTACTACTACTTATGCCTTTAGATGACATATAATTATATTGTATTGTATTTGAACACTTGTTATAGCGCCCCTACCAGATTGCCCATTCAGAGGCGCTCCCGACTACTGCGCGAACGCTGAATCGGAGTTTCACGCCGAAGCGCATGAGCAATTGCGAGTGAAGGACTTGCCCAGGGTCCCTACGCGGCCACTTTGAGGTGGATTCGAACCCGCAACCCTCCAGCTGCAAGGCACCGAACATACCCCCCAAACCACCGCGCCCCATGCAGTTGTAAATTATAGACAAATTTTCAGACCAGGAAAATATCTGGTGACCAATTTAGTCCTCAAGACCATATATAAGACTCGGTCTCAGGGTTTCAACCGTCATTGTCAATTTCATTTCTTGCATTTGCTCCGTTTGACTGATAATAACTTCTAAGTTTCTATAATATGGCTGCTATTCCTCAATGTGTACTTCCCTGTTTCCTTTCCTTTTTACCCGTTGTTTGCTAATTAGTCGCCTTTGTTTGTAATATTTCCCTCCTTAATTTCGTTTCCATGATAGTCAGTGACAAGCCCTCTGTCCGCCCCACCATCACCACCCCCATCCGCCGCAGAACAATCCCCATTTTCCGATTTTCCCCTTCTCCGTTTCCCGAAACACGGCCCATAAGATCCACTGATCTCAAAAGCTGGTCATCAAACACAAAGATAATTTATAGAACGGTCTCTAGGTAAACAAGGCACGACCAGCCAAGGACAGACAAGCAAAAGCATAGGTACAGACAGACAGACAGACAGACAGACAGACAGACAGACAGACAGACAGACAGACAGACAGACAGACAGACAGAGACAAGCAAAAGCACAGGTACAGACAGACAGACAGACAGACAGACAGACAGACAAGCAAAAGCACAGGTACAGACAGACAGACAGACAGACAGACAGACAGACAAGCAAAAGCACAGGTACAGACAGACAGACAGACAGACAGACAGACAGACAGACAGACAAGCAAAAGCACAGGTACAGACAGACAGACAGACAGACAGACAGACAGACAGACAGACAGACAGACAAGCAAAAGCACAGGTACAGACAGACAGACAGACAGACAGACAGACAGACAAGCAAAAGCACAGGTACAGACAGACAGACAGACAGACAGACAGACAGACAAGCAAAAGCACAGGTACAGACAGACAGACAGACAGACAGACAGACAGACAGACAAGCAAAAGCACAGGTACAGACAGACAGACAGACAGACAGACAGACAGACAAGCAAAAGCACAGGTACAGACAGACAGACAGACAGACAGACAGACAGACAAGCAAAAGCACAGGTACAGACAGACAGACAGACAGACAGACAGACAGACAAGCAAAAGCACAGGTACAGACAGACAGACAGACAGACAAGCAAAAGCAAAGGTACAGGTACAGACAGACAGACAGACAGACAGACAGACAGACAGCAAAAGCAGGTAAAGACAGACAGTACAGACAGACAGACAGACAGACAAGCAAAAGACAGGTACAGACAGACAGACAGACAGACAGACAGACAGACAAGCAAAAGCACAGGTACAGACAGACAGACAGACAGACAGACAGACAGACAAGCAAAAGCATAGGTACAGACAGACAGACAGACAGACAAAGACAGACAGACAGACAGACAGACAGACAGACAGACAAGCAAAAGCACAGGTACAGACAGACAGACAGACAGACAGACAGACAGACAAGCAAAGGTACAGACAGACAGACAGACAGACAGACAGACAAGCAAAACACAGGTACAGACAGACAGACAGACAGACAGACAGACAAAAGCACAGGTACAGACAGACAGACAGACAGACAGACAAGCAAAAGCATAGGTACAGACAGACAGACAGACAGACAGACAAACAGACAGACAGACAAGCAAAAGCACAGGTACAGACAGACAGACAGACAAGAAAGCATAGGTACAGACAAGCAACAGACACACAGACAGACAGACAGACAGACAGACAGACAGACAAGCAGACAGACAGACAGCAACAGCACAGGACAGACAGACAGACAGACAGACAGACAAGCAAAAGCATAGGTACAGACAGACAGACAGACAGACAGACAGACAGACAGACAGACAAGCAAAAGCACAGGTACAGACAGACAGACAGACAGACAGACAGACAAGCAAAAGCACAGGTACAGACAGACAGACAGACAGACAGACAGACAGACAAGCAAAAGCACAGGTACAGACAGACAGACAGACAGACAAGCAAAAGCATAGGTACAGACAGACAGACAGACAGACAGACAAACAGACAGACAGACAAGCAAAAGCATAGGTACAGACAGACAGACAGACAAGCAAAGCATAGGTACAGACAGACAGACAGACAGACAGACAGACAGACAGACAGACAAGCAAAAGCACAGGTACAGACAGACAGACAGACAGACAAGCAAAAGCATAGGTACAGACAGACAGACAGACAGACAGACAAACAGACAGACAGACAAGCAAAAGCATAGGTACAGACAGACAGACAGACAAGCAAAGCATAGGTACAGACAGACAGACAGACAGACAAGACAGACAGACAGACAAGCAAAAGCATAGGTACAGACAGACAGACAGACAGACAAACAGACAGACAGACAAGCAAAAGCATAGGTACAGGCAGACAGGCAGACAAATAGAGAGAGACAAGCAAAAGCATAGGTATAGACAGACCGACAGACAGACATAGAGACAGACAGACAAGCAAAAGCATAGGTACAGACAGACAGACAGACAGACAAGCAAAAGCATAGGTACAGACAGACAGACAGACAGACAGACAAGCAAAGCATAGGTACAGGCAGACAGACAGACAGACAGACAAACAGACAGACAACCAAAAGCATAGGTACAGACAGACAAACAGACAGACAACCAAAAGCATAGGTACAGACATACAGACAGATAGACAGACAAGAACCATTAGACACCGGCGCAATAGAAGTTGCTAATCGATATAACAACAATAGCCATTATCTAGGTAGGTCCTTTGAATCCGCCCGCTGCTAATTTCATCATAACTTGTCTTCTGCTCGGTTTAGAGAAAGTATAAATCACACCCTGCAGGGTAAAACTGGCCACACCTCTGCAGCAGCTCCTAAGTGAGAAACATTGCAATTCCTACGTGCGCTGCATAAATTCCAGAATTTGAGGAGCTGAGGGCTTTGAGTGTCGATCGTTGAACTGAGTGTGGAACAACTGCATGTATCGAATTGAAAGCACCCGAAACGTGTCTTCACGGCTATAGAAGCCTCCGACACAGCAAGCATTCGATCGGTTGGAGTATGGTACTATAAATAGGGCCTACGCGGGATGAGTGTCACACCAGCATCAGCCAGCCCAGCTTACGTAGCCAGAAGTCATCTCACAAAAGCTGCCATATCGTCGGGATATCGGTAGATTAGTTGTCTTAGCTTTAGAAACGTAGATTAGATTATAATCGGAGTTTTGTCTAAAGCATCATTCGCCATGTTTGCGTTCTTCACGCTCGGTGTTTGGTTGCTGATGTTGGCGACATCTGGCGGTGTTTTCTGTTCGCCCGTTACACTACAGGAAACGCTGTTCTTCCAGAATCCCACGAACTCCGCATCTGAGATCCAGGCTTCGTCCGGTGGAAGTGTGGTGCTGGAGTGCGAAGCCGGTGGAAATCCAACTCCACTGATTCGATGGATCAGAAACGGACAACAGATCGTACAGGTTACGTTGGTATTGTAATCGAACATTTATATAGCGCAGCTCGAAGAACAATAGAAATCAAAGGCGCTCTTTGCCTTGTCTATATATAGTATAATCATACGCTCTTTGCCGTGTCAAGTGACCGTTGCATTGTCTTGTTATTTCGTTGGTTAGTTAGGCGTATACTGTTAGCGACACTGTCAGAACAAAGATGATTAGCGTTGCCCTCTCCTTTATCTAAGCTTGGGACTGGCAGTGCTAGAGTAGGTCTACTGGCTGCGGCGGAGTTTCCTTTCGTTTCGAAAGCCGCCATCCTTATTATATGGGGCGCATTTAATGACCGAGAAATTTGTGTTGTTCGATTTACCTACGACAGTCCTTTCTAGCGGAGGCTGTTTCGAGTCGTATGAGCTCTAGTTAAGTGTGAGGAGGGCTCCCTCGTGCGTTGGTTGGACGATTTAGAAAAATGCTGGTAATTTCAATTGTTGTTTAGAACTCTAAATATACTGGTACAGGGTGAAAACGGGTTGTTCGACGACTTTGAGTCCTTGACCTACAGCCACAGACGAAGAACGAATGACCTTAAGAGCGTCCTTCTGCCCAAGGACAACCTAGAGGAAGAGATCGTTCCAAAGTTCGACCTCGGACTGACCAAGTCTCGACTGTTCTTGGACTGCGTCAGTGCCTCGGATGCTGGAATCTACACCTGCGTGGCAGAGACAATCAACAAGAAAATCTCGACGGACTTTCAGCTTAACGTTGGTAAGGGACCACCACGTCACCACATGGTCTAGTAGTATAGGCTAGAGTAGGCCATGGATGGGCAAATAACTCGGAAAATGTACTTGAATTACAAATTACAAATTACTTTGAGACGTGAAATATAATTTAAAATTACACAATACATGGGAAAATGTTACTGAATTACAAACAACAAACTACAAATTGCGCAATTTCAAGTAACTCCAATTGCATAATTTCAATTACTGCCCATCCTTGGAGTAGGATTATGTATTTCTTGAGAGCTGCGGCTCGAGCTCCTCAGTTTGCCCCTTCCACAGTTTCGCAAGCGCCTGCAGTCTACATTATTCGACATTAATTTCACTCTTTCGAGTCGAAAGCTTCACTGCAGTGGCGACGCTACACTAGGGCAAGCCAGGGAAAATGCCCTGGTAAAGAGCCACTGCCCTCGTCGTTGCCCTGCCACATGGCTGCCAGAATTTTTGCCTTGCCGAGAATTTATTTGGGGCATAAACCGTCCTCTGCACTTGTTACTTGTATGGCTGCCCTGGTTATGCCCTGGTTTAAAAAAGTCTGGCGCCGTCGCTGCGTCACTGGTGAGTTTTTTTTTCTTGAAGGAACGCTTAAAATGTGTCAGACTATACAATTGCAATAGATAGACTCTGCTACTTCTGTTGCCTTTAATCTCTTGCAACGTATGTAAATAACTAATTTAAAAAACACCCGAGTGCAATTAAACCGGGTGGGGGACGACTCCGATGAATTTCATTAAGTACAGGTAGATCTAAAGATATATGACTTTAGTTGGGTCCTCATGGAAGCAGTAATCAGAGAAAAATCTTCGAACAGTTGTCGTATTAAATTGATGTGTCGATTATACGTTTTATAAACAAAGCGCAGTGTTTCATGCAGTTTTTAAAAAGAGCTAGTGGTCGATAGTTTTACACATTGGGCTACCAAAGTGCACGAACGCTGGTCAAAATCTAATTTTGTCAATATGGAGCAGACGACACAACTGATGATTCATCAGTCTTAGTTTCTCGACCCCAACATCCTCCTCGCCTCCCCGCACGCCAGCATCATCTCCTTCTCCAAACCCTCTGCTCTCATTAATGACGAGAGTGTACGCCTGATAAAAGTGACTGGGAAACCAATACAGCGTTCGAGGGAAGACTATATCAAACGATCTTCTTTATATATCTTCTTTAACTGAGCAAAATATTCCTCTTTTTATCCATCTAGTTTAACTTGCAGGAATCTTTATCCATCTAGTTTAACTTGCAGGAATCTTGCGATCTTGATTGATTGATTGCTTGCTTGAGCCACAGGCTAAATAGTCAAATCTTGCGACGACTAGTTCGATCACTTACAATCATTCAATCGTCGTGAAACTTGGCATATAGACTCGCCCTCGCACACACTTCATTCTATCAAAATTTCAGCTCCCCCAAAAAGGCTAGCTTATAGAATCGGGGACTCAACTTTTCGAATCGGGGAATCACCTTTTCCCATCGATATCTATATTTAGAACGTTCTAAATATAGATATCGGGCGACGTAATGAACGCGGACTATATATTTGTAGAGGTGACTGCTTCATAAGACGCATTATGGGATACTAGATGGATATAGTAAAAAACTTTGTTTTTACTATTGGCTGTATTTTATTATCCATCTAGTTTAACTTGCGGGAATCTTGCTTGCTTGAATGTTTGCTTGCTTGAATGTTTGCTTGCTTGAGTCACAGGCTAAATTGTCAAATCTTGCGACGACTAGTTCGATCACTTACAATCATTCAATCGTCGTGAAACTTGGCATATAGACTCGCCCTCGCACACACTTCATTCTATCAAAATTTCAGCTCCCCCAAAAAGGCTAGCTTATAGAATCGGGGACTAAACTTTTCGAATCGGGGAATCACCTTTTCCCATCGATATCTATATTTAGAACGTTCTAAATATAGATATCGGGCGACGTAATGAACGCGGACTATATATTTGTAGAGGTGACTGCTTCATAAGACGCATTATGGGATACTAGATGGATATAGTAAAAAACTTTGTTTTTACTATTGGCTGTATTTTATTATCCATCTAGTTTAACTTGCGGGAATCTTGCTTGCTTGAATGTTTGCTTGCTTGAATGTTTGCTTGCTTGAGCCACAGGCTAAAAAGTCAAATCTTGCGACGACTAGTTCGATCACTTACAATCATTCAATCGTCGTGAAACTTGGCAGACAGACTCGCCCTCGCACACACTTCATTCTATCAAAATTTCAGCTCCCCAAAAAGGCTAGCTTATAGAATCGGGGACTCAACTTTTCGAATCGGGGAATCACCTTTTCCCATCGATATCTATATTTAGAACGTTCTAAATATAGATATCGGGCGACGTAATGAACGCGGACTATATATTTGTAGAGGTGACTGCTTCATAAGACGCATTATGGGATACTAGATGGATATAGTAAAAAACTTTGTTTTTACTATTGGCTGTATTTTATTATCCATCTAGTTTAACTTGCGGGAATCTTGCTTGCTTGAATGTTTGCTTGCTTGAATGTTTGCTTGCTTGAGTCACAGGCTAAATAGTCAAATCTTGCGACGACTAATTCGATCACTTACAATCATTCAATCGTCATGAAACTTGGCACACAGACTCGCCCTCGCACACACTTCATTCTATCAAAATTTCAGCTCCCCCAAAAAAGGCTAGCTTATAGAATCGGGGACTAAACTTTTCGAATCGGGGAATCCCCTTTTCCGACACGGAGCGTTGTGATTGGCCAGCGTTGCCATTCGCTGCAACAGAAACGGGTGCGGTGCTTGATTAAGCGGACGCTATGTTGTAAAATGCTATATATTTGTAGAGGTAACTGCTTAATATGACGGATTATAGGATACTAGATGGATATAGTAAAAAACTTTGTTTTTACTATTGGTTCTTTTTATTATCCATCTAGTTTAACTTGCGGAAATCTTGCTTGCTTGAATGTTTGCTTGCTTGAATGTTTGCTTGCTTGAGCCACAGCTAAAAAGTCAAATCTTGCGACGACTAGTTCGATCACTTACAATCATTCAATCGTCGTGAAACTTGGCAGACAGACTCGCCCTCGCACACACTTCATTCTATCAAAATTTCAGCTCCCCCAAAAAGGCTAGCTTATAGAATCGGGGACTCAACTTTTCGAATCGGGGAATCCCCTTTTCCGAAACGCAGCGTTGTGATTGGCCAGCGTTGCCATTGGCTGCAACAGAAACGGGTGCGGTGCTTGATTAAACGGACGCTATGTTGTAAAATGAACGCGGACTATATATTTGTAGAGGTAACTGCTTAATATGACGGATTATAGGATACTAGATGGATATAGTAAAAAACTTTGTTTTTACTATTGGTTCTTTTTATTATCCATCTAGATTAACTTGCGGGAATCTTGCTTGATTGCTTGATTACTTGCTTGCTTGCTTGCTTGAGCCACAGGCTAAATTGTCAAATCTTGCGACGACTAGTTCGATCACTTACAATCATTCAATCGTCGTGAAACTTGGCAGGTAGACTCGCCCTCGCACACACTTCATTCTATCAAAATATCAGCTCCCCAAAAAAGGCTAGCTTATAGAATCGGGGACTAAACTTTTCGAATCGGGGAATCCCCTTTTCCGAAACGCACCGTTGTGATTGGCCAGGGTTGTGATTGGCCGCAGTCGTAAAATTAACGCGGACTATATATTTGTAGAGGTAACTGCTTAATATGACGGACTATAGGATACTAGATGGATATAGTAAAAAACTTTGTTTTTACGGGCTGTATTTTATTATCCATCTAGTTTAACTTGCGGGAATCTTGCTTGCAATCTTGCAATCTTGCAATCTTGCTTGATTGCTTGCTTGAGCCACAGGCTAAAAAGTCAAATCTTGCGACGACTAGTTCGATCACTTACAATCATTCAATCGTCGTGAAACTTGGCAGACAGACTCGCCCTCGCACACACTTCATTCTATCAAAATTTCAGCTCCCCAAAAAAGGCTAGCTTATAGAATCGGGGACTAAACTTTTCGAATCTGGGAATCCCCTTTTCCGAAACGCAGCGTTGCCATTGGCCAGCGTTGCCATTGGCTGCAACAGAAACGGGCGCGCTGCATCATTAAACGGACGCTATGTTGTAAAATGAACGCGGACTATATATTTGTAGAGGTAACTGCTTCATAAGACGCATTATAGGATACTAGATGGATATAGTAAAAAACTTTGTTTTTACGGGCTGTATTTTATCCATCTAGATTAACTTGCGGGAATCTTGCTTGATTGCTTGATTACTTGCTTGCTTGCTTGCTTGAGCCACAGGCTAAATTGTCAAATCTTGCGACGACTAGTTCGATCACTTACAATCATTCAATCGTCGTGAAACTTGGCAGGTAGACTCGCCCTCGCACACACTTCATTCTATCAAAATTTCAGCTCCCCAAAAAAGGCTAGCTTATAGAATCGGGGACTAAACTTTTCGAATCGGGGAATCACCTTTTCCCATCGATATCTATATTTAGAACGTTCTAAATATAGATATCGGGCGACGTAATGAACGCGGACTATATATTTGTAGAGGTGACTGCTTCATAAGACGCATTATAGGATACTAGATGGATATAGTAAAAAACTTTGTTTTTACTATTGGCTGTATTTTATTTTATCCATCTAGTTTAACTTGCGGGAATCTTGCTTGCTTGCTTGCTTGATTGATTGATTGCTTGCTTGCTTGAGTCACAGGCTAAAAAGTCAAATCTTGCGACGACTAGTTCGATCACTTACAATCATTCAATCGTCGTGAAACTTGGCATATAGACTCGCCCTCGCACACACTTCATTCTATCAAAATTTCAGCTCCCCAAAAAGAGGCTAGCTTATAGAATCGGGGACTAAACTTTTCGAATCGGGGAATCCCCTTTTCCGATACGCACCGTTGTGATTGGCCAGCGTTGTGATTGGCTGCAACAATAATGGGTGCGCTGCCTCGTTAAGCGTGCTATGTTGTAAAATGAACGCGGACTATTTTCAGAGTACACGTTATAGGATACTAGATGGATATAGTAAAAAACTTTGTTTTTACTATTGGTTCTTTTTTTATCCATCTAGTTTAACTTGCGGGAATCTTGATTGATTGATTGAGCCACAGGCTAAATAGTCAAATCTTGCGACGACTAGTTCGATCACTTACAATCATTCAATCGTCGTGAAACTTGGCATATAGACTCGCCCTCGCACACACTTCATTCTATCAAAATTTCACCTCCCCAAAAAGGCTAGCTTATAGAATCGGGGACTAAACTTTTCCAATCGGGGAATCCCCTTTTCCGATACGAAGCGTTGTGATTGGCCAGCGTTGCCATTGGCTGCAACAGAAACGGGTGCGGTGCCTGATTACACGGACGCTATGTTGTAAAATGCTATATATTTGTAGAGGTAACTGCTTAATATGACGGATTATAGGATACTAGATGGATATAGTAAAAAACTTTGTTTTTACGGGCTGTATTTTATTATCCATCTACTTTAACTTGCGGGAATCTTGATTGATTGCTTGCTTGCTTGCTTGCTTGCTTGCTTGAGCCACAGGCTAAAAAGTCAAATCTTGCGACGACTAGTTCGATCACTTACAATCATTCAATCGTCGTGAAACTTGGCAGACAGACTCGCCCTCGCACACACTTCATTCTATCAAAATTTCAGCTCCCCAAAAAGGCTAGCTTATAGAATCGGGGACTCAACTTTTCGAATCGGGGAATCCCCTTTTCCGACACGCAGCGTTGTGATTGGCCAGCGTTGCCATTGGCTGCAACAGAAACGGGTGCGGTGCTTGATTAAACGGACGCTATGTTGTAAAATGAACGCGGACTATATATTTGTAGAGGTAACTGCTTAATATGACGGATTATAGGATACTAGATGGATATAGTAAAAACTTTGTTTTACTATTGGTTCTTTATTACTTTCTCTCTGTTCCTTTACTTAGACTTTAATAAATTTCCTGGCGATTTTCCCTTATTGGTTTTTAAATGGAATGATCTTAGTGTCTTCTTCATTTCTGTAGATTTTGGCGACTTTGTATTTATCGTTAGGCAACCTTCGCCCAAACCAGCCAACTCAATAGCGTCCGCTGCCCCAAAATTAAATGGGGCAACAGTATTGCTCTGCGGGGCTCGCATCAATGGTCGATATAACAGGTGTGTGTAATTGTGTATGTTAAATGTCTAGATGGCGCATCGTCCGATTCTGCAGCAGAAGGAAGATGCCGAAAGAAACGCTTTGTGCAAGGTAAGAACTCACAGAGCAGTCAGCAGTGTACACTTCCTTTAGCTAAAGGTACACGTATGCACTATGCACTCATGTGTACGTAATATTATTCTGGCCGGTCTCGAATGTATCCGAGACAGACAGACAGACAGACAGACAGACAGACATACAGACAGACAGACAGACAGACATACAGACAGACAGACATACACACATACAGACAGACATACAGACCGACAGACCGACAGACAGACACAGATAGAATCACCCAGACACAGACAGACAGATAGACACACGCAAACACAGCACACACAGAGGCATACAGCCAGACAGACAGACAGACTGATAAGACAGATAGACCGCCATACACAATACTTGCTAAATGGTAAATTCTAATAGTATACTGAGGTCATGTACGTTCGACAGTTTAATTGCTTAGGCAGTATAGGCCTACTGATAATTATTTTATTCGTATAACAATTCCTTACGGGAAGCTCAAATCATAATAATATTATAGAAGCAACTAATATGTCAATCACCAGGTAACGCGAGAAGATCAGAGGAAGGTTTAGGGCCTTAGGCCAAACTAGTCGTAGTCTACCCCTAACGGTGAGGGCTGATTATCAGAGGCGGCGCCAGACTTTTTCTAGCCAGGGCCCAGGTCATACATGTAGTAGACCTAACCAGTGCAGAGGGCAATTTATATGGCGAGTGCAGTAGCGCGAGCTTATAAATCGTCCGTGGTCACCATAATAAGCTCGCGCTACCGATATCGAATGAAAATTTAAAAATAGTTAAAAATTGCTATGAAATATTTCAGTAGGCCTACACTGTCGTCGATGATGGATCGATGGAATTTTCAAGTAACGTCAATCACGTCATTGAGTTGAATTGCGAAATTTTTACTGCGGACGAAAACACCCGGAAGTAACGCGTCTGCACCAATGCAGTTAATTCACTCAAAATAGGGATTTTTTTTATTAAGGCGAACATATAATATTTTTCTCATAAATGCATGTAAAATACATACAGGCATGGGCATACACATTGGCATCTACCGATGGGGAAGAGATTGAGAGTACGATCTCCCAAGATTGGTAGAAGTGGAGGGATTAACGTTTTCGACATAAACTGTGGGAGGTTGATCTTCTATAATATGACGGCCTGCAATACGAAAATTAATACAATCGGCCAGAGTGGGGATTTGTTCTCCCCTTTCAGGCGGGGGTTAGACGCCATTAATTGGGTCTACATAGGTCTGCTGCCTGCATGCTTTTACATATGCAAGCATGTATATATAAAACATATTAACTCGATTGCTGGACTCTGTGATGGTAGATGCTGCTGCTGCTGCTGCTGCGCGTATCTACCTGTGGACGATGCAGCGAGTGGTTGTGGAGGGTTCCGACGTCCAGCTGTTCTGTCGGGCGTTTGGAAGCCCAGCCCCAATCATCACCTGGTTCGACCCCGACAGTCAACCGATCGACGAACCAACCAAACGGACAATATAAGGCAATGCAACTTTTCCATCTCGAATTCTAAATATTGTATGTATTTGTTAATCTTCACCATCTATAGCGTTAGTAGCCATCAGCCAAACGGCGCTGAGCAATTATTGTGCTTGACGGACTTGCTCAAAGTCGTATACACGGTAACCTTGTTCGATGACTGCTGAGGGAAGGCCTGAACCCGCGAGCGTTCAAACCAATAGCCTACCATGTCACACAGAATCATCGGCGTGTCATGCGACATTCTAGCATTATCATGCATGCACTGCATATAGTGCGCTTTCGATGAAAGTCCACAATCCTGTCAAAACCTGAACTTTAACTATCTGGTTAGGCCTATAATTGGTTTCGGGTTTGAATTGTATAAGGGGCATGCCCCCATCTGAGTTGAGAAACCAGTGCAAAGACCGAAGAGCATTGGTACAAGTGACCCCCAGGACTGACCTTCTCTGTTTATGCATTTGATATTCGAATGCAATTAATTCAGCTTAAGCTTATAATATATATCCCAAGCGATTCAGCGTATTGACTAGTTTTGCTTTCGTAGGCCTACTGTATGTCTGTGTGTGCGCGCGCGCGCTCGTGTGTCAGTGTAGGTGGGTGTATTGCTGTGTGTAGGCCTATGTGTGTAGGTGTGTGTCCAGAGTCGGACTGGGACTATTTTGGTTGGGGGCCATTTAGAATATTTTGTCCATGGACGTATAATTACTTCTTTTCTGCCCTGGGGGCCACGCGAGCTGAAGCCAGAGAGGCCCATCGTCCATGGCCAGCCCACCACTGTTTCTCTCTGTCTGTCTGCCTGTCTTTCTCTGTATGTGTGTGTGTGTCTCTCTGTCTGTCAGTGAATTTCCGGTCCTTCTATCGTCATCGAATGTCTGGTGTGTATCAGTGTTTAATGTTCATCATTCTTTTTATGGTAATCATCCTCTAAATGGAGATACCATATGACGTACGTGCATCAGAAATCGTCGTCCATATTCCATGTATTACAATTCCTATGTAAATGTAAACGTATCTTAATGATGATGCGAGATCGCTTCCCGCTGTCGTCAGATACGAGCCCCGTATCTTAATTTAGTTGTAATCCATCCTGTTTCTGAATGCATGACCTTGCGTCATTTGCATGATTACCATTGCGATTATCTGTCGTTCTCCTCTCGTATGACCATGAACATCCCGAGAACAGATTGGATTAAATAACTGACTTTTGAGTGCTTTGATCGCAGAGATATGCAGCTCATTTCTGTTGCCAGTCCATTTAGAACTACTGTCTATATCACATTGAACTGCCAAGGGATGACCTATCATTGTGGATTATAAACCCGCAGAACTTATCTAGTCTCAACCAGACAGTCATTTGCATGGGGCGATTTGTAAGGGTAGGCCTATGTTAGTTCACCTGCTGGATCACACTATCTCCAATTAATGTCTTTATAGTCCCTGCCGCGCAGGGCATCTGCACTGCAGCCGGTAGGAAAACTCTTTTGTTGCTCCCCGTTCTAAACGGACCAAGGAAGCAGTTACCAAAAACTGGGGAGGGTTTAGGTGAATGGTAACACTCTGGATTCGTGGTTGAGGAGAGGAGAATCGTTCGCGAGGTCGTGCCAGCGTTCACCATAACAAACAATCATGTAGACGCCAGCCGAATTCCCTGCTGCCAGCCACAAGCCTGAGCCTGGCTGTTTGAATCTTTCTTTTGTCGCAGATTCTTCATAATGGCGACCTTTTAGTGAAGGACACTAACTGGATCCAGAATATGGGTCTCTATCGTTGTTTGGCTCAAAACGAAGCCGGATCCGATGAAGTCTCTACGTTCGTCTATCCAGTAAGTAGCCTAATATAGGATTTATAATGATTCTGGAAACTTTTCAGAGTCAAGAGACACGTTCCCTTTCTGTCACCCACTGAGGATTTTTTAATTAAGGAATGCAATTTTGCCTAGTATGCGACTTGACTCCATCGTTCACGAATATAACGCCGACCCAAACGAAGTTCCATATTATTCCAAAATAGTCATCAGGTGTCGCATGCCCTCTAGCGTCGTAGCTCTGGTGTATGATCGGCCTGATGTTAGCCTTTTCGGTAATTCTCCTAATTATAAACATCAAACTTTAACAAAATTGTAATCTAACTTTACAGTAATAATACAAAAAATGTCCATTTTCAGCCTAAGCAAACCCGTTCTTCGTAATTTTTACATATTTTAAGTAATTTGCTACTGCCTATGTGAACACCTTTTTAATTGTTGCCACCATCCATTAAGTATGCGCCACCAGCGGTTTTCGTTAACTCTGGTTTCTCTTCAATCCACGAATAAATCTTTCGCCTTTTACTAAAGATTTCCGTGGAGAGGAACATTACAATGAGTCTATAGACTAATTTATCTCAGCCCCGCCTAACGGTGGGGTGACAAAAAAATAAAAATTATTTTTGAATGAAATGGAAACAAATGATTTTGTGTGCTATAGTGATAGCAAGCATCAGATTAAAACAATTTATAGAAGTAGCTTTTAAGTATTGTGATTTGCTTATTTTGATCGTTGCTTCTGTTTCGTGATAAATGTTCTCCGGAACTGTTTTACTTCAGACGGCGGCCGAGAAGTCGAGTTAACGGGCGAATGAAAACTGAAGTCACGCGAGCAGAAGTGTAGTCTATCTTCTTGCAAGAAACAGAACCAACATGACCATGAAAGAAACTTTTTTCCTTCGGCTTATGTTTTGTCATGCAGTCTAAAGTCATTAGTCTTTTGTACTAGTCAGGGGCGGAGACTTATGGGGGACAGGGGGGGACGGTCCCCAAAACTTGAGGTGGGGGGGGACGGAGCTGCTTATATCCCCCCCAATATTTCTGAAATATTTCATGAATATAATAGTAATAGCTACGAGTGACAGCTGGTTCTCATCAGCACTCAAATAATAAAGCAATTTTGTTCAGATGACAGCTTAAAATGCTACCATTACAGTGTGGAAATTTAAAAAAATTAGCTTTAGCTACATAAGTACTATGTAACTGGAGACGAACAGGCAATCCAGCCTTTCAGTCACACAGATGACCTCATATACCGACTGGCCGAGAGAACACACAGAGTTGCCTGTCAAAGGCGACTAGCCGAGAGTGTACCGGTCAACGGCATAGTTGTAAGATTGATAGCCTCTGATAGCCTCTACATGATGTAGGTCAATGCTAATGTTCATGCTTTCTTTCATTATACTCACCTTATATGACCCTTTTCCAACATTCCCATGCAGCTTTACCATCAGGACGATATCTCTCATCAACTAGCCTCCCACCCACATTCTGGCTCTCTGCATGAAACCAGGTTTTGCAGTAGACCTATATCAAATTTCTAGCCAGGAGCCCTTGCCTAAGCCAAAACCTTTCAGTCACACAGATTGTCCCATTGGTATATTATAACAGTTTGGAGTGTTATTCTCTGCACGTTTTGTTTGGATCGGGTGATGCGGCTAATGGATAGAACTCTTATGATACATAGGGCCTACATGTAGGTGTAGATGTAAATATCAATAATAAACTGACTACTGTGAAGGTAAGCTAATTTGCTATTCATCAGTCTTACATTATAGAACTTAACAGTCAAAGTTTTCCTATGTTATGCATATTTAATCAAATTTGGCAGAAAGGTTTCATTTCTTGTGGAAATATCTAAACTTCTGCAAGTGAGTTGGCAGAAAAAGCTGTAGCTTCAGCAAAGCAATATCCTGCTGACCTCAATAACAGAAATTCATCATTAACCTCTGTACATAAGGGAAATTTTGAATGTACCCATTTAACACCACTGGACCTGTTGGACTTTTTAACGCAGTGCAATCCTTTAGCAATTTCAAATGTTGTGTCAGCTTACATATACTGTTGACAACTCCATCAACAGTAGCCTCTGCAACTCAAGGTGATTAAGAATTTGTAAGGTCTACAATGTCTCATTAATGTCTTGTGGATTTGGCTTTGTTGAGCATTAATTGAGTCTAATATTGCCTGAACAATTGATTTATTTTGTGACAGGACCAGGAATACTCCTTTGTTGAGCAAATAAGCCTATTAAGTTGTTTAAGCATGATCGTATTCTTATTGTGACAGTGGTGTGGAGGCTTCCAAAGTTTTTCTTTAATATGAGTCTTCATAATTCCATTTGCATCTGTGATTGAAGACTAAATGCAAAACTTAACAAGCTGGCCAAGTTTGCCCCGAAAAATGTTCTTGCCCCCTGAAAAAAACTGAAATGACGCTAGGGGAGGGGTCACATCCCCTCCCCAAACCCTCCCAAACTCAAACACGACTCAAACTAAGTGACAGCTGGTTCCTATCAGCACTCAAATTAAGAGCAATTTTGTTCAGATGACAGCTTAAAGTGCTACCATTACAGTGTCGAAATTCCAAAAATTTTACATGGGGAGAGGGCAATCCCCCTCCCCAAACCCCTCCCCCTGCTCGGCGCTGCGCGCCTCGCCGATCGTCCTTCGGCCGCTCCTTCGCCAGTCCCCCCAAAGCCACCAAGTCTCCGCCTATGGTACTAGTTGTGCCGTAGTTTAGGCTATGTGACAATACATTTCCAAGATCAACGACCCCACGTCCCTTAAAACACGCTAACGAAACGCAAAAAATGAAAATTCCTGGCACTAACATAACACAACATGACAAGGGTTTTAAGTGGTTCAGAACCTTTGCAACTTTGCAAGTGAACGTGCAATGCTTAATATTCTTTCTCTCCTAGCTTCCTCTGAAAAGTTGTGATAGTGTCCACTGAGACAATAGGCCTAGGGCCCTAGGCCTACTATCATCCAAACAATACCACAAAGTTCACAGCTCTTGCACTGAAGAATTACTACTCTAATGTTTTTTAATTTATACCTGTCCCCGAGTCACCTTGTTTGGTGCTAATTCAAAGAACCTCTCCCACTGCACTGCCTTGCATTGAGATGTAACACCCGCTGCACAGAACAAATTAAGTTCGTCAGGAATAGGCCTATTTGCGAATGTGACGATATTACGCATGTAGGATCTGAAAAGTAGGCCTACCAAGCATACCTTACCCACGATATGATTCATCTGGATTTTATCCTGTAGCTATATAATTAACAAAATTCGGTACATTCTCTACGTCACGTAGGCCTACAATTTCCAGATCTCACAATTTGCTTTTATACCGTAATCGTTCTCTTGACATTTGGGATTAATGGGCATTCTGAATATAGTCTTCATCCATTCTGAATAGCATGAAGACAAGAAAGCACACGGCTAATTATTAATAATTCGTTGATTTCTGTTTGTAGCCTAACATATAGGGCCTGCCATTATAGGCCTACTGATAAAATTGTGGATTATGTACTTGCTTACAAAAAATAATATAGTTCAACTATAGATTATAACAAATTATTAACAATGATATATATAGTGTTACTTAGCCTACTAGTCAAAATTCCTTTAAAAAATATGCATTCAATGCGTTTCAGTATTAGGCCTATATCTTATCCAAGCAGGTCCTATACTATAGGGAATCAAACTAATTGCCTGTACTCTTCAGGAGGCAAATTTATTGAGAAACATGTTATTTCTAAAACTGGCAGTATTCATCGTGGATTTAAGGCTTCAATTTCACTTTGGTGAATATAGGCCTAATAGAATAATTCTGCCACAGCAGAAACCCTTTCACTGACTAATCAGATAGCCTATGTGTTGCGTAAGAGCTTTCAAATGCACCACCTGTGGTTTTCATTCGTAATCATGCCTCAAAGTCTTTGGGGGGGTTACGCACGGTATATATCGCAGCAAACGTTCAATTATATTTAGGAACGCTGTGGCGCCTGGAGAGTATCAAGGGGAAAACGTTCTTAGTTGAGTAGCCTACAACTAATGAAATGGAAGTAAGTTTCCTTGGATGCGACTAAAAGTCACGTGGTCTGGTGGTCAAGGGAATCCGTTATAAACCGAGGTGTAGAGACAGTAGAGTTGTGTCTGCTGTTCGGCTCGAAGAGGATTGGATCTCGGTTGAATTGTAGGCCTACGTACGTGTGACACGGTAAGCATAGGCCTACTTATAACGGTCATTGCTGGTAACTCAACAGGCCTACATTTGTACAATTAATCATCTACATTCTACAATGACAACGCTATACAATAGGCCTATATGTAGGCCTATACGATAACCTGAAATATGAATTCCACAATTGCATTTTTTTCTACACAATTTGCTCGTCATGAGTCTGGTGATAGCCTACAATTTTCTACTCGAAGTAGGCCTAATAGAAATCGAAAAACGCGGTTTTTTGTCTCTGAAGCACGTGATAAAAATTGACATATTGTCTTACCGAAATGTTATTACATTTAGCCTAAAATCGGCCGATAGGGATAAACTAACATGCATGCACGTAGGCCTATGTACATGTATGTCTGTATCCATGTATGCATAGGCGGAGACTTGGTCTTGGGTTGGGGGGGGGACCGGCGGATCGGCCGAAGGACGAACGGCGAGGCGCGAAGCGCCGAGCAGGGGAGGGGATGTGCCCCTCCCCTATTTAAATTTGTTGAATTTCCACACTGTAATGGTAGCATTTTAAGGTTTCATTTGAAAAAATTGCTCTATAATTTGAGTGCTGATAGGAACCAGCTGTCACTCATAGCTTACATGTAGTTTGAGTCGTGTTTGACTTAGGGGGAGGGGTTTGGGCAGGGAGATGTGCCCCCTCCCTATTTAAATTTTTTGAATTTCCACACTGTAATGGTAGCATTTTAAGCTCTTTGAAAAAAAATTGCTCTATAATTTGAGTGCTGATAGGAACCAGCTGTCACTCATTAGCTATTATTAATATATTCATGAAATATTTCAGAAATATTGGGGGGTATAAGCAGCTCCGTCCCCCCACCTCAAGTTTGGGGGGACCGTCCCCCGCTGTCCCCTCCTAAGTCTCCGCCCCTGCATGTATGTATGGAAGTATGTATGTATGTATCATCACGCCTTAATGTTATAGCGCATTTCTAAGTACCTCACGAAAGTATAGGCCTACCCGGTATGTAGGCCCTATAACCTTTTTCAAATTAGCACTAAGCCCAATCATTTTAAAGTTCCAAGAGTAGGCCTGCAGTGGAACGCAAGCCATTTTCAATTAAATTAACGTAGGCCTATGCTTAATTAATTTATTCGTGCTACCAAACACCTCGGGTTACTCGAGCACAGTTAAGGAAATTTATAAACTGGCGCTAGATAATACCCGACGCATTACATTACACGTAGCCTACGCTGCGGTACGCAACTCAAGGACTGAGAAAAACCTTCGCTTCAAATAGCTTCAATGTCGAACGTTAGGCGAATCTATAAATAGCGTATAAGTTCGCAAAGCAGGTGCGCGCGCGGTTAGGCAAAACAGAGGCTGTTATAGCGTATACTGAGTAATAATTGTACGCTTCTGACGTTCAGTTGGAGTAATTTCCTATTTTGCGAAGATGGGATTACAACGAGGTAAAATATTCTCATTAACTAATAGGAAAAACTGTTCGCATGCGTTGGACGTATTGACAATGACGCTGCTATGTAAGACACTTTGAGGGCTGATAAAGCAACAGGTTCTGTGGTGTAGTGGTTATCACGTCTGCTTTACACGCAGAAGGTCGCGAGTTCGAACCTCGCCAGAACCTCGTTGATTTTTGTTGTTGCACATTATGCGGGATAATTTGCGCATTTACAACATGGATTGGATCTGATCTCATCCATTGGCTTATGTCCTTGAATACTTCTCGGATTTCCCTCTTCGTTTCGACCGGTATTAGGCCTACCGTTGATTTTGGTATGGATGCTTAGCAGCTACCATCGGCTGATATTATTGTTGCCACTAGGCCTACAGCAGTTCTTGGATTAATAATATTATTTGTTATAATTATTATTATTTGTTGATGTTGTTATATTAGTATTATATCTTCGCAGGAGTGGTTTGGGAATGAGGTAACACTTCGGAAATATTAAAGCACTGTCAAGGTTTCCACTCGATTTATTCTTTCTACCTTAAGCCAAAAAATAGGCAATTATAAATATACGGACGGGCACCTGTTCTGAGCATAGCATACTCCACTAGGTGTTTTTATTTTAAATTCAGTTACATGAATATTATAACCTGCATATTCTGCCATACCAAGGGTGAGAACTGTTCGAAATAATATCTGCCGATGTCAACGGCCTTTCTTTCTCAAAAGTGAATTCTTTTTCACTGCCTAAATGGATCCTAAACCGTTTTTGAACCTGGTTTCGGATTCATGAAACCTCTTGCACCCAGAAGTTGATAGAAATCCAATGACGTCAAGAAAACAGCGATGACGTCACGCATGAACTTAAGAAATATAAACAAAGATTAAAAAGTGAAAATGTCGATAGAATAATAATTAGGGAACTCGTTAAAAGTTAAGATTTGGGGATGGGTGGGTGAGAATCGGAGACCGTTGCGGTCCGGTTGGGGCACAGACCGGATGGGAGGGCTGAGAATGCGGCGAAGGTAAAAAATGGCTAAATCGTGAATGGATTGGGGAATTGTTTTTGGTATCAAACGCATCCCAGGATTCCCTGCAGAGCTAAAAAAAAAGCACCAAAGGACGGTCCATCGTTTTAACAATTGCACCAAACTTTCATTTTGCGTATTATTGTCGACAATGTACATTAATTGTGGGTATAGCCTTATAATAGTCTATTATAAGGCTTCTGAACATCATAGCCTAGAGGTAGAATGAATCAGCTGCGATGACAAAGTCTGTCCAAGAAGTCACCTACCCAACTCGCTAATGGTGTTAATTACTCATATTATTTTTGCGTTGATTAACCCAACACTCAAAGTGGGATAACCCGAGCCTAAAATAATTTCGCCTTTTAGACAATTACGCCTATGTAGTAGGCTAATTACGCAGCAATTTTTAATAATGAATGTGCACGTACAGTTAAATAGTTGCACGTTTCACACTGAATAGTTTGTTTACAGGCGCTTTGTTTGTACTTGGGAGAGCCGTAGCTATCGGGCTACGAAAACGAGTGATGGCCGATTCCGTCGTTGGAAGCCATGGTTACGCGGTCGCCATGGCAACGGTGCCGACCAGAGCGGTAACCATGGGCAACGGGTTGGAAAAGAATAACAACTGCCTCAACGAACGTCAGTGGTCGTATGCACAGATGCTTTGGGACTATCTACGACTCAACCAGCCACTGCAAAAGGTCTGTTCGAAAATCAGAATCCAAACGGACCAATGAACACAAACAAACAAACAAACAAACAAACAAACAAACAAACAAACACACACAGTGTCACACACACACACACACACACAGATTTAAACCAACGGCTTGTGTCTTGATTTTCTGTCTACTTCTCACCCTATAATCCATAATAGAGCTCTAGTAATACTTGTAGTTAGTTTACCAATTTTACTAATACAGAAATAATGAATGGTGTTTTTTCAGCATATCTTCATGATGTTAATGAAACTTGAATTTCAGTTGTGATTACAACTCTTCTTCAAAGGCTGAACCTCTATCCATCCTTGACCCATTTGCATATGTCTTTGTCTGCTTCTGTGTCACTCCCTGTCTGTTTCTTTCTCTCATTACAGGTTACACCACCTCTTCTTACAGGATCTAGAGCAAAGCTACATATGTAGATGTAACTAAACCAACTTAACACCTTGAGGGCAGTGCTATATAAATTTGTAGTTCAACAGTTGCAATCTGAGTTGTTGTGTAGGCAACACTTTTGTAAGATAAAGAAAACGGTGCTATATTAAGCGTATAACTGATTAAACCCAGATACAAATACAGTACTAGAAATGGATGCAGTAGGTTCCTAACCGAGTTACTGTATGTTGTCTTTTCAGAGCGACGTTATTCTAGTGTTTGGAAATGTGGACCCACGAACCGCAGAACATGCTTCGTCACTCTGGCTACAAGGCTATGTATGGCCAGTGGCTCATGTTCTCCGGGTATTTAGGAAACTACACAAGAGGTACAGTATACATGTTTGCAAATGCTTCTAAAAATTTGGACTAAACATGTGCAAAGCAATGGACTTGAATAACAACTTAAAAGATTGGAAATATTCATTTGCACCTGCTGATGATGATGGTTATAGCAATTACCAGTAGAAACTGTCGTCTTGTTCTTTATGAGGGTTCTGCAAAAATTGGTGAACTCTGACCTTTACACGTCCTTTGAACTTCATCCAGAAGATTTTTCTATGTGGGGTGGAACACATAATTCTATTATTTGTATCTGGTTTAGTTTCTTGGACACTTAGAGCAAGTTACTAATTACAATAATATTATTCATCCACAACCTTTCTCTTCACAAGGCCTGAGCAATGGTTTTCATTGAATGACATTATCTAGCAAGATTATATTTTGCATTCCATCAAATTGCACACTCTTGATGAATGAATTCATAGAACTACAACTTAATTCTTCACATGTAGTAAGTGCTTTTAAATTAAATACAATGTTCAATCACCCTTGATATTTCAGACAGATGGATTCGACCGGAGGCCGAGATATTTCGTGATGTAGCCATAGAAATGGGCGTGCCATGTGATCGCATAATCGTGGAATGCAATGCAACAAACACCGGTGAAAACGTCCTATTCTCCTATGAGGTTCTTAGCCGTCGAAACTTGATTCCATCCAGTGTCATTCTAGTCCAGATGCCATTTATGGAGCGCAGGGTATATGCAACGTTCCTTCGACAGTGGCCAGCTTTTCAGGTCCCTTCTGATGACAGGCATCACAGGAAAATTACATGCGATGTTATTGCGTCGTCTCCACAGATCACTTTGGCGCAGTATCCGAACGAAAACATTGGACAGATAGTCGACATCGTGGACATGATGCTGGAAACAATGAAGCGAATTATCGAATACCCAGGAAAGGGTTTACAGATCCCACAGGGCATTCCAGGTGAAGTCTTGAATACCTACGAGAAGGTAAACAACGATCCAAGGTTTTTGAGCACACAAAGAGAGCTGTGATGACCTCAACCTGCATGTATCAACTCACAAAAGCAATGCAACAAAACTGAACTTCTGATCTCAGGAAAATATTGAGTAGTTTATACAAATCCGAATTAGGGAATTAAGATAAGCCACCTTTTCATCTAAGTCAAGCTTTCTATCCTGACTGGTTTGACCCATTTCTCTACAAAAATAGATGGCCAGCTTTTTGCTTGTACATCTATCTAATGCCAGGTGGCCATTTCTGGGTTGGGAATCGAGAAAATGGCCAACTCCTGGATCAGTCAGCTATAATTATTATTACAATTATATCGTGAAATCGTGGTAAATCGGTGCTTATTTAAAATACATGCGTATTCTTCTGTACAGACATCTAAGGTGAAACGAGTTAATACAAAATTGAAAGCTTCTTGTCCTAAGCTTGTCAATAATTGTCTAATTCTCAGAAGTCAACAAGAATTCACCATTTTTTTAAAAATAAAACAATTGTAAGACTAGTAGTTCACTAGTAATTTAACTTTCAGCAGGTAATTTAACTTTCAGCAATATATAATGTACAGTAATATGATACTCAATCATATTGATCTACCCAGTACTTGCAAATCATTCATAAGATACTCATATTATCACATAACATACATGACAAAAATAATAATAGCAGACTGAATTCATTGAAAGATCTATGAAGCAAATGTCAATGTATCCCAAATTCATAATAATTCAATATTACATTATTATTTATTAATCACTTAAAAAATAAAGATACAGTATGAAGCAAAATCTAGAAAAATAGCAAGTCGTTCAATTTTTTAAAGTTCAATTTTAAACACAAATTAAGTCGCACAGCGGCATAGTCACACTGCACAGGACTCTATACAGTACTTTAAAACAATGGAAAATAAAGTAGGTTCATCTGCATCACGCAGTCATTGTTAAAATGAAAAATTGTTGCCCATGTCTCTTGCAGTCACTGCTCAGCAGATGACCATTGCCCTAGAGGGAAAGTTGGATACAATATGTATCTTGCCCAGAATATCACAAAATATGCGTAAAATAGCACAAATTTAAAGTATAGCAATAACAAGCTGCTAGCTTCAAGTGCTCATTTAGCATTCTGCCCCAGCAACACCCTCTAGCATATATACCAATGCATCTAATTGATAAAGAATATTACGGCAAGCAATACATATATATTTAGTTACCAGCGGAAGTCTCTCACTATCAGACTGTCAGCCATTGATGCTTGAACTGTATTCATATAGGGTTCGAAAGAAGAATATTACGGCAAGCAATACATATATATGACATACACATTTAGTATCAATGAGCCGCTGAAGTTGCCTTGTCGGTTCCCCAGCATATAATTCACTCTGTGCTTCAACCCATTTCTTATGCATAAGAGAACTTGTCTTGAAGTATAAAAGTATATAACCTTTCAAGTAATGCAAAATATCCATAGCTTCTTAAACAAATTTACATGCATCGATTAAAATTCAATTCATGTGCATAACAGTGGACATAAATGGACTGCCTTTGACCCTTGCACCATGAAAAGCCACATGTCGCCAGAGGCCATCTTATCAGCGGTGCCAGCATAGGCCTATTCTGTTTAACCATGACCACGGACTGTCCACCCGCTCAAATCCCTGCTCCAATGTGTAGCCTTGACCTAAACATGATCCGATGTCTAACCCATATGACTTTAAAGTATCAAATAAGTCCTGACAATGACTGTGCATCTAATCCACTTGCAGGTTTGAAATCTATAAACCATTCGTTAATTTTTGGTAACAGCACTTGGCAGATACGGCTTATGGATAACGTGATAGAAGAGGTTAAGGATTGTTGATGTTGATGCAAAAGATGGTAGTCGCAAGGCACACTGTTGTCTTGTGTACAATTTTTTAATGTATTTTAAATAAAACTAGCATTTGTACCCGGCTTTGCCCGGGTTTTCCCCACGCGTAATTTTTAACGGCTACAAATAAAGGCTACTTTCTTACTTACTAGGCTATATATGCTGAAGGGCGTCAAATATTTTAAATGTCCACATATCTGAATGGAAACGATATTTATAGGTGAAAATAGTTTCCCCCGTGTATTTGAATCTAATTACCTGTGACTCAGCTGCTGCCCCGTTTAGCATTTGAATTTAATGTGTTTTTGGTAAGCGACTTCGCATTTGAATGTAATGTCCGCTTTACTGCGCCACCTATCGAACGTTCTTCCGTTTAACTCTAGCGTAATCCATCATTGCCGCTCATTGCCGCTTGATGGTTTTGAAAATCAACTAAAAATGTCCATATATCGGAACTGAAATTATATTTGGAACTGAAAATAGTTGGGATCAGAACGTTCGTTAAAAATTTTGCATCGCCAAAGTGTTGCATTGGCGAGTTTTTAGTGGACAATGGACATGACCTAGAAAATCACCCGTGGAAATTTCTTATTGGTTGCGAGAAAACGGGCTTCACCTAGATTTTAAGGCGTTTGAATAAATGACCATGTCGAAATTAAAAATGTCCGTATATCGGAAATTAAAGTAAATAATGAGTTGAAAATAGTACCGCACGGGTTATCTCTACCTTATATAGGCCTATTATTTGTTCCCCGGGCTAAATATAATAGTAGACGAAGCTCGGCCGTTCTTCTAATAATATACCTCTGAGCTCTGTCTCTTATTGTGGAGTTTTGGTGTTCCATTAGTGATCGTAATTTTTCGGAGCGATGCCCGCGTTTTATGTCATATGCGCCTGATTTGCATATTTAGCCTCGCGTGACGTAAGCAAAACTTTCTCTTACGTCACGCCGATCACGCGAGGCTAAAATACGAAATTTAATGGCCGGCGTTATTGGTATTAGGCTACAGTACCTCATCATTTCGAAATTCCACGATAATTAATCACTTAGGTTAGTCGATTGAAACCAAATGTCTTTAAATTGACACTCTATGAGTTTGAAGTATAGGCTATTTTGACAGAGATGATAGCAAGATCTAGGTTTCGGACAGCTGGCATAATCGTAATTTTATAAGTCAATCAAATCATTTTTCTTTAGTTGTGGCTGGACTGGGAGCACCGAACGCATGAAAGATATAACGGACGACAGATATTTCCTATAGAAATCTCAACACAGGAGCTTGTCTCAGACACCTCGATATGGAATGGGATGCATTGTTTGTTCGCAGTGGAAAGACAAGATTATGAACGTCATGCGGACTACCTTAACCAGTTTAGGCACTGTGGTGATGAAGGCTTGTAAAACGCTATTTTACCGCCAGTGGCCATCGAGTCCGCATTGCTAGCATTCTCTTTTCGATTTGATTTGTATCCTATAACTAATCGCACTCACTCCCACATTTTCCCCACCGTATTTCGTTTAACCGACTCTTCCTTTATCCATTTATGATTGCATGTTGTTAGTTTCATTGCTTTAATTTTCTAAATACGTGGCAGTTGAAAAGTTTTAAAATGTGTAAATGTATATTTGGGGAGAATGAAGTAATAATGTTTCGATTCTAGTATTTATTGTACAATACAATACAAATGAAAATTTCCCCACATTTATAGCACACTTAAAATTTTCATTTGTATTGTATTGTACAATGTGTCTGTTTTACTGTATTTTAAAATTAAAATACAATTACATTAATTTTGTCTGACCACAGTAGAAGCCGCGGAAACAGAACTAGGCCTGGGAGCCTTGGAAACCTGAAGCACCGGTAGGCCTAGATGGTGCTGTTGACCAGCTAGAGGCACAGTTAAGAATGGCACTTAGACGTAGCACTCGTTTGGGCCAGAAAGCCAAGGTTGATTATGGGATGGCCTACGGGCAAGTTCTTTAACCATGACCACGAACTGTCCACCCGCTCGCATCCCTGCTCGGTGTAGCCACTGCTCATCCCCGCAACAGCGCGCGTCTTCGCCAGGGGCCGCACGGTTGCGGTAATATTTTAAAATACTGTCAATTTACTGAATTGCAATTTCACTAAAAAGACCAGCTCATCATGTGATGGGAGGGTTTCAGGTCTTTGCGGCAGAACGAGTACGAGATAGGTCATACAGAAATCTGAAAATCGGGCAAACTCTCCACATACGGAGTGGATAGTACGCAACAAGGAAGAGTGTCAAGGGTTCGAAAGAAGAGCTAGACTGTTTAACGATCTGCATGATTGTGGAGATAACGGCATTTAATTGCCAGCGGAAATCTCTCACTATCAGACTGTCAGCCATTGATGCTTGAACTGTATTCATATAGGGTTCGAAAGAAGAGCTAGACTGTTTAACGATCTGCATGATTGTGGAGATAACGGCATTTAGTTACCAGCGGAAGTCTCTCACTATCAGACTGTCAGCCATTGATGCTTGAACTGTATTCATATAGGGTTCGAAAGAAGAGCTAGACTGTTTAACGATCTGCATGATTGAGGAGATAACGGCATTTAGTTACCAGCGGAAGTCTCTCACTATCAGACTTTCAGCCATTGATGCTTGAACTGTATTCATTGGCCCTATAGGGTTCGAAAGAATAGCTACACTGTTTTACGAACTGCATGATTGCGGAGATAACGGCATTTAGTTGCCAGCGGAAGTCTTTTACTATCAGACTGTCAGCCATTGATGCTTGAACTGTATTCATATAGGGTTCGAAAGAAGAGCTACACTGTTTAGAACTGCATGATTGCGGAGATAATTAATTCATTCGGGAATTTATATAGCGCCCCTTCAAGGAAACTACTCAGAGGCGCTCCCGACTCCAACGCGCCCAAAAGAACAGTTTTGAGTTTAGTAAGGAAAGTTTCAGGCAGACTTCCAGGGTGTAGACGCAGCTCTAGAGGAAGACTATTCCAGATCATTGGGCCTGCCACAGAAAAAGCTCGGTTCTGCATTGTTGCAGTACGAGCAAAAGGAACCATAAGAACTTTTTTGCGGAGCGTAGGAGGCGACGCCCTGGGACAACAGAAATCAAACAGCAGAGCTCACGGAGGTAAGTTGGGGCGAGGCCCTGGAGACAGCGCAAAACCAAAGCAGCTACCCTGTACTCGATGCGCTGGAAGACAGGGAGCCAGTGGAGGACCTCCAGCATGTAGCTGGAGACGTGTCCATACTTTGGAATTTGCCCATAATGGCATTTAGTTGCCAGCGCAAGTCTTTCACTATCAGACTGTCAGCCATTGATGCTTAAACTGTATTCACATAGGGTTCGAAAGAAGAACTAGACTGTTTAACGAACTGCATGATTGTGGAGATAACGGCATTTAGTTGACAGCGGAAGTCTTTCACTATCAGACTATCAGCCATTGATGCTTGAACTGTATTCACATAGGGTTCGAAAGAAGAGCTACACTGTTTAACGAACTGCATGATTGTGGAGATAACGGCATTTAGTTGACAGCGGGAGTCTTTCACTATCAGAGTCAGTCCCTTATCGCTTGAACTGTATTCATTTGTTATTTACATTTTATCGTTTACAATTGGAGGCCAATTGCGTAATAAAGTTGGGAAACTTTTGTAAGCCTATATCAGTTTATACTAGTACATGTCGTAACCGCTATTTGGACATAAAGAAATATGCTAGTTTAGTATACCAATCCTTGAAACGGAACAATTTACGGATAGGGCACGTGGGAAAAAAATCTTGATTCATATCTGAATTCCTATATCACTGACTTGTTACAGTAGTTATGATGAGTTTATCAAGTAAATGTAAACTTGTTTTCTATAGCGATCGTATGGTCTCGACCGAGCTAATTTTTCAATGAACTTATTGGATTAGATCTGTCACCGCTTCCCGTTTGAATGGGCGCCACGGTCCGCACATGGGAGACCTCAAATGGCGTGGTGCCTATTCAAACGGGCATCGGTGGTGAAGGATTGGACCCTATCAATCCATTGAAAAATGAGCAGGGTAGAAGGCCATAATTTTCGTTATAGACAAAATGTACATTACATTTAAAACATCATGTAAATGAGCAGTAGGATAAGAGGTCAGGTATAGAAAGAAAAGGAATTGATATGAATCGATAACCTCTTTTCGGCCGACAGGACGAGAGATCTTTCATATAGATGCCTAGACAGTGAATGGAATGCACTGTTCGACGAAGAACGGGAAGAACATGAACGAAGGAGCCAGATGTTCAACCAGTTTAGACACTGTGGAGATGAAGGCTTCTGAAAAGCCACATATCGCCAGAGGCCACCTTGTCAGCGGTGCCAGCATAGGCAAATTCTGTTTAACATTTCGTCTGTTTCTTCACTAATCCGCAACGACTCCCACATTTTCCCCGCTGTATTTCGCTTAACCGACTCCTTTCCTACCCGGATAAACCGCCCTGCATTGGTCGGCTCACCGCAGAAGCTGCGGAAACAGAACTCGGCCTGGGAAACCTGGAGCACCGGTAGATGGTGCCGTTGGCCAGCTAGAGGCTCGGTTAAGAGTGGCACTTACATGTAGCGCTCGTTTGGGCCAGAAAGCCAAGGTTGATTATGCGATGGCCTGTCCTAGACTAGGGGCAAGTTCTTTAACCATGACCACGGACTGTCCATCCTCTCAAATCCCTACTCGAAGGTGTAGCCTCTGCTCATCTCCGCATCAGCGCGCGTGTTCGCCAGGGGCCGCACGGTCGCAATAATATTTTAAGATACTGTCAATTTACTGAATAGGAATTTCACTAAAAAGAGCAGCTCATCACGTGATGGAAGGATTTGACGTGTTTTCAGCGGAAAGACTGAGACATGTCCTACAGATATCTGAAAATCGGGCAAACTCTCCGCATACGGAGTGGATAGTACGCTACGAGGAAGAGTGTCAAGGGTTCGAAAGAAGAGCTAGACTGTTTAACGAACTGCATGATTGCGGAGATAACGGCATTTAGTTGCCAGCGGAAGTCTTTCACTATCAGAGTCAGTCCCTTATCGCTTGAACTGTATTCATTTGTTATTTACATTTTATCGTTTACAATTGGAGGCCAATTGCTTAATAAAGTTGGGAAACTTTTGTAAACCTATATCAGTTTATACGCCTACTAGTACATGTCGTAACCGCTATTTGGACATAAACAAATATGCTAGTTTAGTATACCAATCCTTGAAACGGAACAATTTACGGATAGGGCACGTGGGACAAAAATCTTGATTCATATCTCAATTCCTATATCACTGACTTGTTACAGTAGTTATGATGAGTTTATCAAGTAAATGTAAACTTGTTTTCTATAGCGATCGTATGGTCTCGACCGAGCTAATTTTTCAATGAACTTATTGGATTAGATCTGTCACCGCTTCCCGTTTGAATGGGCGCCACGGTCCGCACATGGGAGACCTCAAATGGCGTGGTGCCTATTCAAACGGGCATCGGTGGTGAAGGATTGGACCCTATCAATCCATTGAAAAATGAGCAGGGTAGAAGGCCATAATTTTCGTTATAGACAAAATGTACATTACATTTAAAACATCATGTAAATGAGCAGTAGGATAAGAGGTCAGGTATAGAAAGAAAAGGAATTGATATGAATCGATAACCTCTTTTCGGCCGACAGGACGAGAGATCTTTCATATAGATGCCTAGACAGTGAATGGAATGCACTGTTCGACGAAGAACGGGAAGAACATGAACGAAGGAGCCAGATGTTCAACCAGTTTAGACACTGTGGAGATGAAGGCTTCTGAAAAGCCACATATCGCCAGAGGCCACCTTGTCAGCGGTGCCAGCATAGGCAAATTCTGTTTAACATTTCGTCTGTTTCTTCACTAATCCGCAACGACTCCCACATTTTCCCCGCTGTATTTCGCTTAACCGACTCCTTTCCTACCCGGATAAACCGCCCTGCATTGGTCGGCTCACCGCAGAAGCTGCGGAAACAGAACTCGGCCTGGGAAACCTGGAGCACCGGTAGATGGTGCCGTTGGCCAGCTAGAGGCTCGGTTAAGAGTGGCACTTACATGTAGCGCTCGTTTGGGCCAGAAAGCCAAGGTTGATTATGCGATGGCCTGTCCTAGACTAGGGGCAAGTTCTTTAACCATGACCACGGACTGTCCATCCTCTCAAATCCCTACTCGAAGGTGTAGCCTCTGCTCATCTCCGCATCAGCGCGCGTGTTCGCCAGGGGCCGCACGGTCGCAATAATATTTTAAGATACTGTCAATTTACTGAATAGGAATTTCACTAAAAAGAGCAGCTCATCACGTGATGGAAGGATTTGACGTGTTTTCAGCGGAAAGACTGAGACATGTCCTACAGATATCTGAAAATCGGGCAAACTCTCCGCATACGGAATGGATAGTACGCTACGAGGAAGAGTGTCAAGGGTTCGAAAGAAGAGCTAGACTGTTTAACGAACTGCATGATTGCGGAGATAACGGCATTTAGTTGCCAGCGGAAGTCTTTCACTATCAGACTGTCAGCCATTGATGCTTGAACTGTATTCAGACAGGGTTCGAAAGAAGAGCTAGACTGTTTAACGAACTGCATGATTGTGGAGATAACGGCATTTATAGTTGCCAGCGAAAGTCTTTCACTATCAGACTGTCCGCCATTGATTCTTGAACCGTATTCATATAGGGTTCGAAAGAAGAGCTAGACTGTTTAACGAACCGCATGATTGTGGAGATGACGGCATTTAGTTGCCAGCGGAAGTCTTTCACTATCAGAGTCAGTCCCTTATCGCTTGAAGTGTATTCATTTGTTATTTACATTTTATCGTTTACAATTGGAGGCCAATTAAAGTTGGGAAACTTTTGTAGGCCTATATCAGTTTATACTAGTACATGTCGTAACAGCTATTTGGACATAAACAAATATGCTAGTTTTGTATACTAATCCTTGAAACGGAACAATTTACGGAACAGGGCAGATGGGACAAAAATCTTGATTCATATCTCATTCCTATCTCACTGACTTGTTACAGTAGTTACGAATCTTACGATGAGTTTAACATCAATGTAAATGTAAACTTTTTTCTATAGCGACCGTATGGTCTCGACCGAGCTAATTTTTCAATGAACTTATTGGATTAGATATCTGTCACCGCTTCCCGTTTGAATGGGCGCCACGGTCCGCACATGGGGACCTCAAATCGCGTGGTACCTATTCAAACGGGCATCGGTGGTGAAGGATTGCACCCTATCAATCCATTGAAAAATGAGCAGGGTAGATGGCCATATGGTCGTTAAAGACAAAATGTACATTACATTTAAAACATCATTGTAATTGAGCAGTAGGCTATGAGGTCAGGTAGAAAGAAAAGGAATTGATTTGAATCGATAACCTCTTTTCGACCGACAGGACGAGAGATCTTTCATATAGATGCCTAGATAGTGAATGGAATGCACTGTTCGACGAAGAAAGGGCAGAATATGAACGCAGGAGCCAGATGTTCAACCAGTTTAGACACTGTGGAGATGAAGAGCTTCTGAAAAGCCACATGTCGCCAGAGGCCATCTTAACAGCGGTGCCAGCATAGGTCCATTCTATTTAACATTTCGTTTGTTTCTTCACCAATCCACACCGACTCCCACATTTCCCCCAATGTATTTCGCTTAACCGACTCCTTTCCTACCCGGATGAACCGCCCTGTATTGGTCGGCTCACCGCAGAAGCCGCGGAAACAGAACTCGGTCTGGGAAATCTGGAGCACCGGTAGATGGTGCCGTTGGCCCGCTAGAGGCTCAGTTAAGACTGACACTTACACGTAGCTCTCGTTTGGGACAGAAAGCCAAAGTTGATTATGCGATGGCCTGTCCTAGACTAGGGGCAAGTTCTTTAACCATGACCATGGACTGTTCGAAGGTGTAGCCTCTGCTCATCTCCGAAACAGCGCGCGTGTTCGCCAGGGGCCGCAATAATATTTTAAAATACTGTCAATTTACTGAATTGGAGTTTCACTAAAAAGAGCATCTCATCACGTGATGGAAGGATTTGACGTGTTTTCAGCGGAAAGACTGCGAGACATGTCCAACAGAAATCTGAAAATCAGGCAAACTCTCCGGAGGCTAGATAGGCCTGGACAGTACGCTACGAGGAAGAGTGTCAGAGGTTCGAAAGAAGAGCTAGACTGTTTAACGATCTGCAAGATTGAGGAGATAACGGCATTTAGTTGCCAGCGGAAGTCTCTCACTATCAGACCATTGACGCTTGAACTGTATTCATTTGTTCATTTACATTTTATAGTTTACAATTGGAGGCCGATTGTTTAATAAAGTTATGAAACTTTTGTAAGCCTGTATCAGTTTATACTAGTGTATGTCGCAGCCGATGTTTAGACATAAACATATATGTTACAGTTTAGTATACTAATCCTTGAAACAGATAACAATGCATAGAACAGGACACGTAGGACAAAAATTCTCGATTCATATCAATTCCTGTCTCACTGACTTGTTACAGCAGTTACGATGACTCGATGATTTCATAAATGTAAATGTACACGTTTTTCTATAGCCGAGCTCATTTTTTCAATAAATTGATCACGTTAGATCTATAGATCGTCGTGTTTTTTTTCAAGAAAATTAAAAAAACTGAAAAAAACTGGAAAATATATGGAATGTTGTTGGTTTAAATTTTAAATTATTTAGACATAATATTGTAATAGACTAGCATATGGGCAAGTTGGGAAACTGGTACACGAGTTGTTTACATGTTAGTTGCTTTCCATTGTTTATTCTGTAATCTGTGATTCTTAAACTAAGTAGTATCGAGAAAGTCGATTCCGTGATTGTCTAAAATTCTGTGCCACCGAAGATCGTCAAATAAGTCCACCTATAGATAATACTGTAAATACTGTATAGATCCTCTGCAGCACTGGCGTAGACTTGTCCAAAATATTGGTGGGGCATGGGGTCTGGACTCTGGACAATCAGAACGCGAAAACTGGTCGCATCATAAGGGCTTCCGGTATTACATTAATGTATTATTATTATTTTTTTATTGTAGAAAATAAATTATTATTATTATTATTTTTATTATTAATTATTATTATTATTATTATTATTATTATTATTATTATTATTTTAAATTTCCCGAAATGTGAATCTACGACGCTGATCGTCAACAAATATGAGAAGATGCAGTTATAATATCCAAGTGCTTGAAATCGAAGGGGAAATGGTGAGTAGTGAGCCGCTTCTTGAAGGAAGGAAGTGAATTTGAATTACGAAGAGAACTCAGTCGTTGGCGCGAGCCGAACAGAATTGCCTTAGATTTGTCTGGGTTTATGGTCAAACCATTGAAACAGAGCCATGCAAATGTTTCTGTTTACCAGGCTGATCGGTGTGTGGCAGAGCAAGATGGAACTGATTATCATCCGGTTACTGTTGTAATTGGACTCCAAAGTGATTAGACGTACGACTGATTGGGAAGTAGAGAATCTAAATAATAAGGACCGAGGACAAACCCCTGTGGCATTCCAGTGTAAACAGCGGGCTGAGATCGAGTGGTGCTGCGGTTCCGATGCCAACCTGCTGATACGGTCATCTACGTAAGAAGCTAACCAGTTTAAGGCAGTCCCAGGGGACACACAACCTTTTGGTGAGTCTTGAAAGCAGTAGCTGGTGGTTTATGGAATTATGGCGTCGAAGGCTGCACTGAGGTCAAGGCATAGTGAGAGGTAGGAATTTCCATTGTCAATAGACGAGAAGATGATTGTTATCCAGCGTAGAGACGAGAACGAGAACAGTTTCAGTCTGAAATGGTTGCTTTTTGCTTACTTGTAAATTTGTTTCATATTGAAGCCTTGAAGACTTGAAAACATTGAAGATATAAATAAATCTTGGTTTTCATTATGGAATTTCTGATAGTATTTAAGTTCTTTGTCTCTGTTTCTGACGAAGTTTTTAATATTTTAAGAAAATCTCCTCTGGATTTATTGGTGGGGCAATGCCCCACCATCTCAATTATTGGGGGGCACGTGCCCCGGCTGCCCCGGCAGAGTCTACGCCTATGCTCTGCAGACTACCGCTACGCAGCAGGCCCCTATGCCTATACGCACCCCCCTAGTCCCCTACGGTAAAATCCCAGCTTCACGAAAGAGAGCAGCAAACCACATGATGGGAGGATTCAAAGTGTTTGCTGCAGAACGGCCGAGACATTTCATATCGGAATGAATCTGTTGGAGCTACACTAAGACGGCTGGACACTGTAAGTGGTTGGGTTTGTTCTAAGAACAACGCAACGAGCAGGCTATGAAAGACGTGCAGCTGTTTTCAACGACCTGGTGCACTTTGGCGACAAGGACCTGTGAAAAGCCCTTTTAGGTGCCAGCGGCTATTCTATTTTCCATGTCGTCTGTTTCCGTACTAATCTAATCCGCACTAATTCCGTCGAGTTCCCATTATATTTCACTTAACCATATACAGCAAAGTTACAATGAGTTTGTAAATGCACACGTTTTTCAATAAGGGACAGTGTGACCTCGATCCAGCTCATTTTTCAATAAAGTGATCGGGTGAGATCCTTCACCGACGCTGCCCGTATGAATGGGCGCCACGGTCTGTGCACTCCGACCTTAAATGGCGTGGCGCCTATTCAAACGGGCAACGGTGGTCATCGATCTCACCCTATCAATTCCTTGATAAATGAGCAGGGTCCAGGTCATATGCGGTCGCTATATAAAACGTGTGCATTTACATTTTATGCCATTCAAGGTCAATTGCTAGCACATGGTTTTTGTTCAAACAGACAATTCAGCAGTACAAGATAGGGCCTACATCAGCAATTTCTGTAGGACATTATGCCATCCATGCCATGTGTAGCAGAACCATGGCTCTCCGGGTAGCGTGCGTATGGCATTCTGCAGTGCTTAATCCGGTCCTCTCCCTTGCTGTCTCACACCCAATAAGGTGTAGGTCAGTGAACTCTTTATAGCCGAGTTAAAACTAAGAAGCACAAGGGGATGATGGATGAATGAGTGGATGAAACAAAAAGAAGAATCTACACATGTGCACTGCTAAGTGAATACAACAGTTGAGGGAAATGTGGGAACTTAGTTAGTGCCAGAGATGGGTACGATTAGCTAGAACTGCTAATTGATTAGAATTAGAATTAGCTCCTGAAATTTGCTAATCGATTAGAATTAGAATTAGCAAAAGGTTTGAGCTAATCGATTAGAATTAGAATGATCAGCAGCTAATCGATTAGCAATTAGAATTAGAATTCGATAATTATCGATAGTTCGATACATATATTTGCTTCATGAATTTGTCAAATTGTAATCAGAGCACAGCAAGTTATTACAGCAAGTTGCTGTAGCCTATTACAATACCTAAAGCTTAAGGGTGAGTTTAGCGTATTACAATGCTCAAAGCTGTAGCCTATTACGTACAATGCCTAAAGCTGTAGCCTATTACAGTCTCTAAAGCTGCACAACTGCTATGTGTGAGAACAGTCCAAAAGCCAGCAAGCAACACCACATCGGTCAATACATGCTGCGGTTATTGACATTGCTACTGCATAAGTTCACTATTGCATTTTGCAATTAGCATGTCTTGAATCAGTGCATCACTTAGCCTACTGCGCCTAGCGTTTACGATGCAGCCAGCAGAAGTAAATACGCGTTCCATGGTAGCTGAGGTTGCCGGAACACAGTGATGCTGTAGATGACGAACATGAAAACATGCAAATCTTTCAGTGTTGCATGAACAGAATGGACAGATAACAATGAACAGATCATTGCAGGTTTGAGACAGCCTTGAGATAAATAAGTAAGTAAGGAACTCTTGAAAACTCAATATTAATAAACTCATTCTTAATGAATGCATTCTCAGCTTAACTTTCAACCATCTAATCGATCAGCTAATCGATTTTCGATTAGAATTAGCTGAAAATTGCTAATCGATTAGAATTAGAATTAGCATCGGATGACAGCTAATCGATTAGAATTAGAATTAGCTGTTTGTCTAATCGATTAGCTAATCGATTAGCATCTAATCGATTAGTTACCCATCTCTGGTTAGTGCGTATTAGGAGATTATATAGTGCGGAAACTGATGAAGCGGAAAATGGAACAGGAACACGCTGGCACCGCCAAACGACTGCCGCTGGCAACTAAATGGCCTACTTGCAAAACCTGTTAAGTCGATTATTTGGAAAAACTAGTTCTGGGCACCAGGCTCCAGCTGCAAGTAAATATGGCAATGCAAGTTTTTCTGTAAAGTTACTAGTTAACACTTTAACTACTAGAGTCTAACAAATGCAGCTCGTCGTTAAAGTGCTACAACCACAGCCCAGTAAAGTAGGCTACCTGTAGCGGTACTAAAAGACCAGCTCACAATCTGATGAGTGGATTCAACGTCTTCAGCAGTTCAGAGATGGAGACATTTAGTATCGCAAGCTAGCGGTGGCAGCCACTCTACATCTCGTTTTCGAGAGGTGGGGTCTGTTCAAAGAAGAAAGCACAGAATACGAAAGAAGAGCAACTGTTTTTAACTTAATGAACTGGGCACTGTGGTGATGAGGGCCTGTGAAAAGACCTTTACTTGCCGGTTTCAATGTTTTCTCGGCAGAGACATTTCGTACCACCAATCTGTCTAGATACTGAATGGAATGATCTGTATCAAGAGGAACGGGAAGAATACGAGAGACAAGCCATGGTGTTCAATTAAGTGAATGACCATGGCGACGAGGGCCTTTGAACTTGATAAAATGGAGAAAAATGGATAGGTGAACTTGTTGATTTCTGTATTTGAAATAACTCTATATGCTGTGGTTTGAAATTGGAAGATTAATTTAAAACCACAACGTATAGAGAAATTTAAATACAGAAATCAACAAAGTTCAAGGAAAAGACGAGCTCACCCTCGCATGAAAGGTTTCAATATCTTCTCGGCAAAGACATTTCGTAGGCCTACCGAATATGTCGGTGGGAGCAACTCTACCACTCCTAGATACTGAATGGGTGGGCCTGTTTGAAAAGGATCAGAACAAATACAACCTGAACCGAGCCATGGTATTCAATTAACTAAATCATTGTGGCGACACGGGCCTGTGACATTGATAATATGCAACAATAATGTTTCATTGAACTTTGTTGATTTCTGTACTTGAAATTTAAAAAAATGTCTCTATACGTTGTGGTTTGAAGGTGGAAGTTTAAAGATAGTCTCACTGACTTCTTACATCAGTAACAATGATGATGACTCCACTGCCTGTCAACAGCATAACTTAGTCTAGATCTGTGTGACACTTAAACGTTGACCGAAGTGTGAACTAGGTACTAGGGGCCAGGGTGGTATAAGCTTTTAGGTTTTCCTGGCTTCCTGTTGCACAGTGACTGATCTGTTTCTGTCATGATTTGCACTGTTATTTGTTTTCTGATGCACCAAACAACTTGTAACACAATGAGCTAGTAAATTTAAATGTAAACTACACGTTTTTCTATAGCAATGATTTTTCAATGAATTGATCGGGTGAGATTCTTCACCACCGCTGCCCGTTTGAATAGGTGTCACGCCAGTTAAGGCCAGGTGCTAGTATGTTTTCTTTCCAAACAGACAATTCGGCAGTAAATTAAGCTATATTCAGTTAGCAATTTCTGTAGGGCATGCCATCAACGCTGTGTGTGGCAGAACCGTGGCACTCAGTGTAGGATGCATAGGGCACGCTGCAGTGCTTAATCCGGTCCATAGTGACTTCACTTTTCTTAGCTCTCCCTTACTGTCTTAACCCACTACGGTGTGCGATCACTGAACTAACTACGAAGCGCAAGAGGATGGATGAGCGGAAGAACGGACAGATAAATGGATCTCCAAAAGAAAACCAGTCAGAGAAGAATCTACACATGGTTAAGTGACATACAATGGGAAACATGTGGGAACTCAAGAAGTTAGTGCAAATTAGTGCCCAAACTGATGAAGCGGAAAATAGAATAGGTCTGCACTGCCACCACCGAAAAACTGCCCTGGCAACTATATAGGGCTTAGGCCTACTTGCAAAACCCGTCAAGTCCATTATTTGGCAAAAATAGGTCTAGGCACCAGCTGCAAGTAATTATGGCAATGCACATTTTACTGTAAAATTGGTAGTTAAAACTGCTTAAATCCCCAGTAAAATACTATAACGTTTCCAAAGAATACTCCAAAAGTTGCAACATATGCTTTGTCGACAACATTACAAACTTATAGAAATGTAGCTCTTTCAGGGTAAAGGAGAAAGCAGTACAAGCTGGCCGTTAAAAAAATTTCAGCTGATGGCTGGCTTAGCCACATTTATGCATAAACCCAGAATTACAGCTGGAATGTGGCTAACGACAAATTTAGCATAAATATAGCTCAACATTCTTAGAACATAACTTACAGTACAGCAGCCAACTGACAACTAAATGTTAACATTTAAAAAAAAAATTATCTCTAAAAATAAGAATGCACTCTTTTCCCCTAAAAGAACTAGGCCTTCATTTCTATCCACTTATAATTGTTGTCCCAAGCAGGATTCTTAAGCTGAAGAGGCGCTATATATGTTCCCAGAATGAATGAATGAATGTTGTTGACCAAGCATATCTTGTGTAACTTTTCTGCAGAAAACTTAAATGTTTGCAATTGACAATGAAACCTGTAGTGCGAAACATGCACTCCACTGGGATATATGTGGCAGATGATGACAGGTGAAGATGAGTAAGTTGGTTCATTACTGGAACGTGTCCTGACTTGGCATTATGTTCCCAGAAGTGCAGCACATCATCACAGACGATGTTCCTTGATGTCAAGTAGCTAGCAACTTCAACAACCTGCAATATCAAACCATTTAGCAGACACTAGTTATGTATGACCAAATTACGAATTATGCCAACATGGACAAACATTCCTAGAGTACTATACAAAGACATTTTCTGAATAAATCACTTAAAATTAAATTAAACGATATCCAGAAAGGACAAGGTGACATACAAATGGACACATATATAAATATACGACTAACTAATGTAACAAGCTGCGTTATGTCAGCCTGGTGTTTGGAATTAACGAAAATTGATTGATTGATTGGATAACATCTCGCATAGAGAGCGAGAGGTACCGAGTTTGAGCCCCGTAGGGCGAATATGCTTTGTAGGCTGCTATTAGCGCCGTGGTATTGCAGGCTGTCTATTCTGTTAGTAGTTAAGATTTAAATTGCATAATATGTAAATGTACAGAGCAGTGCGTTTGTCAGGCGCTTAATAAAGAAAAGATTATTATTATTATGATTGAATTGAGTATAATTTACTGCAACAAAGAATAATAAACATAATCTACATATACATAGTGCAAACTGAAGCACATTTTAAAGGAAATGAAAATAAGACAGCTATTTTATATCTGACACCAGTAAAATGACTATTACTACAATAATATTAAAACTCTCCATAATTAAAGAAATTCTGTGTGATCAAAAGTAATACAGCAAAGTCAACTGTTTCGTATGCATTTTATATTACCTCTGAATCTTCAGGAGTTGGCATTTTAGATCGTAGTTCATTTACAAATTCAAGTCGCAATCATTCTTCCTCAGCTCCGATGATTCCTCTGGTTAATAACGTTGGCCTTTCGATATTCATGAAACCTCGTTCACAATCATTCTTAATAGCATCTGCAAGAATTGTAGTGGCTTCCTCTGATTGGCATCATATTCTTGGTCTCTGGATCCAGAAACTGGTGCAAGTTGACATTTGGTGTTTCAGGAAACCAATGATCTAACTTGATTAGCACAGCTCCTGAATTTTAGAATCGTCATTTACCTCGCACATGGAAAATTTGAGAATTCCCATTTTTACAATTCGTATAACTGAGAGCCGCACACTGCTGGTAGTTTTCAACTTTAAAGATCTTTGAGGTCACAACCATATTTACAGCACCATCATGACAACTGGTAATGAACATGTTTTGGGATCTCTAGAATAGTTCTTCAGCAGTATATTGACATATCAGCTATTTCTCTGGACGTGTGTTTTGGTACAACGTGGCAACCCAGAGTGGCTACCGTGTATGTCCAATCATTGAAGAATGACACTCGCACACTGATGTATGGTCTTGCCATGTAACGATCTGTCCATCCATCATATTGAGTCTGTTCAATGATACCATCCTCCTTTACTTCTTCAGATAGCCTAGTATTTGAATTGTCTTTTCATTTGTTTGTGTAACAACATCTTGTTCTGAGCTGCGATGATAGTTCATGTTGCCCGAAGAAGTTGCTGCATCAATACTGGTAGCCTGAGACAAATGGCCAGTGTCACCCAAAACTTAACTGTGCCTTGAGACACAATACACACTACAGTCTGCTTCCTCTACTACTCTTCCATCCGAAAAACAAAGCTGACCAAAATATTTCCAACACATTGCTTTAGAGTTACCATCTTGACTTAGGTTTAACAACTGTATGGTGTATCAATGTTTTTTCAGATGTGATAAGACGGTAGTAGGCTTACTTGCATTTGAGTTTGTCTGAACAAAAAAACTGCATTTGTTAACAGTCAGTAATAAATAATATATCACTACTCTTAGAAGAGCAATGTAATATAACAATAATGCAAGTCAGTAAGGTACATAGCATTAGAAGAAACTAATATTTGCTGGCAGTATCTCCTGTATTTTATGTAGCTTCAAAGTGAAGTATCATTGTGCGCACTAGTGTTATGTCACAAGGCAGGCAGTAATTTACATTGAAAGTGCTACATGACACCGAAGTGATTGAAACACGTACATGCACATGCGATTGGGCTAATGTGTAATCAAAAGCACACTTTTCTCCTAATTCTACATATTTTTGGTCCGGAATAGGTTAATCTAGGTTTTCTGCAACGAATGAGTTTTTATTCTGCCGCGTTCATGTGGATTGTTGTGTTCACACGGATATGTAGGGGGCAAGAAAAGAACCGAATCTGAATCTATGTCAAACTTCATACAACTTAGATAGGCCTATAGTCCAGTGCATATTTTAACAGATTTGGACTACTGGGACAAAGTCTGCTACACGACTTTCAATGTTATTGGAAACTAGAGTATGGGGTCGTTCATTAATTATGTCAACAAAATAGGGGAGGGTTTGGAAAAGTTTGACAGTTGTTGTTGACAAAGGGGAGGGGTTCGGTACAATTTGACGTCAACAAATTTTTCCAATGAATCAACACAGACCCTTCAAAATGGTAGCGAAAACATTAAGTAATGCTAAAATGTATAAAGTGCTTAATGCTACTAAAAGCTGGTAATAAACTAAACTCATATATTTTTTGAAATTCTAGATAGCATTTTTTAGTGTAAGAATTATGAAAAAACGATTCTACAGGTATTGAGCCATTGTGTTTCTTTTTTGTAGGGGGCTGGGTTCTGGGATTGTTGACATCATTTTTAGGGGGTCCGTCAATGTTTGACAGTTGTTGACAAAGAGGGGGTCAAAACTGCCTAAAATTTGTTGACATAATTAATGGACGACCCCTATTACCTGGAGAAAATCACCAAAACTATTGGGACAAATCCTACAACTACTGGGGTAAATCCTAAAACTACTGGGACATTTGTCCCAGTAGTTATACAGTTAAAATATGCACTGCTTTAGTCTTATATTATTCAGCAAATTGGAAATATGTGTATTTGAACACGGTAATCTTCAATTTTAACCAGCTATAATCAACATCACCCGCGAACGGACAAAGACTTTGTAAAGCACAATTACTATCTACAATAGCTTAACAATGTACAAGAGTGTTAGAAGGTAACGGTATTAAGAAAGCGTGGTGCTTTTGCGGTGGAAAAATGCCGCCACGCAAAGCGCGATAACTTACTTCTGCGGCGGAAATTTTTTCACATTAACAGTTCCTGAAATTAACTGAGAGCGTATATAAAACTTTATCATGTTAACTTTGACTATAATATAGTTTCTTACTTAAGAATTTTCATGTTTTATACCTGTCGCCTTCCTGCTGATTAAAATCGTCTGCCCATGCTGAAATCGCAAATTTCTTCACAAAGAATTCCCGCTTAAATTTATTTAATTCTTGAAATAAACTAGCTTTTTCCCGCCGGTTTAAGCAAGGACGTAGAATCACAGTTGGAAACTCCTTCTTAACTGTCCTGTGACATTTTTATTAGCCACACCTCTGGCGGTAGGAAATCGGCATGACTTGTTTACGTACAAATGCATTGCATTTTCAAATAAAATCATATTGTAACTATGAAGAAATAATTATAGACGAATAAAAATGGTTAAGTCCAGGCACCAATATTATATAGGAATGGTAAGTCCTTATTAAATGTCGTGTAACGATTTTCAACGTTCACGCACTGAACGGATATTCAAGTTTTTGCTGAAGTTTCAGTTCCTCTGTAGCAGTTTTATTTCTATAGGCCTATTCCAATGTACATTTTTATCAGTTATGCTAAAACCAAAACTCCATTTCGCACTGTTGCTCCAGTGCCAGAATTGTTTTATTGTTTTAGCTGTATCAGATACGAAATAATGTGGTATACTTTTGTTAGTTGTCCAATCGTCCTCCATTGGGGAGGGGTTTTAGGGTAATGGTAACACTCTGGCACGAAGAGCAGATCAGCACGGACGTGGGATCGCTTTCCACTACCCTCCAAAGGTCGAATCAGCCTTTCCTTCACCAGATGGCGATGGTAAAATGAGCAGGACGTGAGGGGCGCCTTGCATGGCTACCAAACAGTTAAATTCGACTCCTAACTTGTGAGCATCCGTTCATACTATGAATTGTAATCAGTCAGCTTGAAGTAATAAACGAAGATTATTAGTATTGTGTGTACCACTTAATCAGTAGGATTGCTTCTGACATTTTCTGTTTTGTTCCTACTAAAAAATACTGAAAATACAGCTAATTATCATGTGACTAGTAGTTTGCTGAAGTGCTTACATCATTTCACAGATTTCATAGGCATAATTTGTGTCACATTATCCTTCTAATGACACAGCACCACAAAAATAAATATTAAAAAAAGCCAGAGTCTCAGGACTATTAATTAAGAACAAATCATTGGGCAGCTTGAGTGCATTGTGTTTATCTGTTACGTTCGTTGGTGGTATTTCAAAATTTGACCATGTCTTGCATTATACGTGTCATGTGCTCCAGTGGCTGCCTGTTTCCCAGCACATTGAATTTAAGTTTTTGGTCTGGGTCTGGTGGTGCCAGTTAGGGAATGCCCTGGCTGCTTGCGGGAGCTTTGTTGTCCCACCTCAGGTTTGGCTGGCCACGGAAATCTTCGTTCTGCATCTCAAAGTGTCCCTTTGTGAGCACTTGAAAAATGCAACATCGTGCCTTTTCAGTGCTTGGGTCGACCACGTGGAATATCCTTCCCACAGATCTGCATGTTCTTTTAGCTGGGAACTCTGCATACATCTTTTACAAGCATCTGAAAACTGTTCTTTATCGCTTCTTAGCTGGGCTGGCAGCACCTCTGAGTAGGCATGAAAGAATAGGAGGGACGCTACATAAGTCCTCTGAATGAATGAATGATGAAACATGGGAGCCTTACTTTTTATGACTATAAATATAGTAATTTAAACCCAAGACACTGCAGCAGAAGTAAATCATTAACCAGAGAATTCATATCACTAAGAAGCAGGTGAATTGACCAAAAGATCCAATTGAAAACATTATTATTATTATTTACTGCCATAACTTAACAATATTTACATCATCAGTTACTGGCATCCTACAATCGTTATGGCTGTCCGGTTTTTTAATCAATTAGCGGGTTACTCATTAATCGAGGCTTTTCGACAAACAAATATAAATTTTGTTCCAATTCTTGAGCTTTAGAGTTCATAGTCTTTAGAGTGTTTAACTAAAGGGCATTAATGATAATTATTATTAGACAGAAAATCAGCAAAATAACTCTGATTTTAAGTAAGAATTCATTGCATTTTTGCAATTTTAGGGTTAAACGCAGATGCAATGATACCGATCTCAATCTTTTCTCAGCTGTTACTCGGGCAAGGAAAAAACTTTGTTTATCCGATTCTTTCAGTGAAAGGTTTCATTGCTACAGAATTTCTCATTAGCACATTCGAACTCTGCCTTGTCAAATTGTTTTTGTTTAAGGGATCGAAACTCAAAAACCAACGTCTTAGTGAAATTTCCCGTTGCAAAATGCAGCACATTCGTAATGACATCGTCTACAAAGAGAAATTTCGGTTTCACGGAACTCTGATGTTAGAATATTCTCATACAGCGGCATTTTGCATGTTCGTGTTCACGGAAATCATCGGTGTCACTGTTTCAAAATTGTCCGGATGAAGAACTCACGCAGCACGCCGTTCGTAGTTCACCAGACGTTGTCCAACAAGGTACCTGAAAAGAGCAACGTAAAGTGTAACTACGTAACCGTGAAGCGAATAACCAATGCCTTAGCCCAAAGGTGTCAAAAGACGGCACATGGGCCATTTCTGGCCCAACGACGATGTTTTTCTGGCCCATGGTGCCTTGCCTAAAGATCACAATTTGAGAATAAAGTAATGTGATATTCGGGAACGATAATTTGACTGTATGCTAAACAGAACACAATTTAAGATTCAGTTTTGCCAAATTTTTCACCGAGCCCCTAGACCCCTACTCCATTTTGCTCAGGCACCTTCGACACCCTGGCCCGCCACTAGCTGGAAAATATTGCCACTGGTCCATCATTAAAAAAGATTCGACACCCTGTCTAAACCTATTCAAAATTACTGTTGAATTATACATCTCAAGAACTCATTTGTTTCAGTAACACACGACTGGCTCAGGACAAATGTGTATTGTTATTCTGCCATGCCTGAGTAACTTCTTGGTTTCATGATTCCATTACGCATGACTGACTCACACCAAATGATCATGGGAATTCTGCCACACCACAGACTTCTAGGCTCAGTTATGCATGATTGACTTATACTAAATGACCACAGGTTTTCTCTCAGTACTGACTTCTCTTGTTCAGTTATTAATGAGTCACTTGGCCAAATAATCCTAGGTTTCTATCATGACTGTTTCAGTTACACACGACTGGCTTACACCAAATAATCGCAAGTTTAATACCAGGCTCGAGTGACTTCATGGATTCAGTTACACATAATTGCCTTAGGCCAAATGATTGTAAGTAACTTTTCTGCCATGCTTGAGGGAGGGTTTCCTGCCATGCCAAGCAACTTACTTATCGTTCTTGATGTGCTCGTAAAGTCGCCTGAATTGTCGCGCCTGAAAGATGCAGAAAAAGACGAGCAGGAAAATGCTCAGCAGAAACGGATAGATGCGACGCAGGACCAGATTCTGCATTTCGAAACTGAAACCTGAAACAACAAACAAGATAAAACGCTATTTAAATTACTCCAGTGATATTTCAGTTGTCGAAAATCATTACAGTTCAGCTTTTACTCCGTTTGAGTTCGTAATTTCTATTTCAGTTCCAGTTTCAGTTTTGAAATAATTTCAGTTTTCATTTAAGTTTCAGTTCTGAAATAATTATCGTTTCGGTTTTAGTTGCTGGAAATTTTCAGTTTAAGTTTTTACATAATGCACAAAACAGCAGTATAAATCTTGATGACTGACGAGATTAGAACAATCAGCATCACTACATACATGATATAAAAAATACTATCATCTATGCATACATACACAAAACATATGCACAGCTATGATATAAAGAAACTACATATGCATGCACACACAAATATACAGATATACCGTACACATGTAGGCACACATGAAATAAATGGGCTCCTTTTAGCACTACGTTTGCTTCCCAGAGTCCATTCTGATGCCTTCTATTCCAACCTTAAAACTGTCTCTTTTTAGCCAGCAGCACTTGAAGGGTGCTATATAAATCGCTGTAACGAATGATTGAATGAACCACACACTTGCTGGTGCATTACACTACGTAGCATAATTACGCATGATGATGCTGAAGTGCTACTGACCGACGGCTGGTACAAGGCTTTTCGCGATGATGTACGGCAGAGCGAGGAGGAGACCAAGAAAGACGAGCACAGGTAGACAGAACTCGATCATCACAAACTTCAAGTCCATGTTACGTAGACCTTGGTTGTAAACCTACACACAACCAACAAACAACACGTTTAACACAGGAGAAACATTGCACAGTTCTGACATGCTAGTCCAGGGACGGCGACCTATTTTAAGGTGCGTGCCAAAATGGAGCTAAAACATTTTTAAAAATACCATCGTGTGCCCCTCGGAATTTTTCAATATGTAATTGTTTTTCTCATGTAGGTTTTAAATTGACTCTGTCTATGTGCCACGGTTTGCGCCAATCAGCCTCTGACTGTGCGACTCATCTAGTCAGTTACCTGTGAGGCTGAAGACAGACATGCTGGTGGCCTGTGATTTTGAAAAGGGACACACTGGTAACCTGTGATGCTGAAGAGTGAAATGTACTGGTTACCTGTTCAATGACTCTCTTCATTCTCCAGTGGGGTCCCATAAGTGTGATGGCTGTCAGGATCTTGGCATGTAGAACTCCAAGCGCCCAGTCCTACACGACAACCAAAACCAATTCACTATTAACCACGGCGGTCACCGGTTTGACAAACTGCTTACGTTACATAAATAGTTACAGTCACCCTTACAACCAAACAAATCACTGTGGCCGATTGGTTAAAGAGTATGGCTTATAACAGAGAAAGCCTCCACTCAGGCAGCCACTTTGCTGGCACCTTGAACAAGTCCTTCACTCAGAGTTGCTTAGAGCCATCAATGTTCTGTCATATGTTTGTGTATACACTTAAGAACTTTGAAAGGAGCCAATATCAAAAACAGCCATATATTGTATTGTATTGTAAAACAACCCAACGATGCCATCGCCAATTAACTGACAATTGCATAATTCTAAAGTTCGTCACATGCATTGTGCACCTACTGGCAATTAAGAGCGCCAATTGGAAATAAATCAAAGCCCCTGTTGGTTTATAACCAGCAGCACCATTTGTCCAAGCATCAAAAGCATCTGCTGGGTCTTTGACCCTTGCACTGGCTTCCTATATTTAAATGGAGCAAGTACATAGTGGCTATTGTGACCCCTTCAAATATCCTTGCCCTTTCACATCAACAGCAGAGAACTTTCTACATGTATCATCATTGCAAATATGTCCCTTTTTTCTATTGTTTGTGATTCAATAAATGGCTTCAAACAATATTCAAGAACTGGACAGATAGAAATTGGTCCTTTGAGAACTGGACACACAAAAAGTGGTCCTTTGAGAACTGGACGTACCTGCCAGGGAAAGAAGACGGGCGTCTGGTCGATGGGAACGCGGATCGGTATGACGAGAACGAGTTCAAAGATGAGTCCAAGAAGCAGAGGCAGGATTCCGATCAGCACAACCGCTACAAAGACTGACTTCGACACCTACAAGAAACCAGAAACCACGTTTCGAAAAGTTGTTAATCTCTCATTAATAATTAACAAACACTCATCTTGTATTAGAGTCATCGGAGAACATCAATTCTTCAACAACAAAAACAATGATCGAATCCATTGATCTCACTGGTTCGGGTTGACTTAATCTAAGTGGTCTTTTAAAATCCAACAGTTAATAACAAACAATATCACAGCATCAGAATCTAATCAAATCAAAACATCAATTTTCAACAGAAACAATGGCAGGACAGATGAGATCACTCAATAACGCCACTCCTCACTATACGACTCCAACCTACATGACTCCAAACAACATGGCTCCTTAACAACATAATAACTATAACAACACAATGACTCCTAACAACTCAGCTTCTTAACAACACAATGACTAACAACATAGCTCCTAAAACCACACAGCTCCTGCCCACCAGTACCTAAAAACATGACTCCTAAGTACCTAATATCCAATGCAATGACTTCTATAGCACCATAATATCCAAGACACCAGAATCAAAACATATTAATCAAAAGATAACAGAGTGCTCATTGACGCACGAGTAAAGTCCACTCCATGATCTTATTTGTGATGGCTCTCCAGCCGAGCGGAATCCAGGTGTAGAGAACGAGACCGATGCGAAGGGCCACCCAACACGTGTACAGTCCACAGGCAGCCGTGTACAGCTCATGTACCTTCATCTCACCCGTCCAGAATGACATCAACTTACGACCAACGAAAACTACAACAAGTGCAACAAGAAATGATCACAATCTCACTTTGAACACATGAAATTCTAACCTAATTCAATGACTTCCTGTGCATAACATTTTTTCTGCATTTAAGGTTAACAATAGGCACCACATAAATTGCAGCTAAAAACATACACAAACATATACACAAACACAAACAGTCAATCACACATACACAAACAATCAATCAATCAAACAATTTGACCAAACAGAGAACTACCATACCACCAAGCACTCAGCCATGATTCACCTAGCAATACATACATACCACCTAGCAATCAACCACAATACCACCACCAAGCAATCACCACCACCAGCAATCACCACAATACCCCACCTAGCAATCAACCACCATGCTATCTAGCAATCAACCACAATAACACCATCATTGCCACCATCATGCCACCTAGCAATCCACCACTGCATCACCTGGCAATCCACGATCATTCTACTTAGCAATCCATCACAATTCCACCTAGCAATCCATCACTATATAACCAAGTAATCAACCACCATAGCACTTTTTAACTTAGCAGTTCCTCTGACTATGCAGTTTATCGCACGACTTAAGCCGTGACTTACCTGGTACAACGAACAGCACAAGACTTGCCATGAACAGTGTGAGGCACATCAGAACGATCAGCAACAACAACTAACAACAGAATAACAACAGAGCAACTGAACAACATACAACAAGAGAAGGATAGACAATGCTAACCATAAAATACCACAAGAAATCTTAGTTTCTATTATTCTAAATTCATCATAATTTTTATTTTATTGCACACAGCATCTGGAGCACATACCAATGTTATTCTTACACACACTTCATAATATAATTGTAAGTGCATTTTATTGCACACAGCGTCTGAACACATACCAAGAGTAGGGATAAGTGATCTGTTAGCATTCTTACACGGACTTAGGGAAGACACTCATGATCTCCTTTTCATAGAGCCCTGAGCCAGCAGTAGACAAACCCTAAGGTCTTGGAAATAGGGTCAGTGCATTGCATAGCAGGACTTGCCCTTCACATCCCAGCTTACCCCAGTCCCAAATAACACTGCTAGATAACAGACACAACTGCAAACAACTTACCAAGGTCACTACACGGAGTTGAACCCACAACCGCATAATCGTCGACCAAGCGCGTTACCGATAGACCACCATGTTGAAACTACCATTGGTGTCATCAAATAATAATACAACAATACTAATTTATCTATAATACAGTTTATTTTTTAACATTAGTGTCAAAAACTTTAACTAACCCTGAGTGGAAATAAGTCTGGGCGTGTGTACGGCTGAAATCCAGTGGGGCCACCGCCCTGCATCATGGCCTGGTGGGCATCACCCAGGCCTTGCAGAGGGCGGTTTGGACGTGGAGGTGCCGGCGGTGCCACACCCGGATCGGCGTCGGGCCCCGGTGGTAAATTGTTGGCCTCTGCAGGTGCTGCGGCTTCAACGAAGGCGGGCAATGGTTGCTCTGGTTCCCTTGCTGTGTTGTCTGGTTGTGCTGGTTCCCTGTCTCTATTGTCTGGTAGCGCCGGTTGTTCAATGGCTGCTTCGTTTAGATGCTCTGGTTCTCTGGCAGTGTTGTCTTGTTCTTCTGGTTCCCTATTGTTCGGTTGTGCTGGTTCCCTGGCTGTTTCATCTAGTTGCTTTGGTTCTCTGGTAGAGTTGACTGGTTGTGGCGGTTCACAAGTTTTGTCATCTGGTTCTCTGGCTTTGTCATCTTGTTTCTCTGGTTCCCTGTGCCTATTGTCTTGTAACTCTGGTTCCCTGTTATCTGGTGGCTCTGATTCACTAGCTGTCATATCTACCAGTAATTCTGCTTCAATACTGCTTTTAAAAATCGGTATTTCCGCAGCCGGTTTTTCCAGTTGCACTGGTTGCATGACGAAGTTCCCCAACAGCTCGTTTTCTCCGTTCTGTACCTCTGCAACATTATCGGTGGATAACTCCAGTTTGCCCTTTGACCTGTGGACCATTTCGTCACGTGTTTCCTCCTCTCTATTCTCATCCTTCAGCATGTTAATCCATCTAAGATCTTCCCTCTCCGTCTCTCCGCTTTCCACGTTGCCAGCCTCCGAACTGCCTCCGACCGCACCAAACAGACTGTCTCCCTGTTCTGCTTCCAGGTCCTCTCTGTCACCTACTAATGTCGAGTGAGAGGGTTCATCAGGCACCGCAGCAGCTTCCGGACCCGCAGCTTCATCCACGGCCACATGTGGTTGGTTAGCATCTTCCTCAGCACGTGGTACTACAATATCCTCGGCGGCTGCATCGGCAACAACTTCCTCGGCTGCAGTTGCAGCATCCTACAGAACAAAACACCCAACAGAAGACAAATAACTTTCTCTACAACACCCATTACAATGCCTCCGAAATGTAGTTCAATCAATCGGAATTTATATAACACCCCTTCAAGATCTCAACTCAGAGGCGTCAATTTGGCCATCATAGTCGCTTTCCACTATAGCCCTATGCTGCTTCCCCCAGCTTTACCTCCCCAGATTCTGACTTGGCACCAAAATCTTGGTGTTCATGATTTGGTTATATAGTGCCGGTGTTTCGACTGATCTCCTGGACATTGCCTTTCTGCGGTGCTGAAAAATTTGATGCTCTGCATTGATTTTCAGAAAGCCTTTGATCAATTCATCCTAAAGGGTGCTATATAAATTTCTGACTAAGCAACATGCCTCTGGTGGTCTTTGGTTTGATTTATATAGCACCAGTTGTTCAGCAAAATTGAAGCTCTTTACATTTATTATTAGAAAGCCTATGATTAATTTATCTATAAAATGTGCTATATAAATTTCTGACCATAATTACAGTTAGATATAAAAGAGGGTCTATGGTGACCCCCACTGACCTCTGCAAGGGCGACATCCCCAAGGAGATAGGAGCGAAGGTTCAGCAGCCAGGCAACGGCGATGCACCAGCCACGGATGACGCCCTTGAGCCACTGCCTCGTGTGGCCTTGCTCCAGAAGAGCTGGTAAAACCACCTGGAGTAGGAGTAGCTCCAGAGACAGCTCACTCACTGGTGTGTCTGGACTGTTAAAAAAACACAACAACTACTACTATTATCATTATTATTATGAACATCATCTTTTATTATCATTATTTTTATTATTACTATTATTATAATAATAAACATTATTATTATTATTATGATCATTATTATTATTACAACATTATCAGTATTAGTACAACATGTATTATCTTTATTATTACTATAATCACTACTATAATTGTTGCTGTTATTGTTTTTAAATTTGAGATGCTGGAATGAAGAATTTTTGTTCAATTATTAACATGATTATTTTCACTTGAAATAGGAAGAAAATAATCGTTTATTTTCACTCGAAATAGGAATGATCCCTGAAGAAAATAATTGTTCATTTAGGGGAAGGAACATTTCTCAACCCAGTGTCAGAATAATCTCCAAGGAATGAAAGGCCAAATATTAGTCCGGCATATCTATTATCGCCTTCGTTACAAAACAGGGTCGTTAAACAGACACTATACACACTCAGCCAATGGACACATGGCACGGAATAAGATCATTGCTTACTTGCTCGTCACCATAAGCGTAACTTTGGGTTGTACCGGTGGTGATGATGACCACCCGCTTTTTGGCACAGTGCTGAAATTTTTTTGTGACAAGACAGCATTATTTCGGTTTGAACTTGAAGCAAGTTCAAGCAACAATAAACGGCAGTGTATTTTTGCACATTTAACTATCGCAATGCCGATAAATGCCTTCATGTTAGCTTATTAATTTATAGTTTTGTGTTACACAAACCGGTGATGTCATCCACCTTTTTGTAGTTGATCGTATCATATCAAGGGAATTGGTCACCATCACTTTTCGGGGCAAACTTACGCCCTTACTCACTATGATTATTTGATTATTAAAGAGGAGATATTGTTAGTGAGGATTTACCTGGAAAGCATGACGTGAAACGGCAAGAATAAGGGAAAGAGCTTCTGTATGACCTGGATTGGCAACCAGAGCATAACGAGAACTATCGTTCCGAAAACGACCATTGACGCCAGAAACCTTCGGATGTGACGATAAACAGGAAGATGGATCATCTATCCAACAGAAGATGACACTTAAATTACTTTGATCAGATCCCTAGCTGATCGACTGTTAATTATTTGCAACTTAATCACAAATATGTATACCTCTTAAATGAAAACTAATCTGTAGCAATCAGAAATTAACAGCACAAAAACTCAGATGAAACAAAATGGCTCTCAAGCACTTACAGAAAAGAGGCCAAGAAATTCTAGATGTTACTATGTATGTATGTTTGGTAAAATGTCCATATGTTTTGGTGACATATGGCATCAAAACATACATACATTTATAGTCTACAATGCTCTACATCTGCATGTTTTTATCACATATGTATGTATGCTTTGGTGACCTACATCTCCATTTTTTGCTCACTTGTATGTATATTTTGGTCATATCTGTATGTATGTACCGTACTTGGGTTTAGGTAACATTTACGTAATAAGCAAAAATCCTATTACAGTATTTACATCTGATTTCTTGTAATCAGCATCTCACAAGTAGATCTTTTGCCACTATTGGGCCCTCCCTATGGAATGCCCTTCCCTCCAAAAATGTGGTCTCTAAGAATATGTAAAATACTCATATTCAAAAATTTCCGACATGCGACTCATTTTGATCCCTCGGGTCACAAATATGTATGGCTCTTAAATGAACACTCCTCTATAGCAATAAGAAATTAACAGCACAAAGGCATGAAACAGAATGGTTTGCAAGTGCTAAGGCTGAGAAATTTTAGTTGTAAACGTAGTATGTATGTATGCTTCGAAAAAGTATGTCTGTATGTTTTGGTGGCATATTGCACCAGAAGATACATACATTCATCACCAAACATAAGATACATGTCACCAAAACATATATCCACAAGTTTTTATCATATATGTATGTATGTTTTGATCACAATATGTCTGTAACTCTGTATGTCTTGGTGATATATGTCTGCGCGTTTGGTGACATGTCAATTTTTTGTTGACACGTCTCTATGTTTTGGTGATATATGTCTGTATATTTTGGTGGTATATGTCTGTACGTTTTGGTGACATACGCACACAAGTACTTGTGTTTTGGTGACATATTTATGTAATAAAAAATCCTATTACATTACATCCCAGATTTCGTGTAATCAATATCTCAAATCAGCCTTGGCCTCTCGATAACACTGGCCTTCGACTACTTAGTCTCTCTCTAACAAAACCACAAAGAAGGTCGGGTCAAGACAACGACCCCAATTGCTGACCTCCTGAATGGGGTTGAAATCTGGGTCGTTGAGGTTACGCAGAAACCAGAGAACGCCCGGGCGTAGGACTTCTCGCAGCAGCAGGATAAACGAAGCAAAGTAGAAGATGTAGACCATTCCGACGAGCCAGTGGATGAACATGGAAGTGCCCGGCGCCACCTGGAAACTATGCTCACGGTCCTTCAGGGTGGCGTCAAACATGCTCTGGTAATCATAGAAACGGACACACACATGTTCACTCAGTCACCAGTATTATTCTGTTTACTTATAGTTAACCTTATACTTAACTTATATAAAGTATTGAAGCAGAGCTATATAAGAGCTACATGTATATAAATTTGCAATTACTATTATGATGAGTTATACAAGTTTCTGACCTTCTGGATATTGACCTCATTATGGCTTGTTTTTGTTGCACCTTGTTCATAAGACACAGGCAGGCCCGTAGCCAGAGTCAAATTCAAGACGAGGCAGATAGCTTTCATATCCTTACCTCAGTGCATATTTTAACAGATTTGGACTACTGGGACAAAGTCTACCCCGATTGTACTTTAATGTAAACTAACATCATTGGCATAACTAGGGGTTCGTGCGCCCAGGGCACAAGACTTTCCGGAAAATTTTCTCTTAGTTCCACCAAAATTTTAAAAGTTGACGACCGGGGGGGGGGTAGTCACGAAAAGTTGACGACCCGGGGGGGGTGGTTGTTAGTAGTAACGACACTTTCCTCAATTTTTTAGAACTGCACGCTAAAAAGCCCTGCTTACTGTTTACATGATATTTGTTTTAATTCATGTCGAACTACGACGAGGCATGCCTCGTTTTGAGAATTACGCCGAGGCACTTGCCTCTTACTGGCTACAGGCCTGGACACAGGCACTATAGAAGTTACTAGTAGTTATACTTAGTTGGGATATGGTAGCCGAGTGGTTAGAGCGCTCGACTTGCAACGCCGAGACATGATTACTGTGTAGGGACAGTCCTTCACTCACAGTTGCTCAGCGCCATCGACTTATAGTTCTTAGAGAGTGGAGCTTATTAAATGCATAATAATAATAATAATAATACTTGTACAATTACACTGTCGAATGCACAAGTGTAAGTTAAGTAAAGGAAGTTATGCTAAGGCAGGGCAAGATATATTGAGGCAAGACAATGATGCACAGTAAGCTATTGTAGGGTAGGGTAATCATATGGTAAGGCATTTTGGGCAGATAAGGTAGAGTATGGTACAAGAAAGTGAGCTAAAACAATGTAAGGTACAATATCGTAAGTTAAGGTTTGCTTTGAGGTAAATCTAATCCAATGACTTCATTTTATCATAGTCTAGATAACCTAATCGAATCCAATGATTTCTAAAGTATAGTTCACATAATGCACAATGCATAGCTTCAAGCAAAACTGCAGGGAGAAATCAATTTTATTTCAGCTCCGATGATACGCATGAACCGTTCTTCCTACCAGAGAACATATATCCAGCCACCAGCCGCAGATGAGAGGAAACAGTACGATCTCCATGACAACCAACAGTGAGACTTTGATTGCAATGTAGCACAGGCCAAGTATTCTCTTGGACCTAAATTCAATCAAACACAAATCAAACACAGGTTTCAATCACTGGCGAAAAATGCATAAAAATGAGACCAATTGTCTGTGGCACCACAAGTACTTGCTGCCAGGGAATTTGACATGACACATGAAGTAGTTGAAATCGTAGTTACGACAACTTCTGTAGCATCATCATTAGCAAGCTACTTCAAGGATGCTTTACACACATACACACTGTCAACTGTTAGCGCAAATGCTCATAGTTACGTAGCAAGTACATTTTTAACTGTTTTTAAAAAAACATAGAGGCTAAAATAGGCGTATATCCACGAGCTCAACAAATGCGACCGACCGCTAACACATACATGAAGCATCGATCATACGAAGAAAGGAAAGCCTACCGTTTAAAGTCGACTAGGTTTGTGGCGAAGTGGAGAAGCGCTAGAGACGAAGCGATGATCAGATAGCCCAATAACGTCGTCAGAAGACCTTCGAACTTTGTGGCGGAAATCTGTCAACAGTTAAATAAAACAACGGGAATTAAATCCAGGAAATGAATTTTAATTCACACTTACAAACTTATTTCAATTTGGCCTTCCTGTAGAGTTGTTTTCTGGTGCTTGATGATGCTAGAGGAACCTTTTATTAGCATTTGAAAACTGTTTTCTCACATGCATTTATGATGCTCAAGCTTCAGATAAGCCACAGATGTTATCTGGAAAACTACTGCATTAGTTTTACAGTACATGCACAAGTGCACACATACACAGAAATGTTACATCTAAACTATTTTAAAAGTAGTTTTGCTATCTCTGCTACCTTTAAATAGTAACTTTAGCTGTGCATGTATGTCACCGAAATATGCTGTTATAGTATTTTTTAAATACATATGTAATCGAATAATGTCATGCATATGTGTGCTTTTCAGGTGCAGATAAAGGCTACTTACTTACTTACACATAACCAAATACATAGATGAATGGATGCATGTGCATTGTGCAGATGCAGCAAATTCATACAACACTGTTAACTTATCCTGGGAATCAAAGAACATCGTAGTGATAAGACGTACCGCTTCTTGAGCCTTGAGGCCATTGACAGTGAATTGGCCAATGTGATATGGACAGAATGCTAACAACACAAACATCACATCCAACTGTAAATTATGCACATTTATAATTTCCACTATTTTTCATAATTCGTTTGTAAATATTACTTTCCATATGCCACTACTACAATAGCTGGTACTACCACAATAGCTGGTACTTCTCTTACAACTGCTGCTACTATCGTAATAATCCTGTACTGCTACAATTAAAAGTACTCTAACAATAACAGCGAGGACTTAATACGTGCTCGTAGTTTAAGTGACCACAAAGCTATAACTTAAGTTGCCATATTGGTTGTGTATATGAGAACTGCAGTGCTAGACACCGACATTTCCGCACCATCCGTATTCATGTGTGGCCTGGTTGACAAGCTGTATCGTAAGACATGTCCATCAATGATTTAGCACTAAGCATTCCACATTCTACTACTGTACATAAAACTACTGTTACAATTCAAACTATTGTTACAATTTTAACTACCAATAGGTCCAATAAGAAAGTTAACAACACTGTTCCTTCTATTATCTCATTTTGCAAATAATTTTGGAGGGAATCTTTCTCAGTAACCTTTTACTGTGAAGTGAATTCAGTAACTGGCATTTTAGATGTCTAATCAATTTGTCAAAATAATAATTGTTATTATTATCATTAACAGTATTTAACACAAAGAACACAATCAAAGGTTAAATTATAAATAGTATTATCAAAGCTAACATTTCAATTTCTTCTACATACCAAATAACATGATGAATAGCGTGTTCAAAGACACAACCCAGAATACGTGTTCCTAAGAAACAAAAACAATAATTATTATTAGTATTATATGAACATTTATAAATAATAATAATAATATCTTTTCTTTAATGAAGCGCCTGACAAACGCACTGTGCTGTACATTTACAAGTTATGACAATTAAACAATTCACAAGAACACAAATGACAGAAGACATATAAATCTTAACTACTAACAGAACAGACAGCCTGCTAATAGCAGCCTACAAACCAGGTCTGCCTACGGGATCGATCTCGGTACCTCTCACTCTCTATGCCAGTGTGTTATCCAATGCGCTATCGGGCACAAGTTAATATAACTAAATATGTGCTAGTAGCAGCTCAGCTTAGTCAGATGATGTGAACAGGTCAGTCTTTAACTTCTTCCAGAGGCTTTCAATAGAAAGTTCCGGAACACGGAGTTTGATGGGCAGCACATTCCAAACCGTTGGGCCAGTTCTTCTATATCTCACAATGGCCTTTTCAGACCACACCAAGCATAGCCCAAAGTAATGCCCATATGCAATCTAGAATGACCAGGAGCTTGATGCTGGCACACAGTCTCTCGCTAAGTACGGCGGCACCATTCCACGATTTATTGCCTTGGAGTTAGTAAATTTCTACCTGATCGTTACAGACTTATGTAGACGTCTAAGTATTATTATCATACATCGTATATGTATATAGACACTTACATTCAATGCCTTTAAGTGCTTTCAAAAGTAAATTTGATAGTTTTTTTATATAATCTCTGCTGCATTGCTGTTTCCACCTTGATTAACCCAGTCATAACAATTAATCAGCCCAAAACTAAATCATCTGGATGTAAGTAATTTCCATAGAATTCTTACCATGAAAAGAAGTGAACCGTCCAAGCCCAGTAACTACAACCAAATTAAACGGAAGTGTTTTCAGAAATTTTTCTTTACCAAGTGATCTATTACAACTTCTTCAAAAGAGCTTGGCACAAATTTCAAAAATAAAAAAACTTTGCTGAATGGTACCATCCATCCATTAACAGAGTTGACTCAGGTTGGCAAACTAACCATCAAGTAATCTTACACAGCACAGCATGAAATCTTTGTGAAACTTGGCTGGCAAAACATTTAAATATACAAGTAGGAAACCGATTGTGTCATGGTAGACAACTTTGCTGTATATAAAATGATAATTGGACTAAAGTGATTATGTACTGCTAGATTTGTTTTGTGAAGAATTTGGTACTTGGTGTGAATAAAAAGTGTTGAATTGTTGAATTGAATTGAAGTAGAAAGATACCAGGCATTTACCACATCTACCACCTTTCAAGATCCATGAAATATTTGGAATTTCAAATGGATTTTCACAACAGATAATGACAGTGGACTGCGGTTTGACCTCAAAGTGACCGTCGATTAAAGCCCTGTGCCTCATGACTAGTGTTGTTTTCGTTAACGATAACTAAAACGAAAACCTTCGTTAACGAAAACAAAAGGTTATAGTTAACTAAAACTAAAACTAAAACGAAAACTCGAAGAAAAACGATAACGAAATAAAAACTAAAACTAAACCAGTCAAAAACTAATAATAACGAAAACACATAACGAAAACCAAAACGAAAACACATAACGAAAACCTAGCATCTTAGGATATTCAATGTTTATGGATATTCGCGTTTTATAATCAGCACTTGGTTCGGTAATCTTCCGATCTTTGGACTTTTATAAGATTTCCTAACTAAATCTAGGTGGTAGACCTAAAACTAGTGGTGTATGGGACTGTTTTAAGTATCAATTAGAAACAGATTGTAGCGAGTCAATCCTTTTTGGTGCTAAAAGCTGTATGCGGGAAAAATATTGCCAGACTCGGCAAAATAACTAAAACTAATAATAACTAAAACCTCTAGCATGTGAAACTAATAATAACTAAAACTAAAACTTGGTGAAATAACTAAAACTAATAATAACTAAAACACCTAGCATGTAAAACTAATAATAACTAAAACTAAAACTCAAGGCAAAACTAAAACAACACTACTCATGACAGCAATGACTTAGATTAGAGATTAGATCAGCTTCGAGATTAGATTAGTTTTGACTCACTCTTTCCCAGGTTAATTCTTCCGCAGCCCTTTCCCATTCCATCGGATTCCAGTTGTTCTCATCTGAAACATCAATCCACAGACACTTAATAATAATAATATTTATTCTGTAATGAAGCGCCTGACAAACACACTGCGCTGTACATGTACATGTTATGACAATTAAACAAATCACAAGGACACAAATTACAGAAGACATAAATCAACAAAGTGCAGCTATGCAAGGCACAAGCTCATTGTACTTTTTGCTGCCATCTAGGGAATAAAGGCATGAGCAAAACCCAAGGGCCCTTATGGGAATCAAACCGAAAACTTCAGGCAAGAGCATTATCCTCTATACTATCCCTTCCCATACAAATACCAATAAAAACAATCCACAATAACCCATACCACATGAACCAATGAAGCCATTTAAACCAACCAAGCCATCGAGTTCTGAGCCAATTAGCCACAAGCGTATTACCGTTGTTTCCGGCGTTTCCGTTATCTTCGTTATCGGCATGTTCGTCGTCTGCGTCGTCATCATCGCCATCGGCTGCTGCATCGACGTTGACTCCATCGGCAACCACTGGCTCTGGTATGACCTCGTTGACCTCGGCTGCACCAGCTGCTGCCCCTGCGTTGTTGGCAGCTGCATTGGCATTCTGCAACAAGAACAACGCAAGTAGAAACATCATAAAAAACATCATTACTACTAACATTTATTTATTGTACTTAAACTGCTGTATTTATTATTTAATATTATTTTAAGACCCAAGGTAAATATGATACTTCAGGAGTTGAAAAATTCTCCACATTATCACTATAATTACCATGATTATTAAAATTATTGATATTCACCCGGGATAAAAATGGTCCCTCAAATACCACCATTAAGAAAAGAACATTTAACATACCTTTCAAACGTAAGAAAATAAATAATATACTCTAATCAATATACTCAAATCTATGACTTCACAAGAAATCAATAGCTGATTAGTGTTGTGAAAAAGAATGAAAAACCCAAATGAATCCATGCTAATCCAATCAAAATAATCACAAGCGCCGACCTGTGGAGCATTGGGGGCTGCGTGTAGGTCCTGTTCCAGCCAGTCGGGTCCTCCACCGTGAAGGATCTGTTCCCGCAGCCAGACAAGACTAATGAAAGTACACAGAGTGCACGTCACAACGAAACAGCCTTGAAAGCAGTCGGATAGAAGGTTCTCTCTGAAAGAAGACAAATAAACTCATCAGATCACAGCCACCTTGTCACCTTGTGCTGTCAGTTCTTGGAACTTTAGCGACCTTCATGATCAAGCCTCTCCATTTCCTTCTGTCCGCCGTCGCATCTCTCAGTTCTGCCAAATTCATTCCAGTTGTTTCATGTATCTCGTCCATCCACTTTTTCCTTGGTCGTCCTTGTTTTCTCCTTCCCTCTCCATATGCTAACATCATTTCCTTTTCCAGTCCATCTGATCGCATGACATGACCAAAGAACCTCAACTTTGCTCTTAGCACGGTTTGTTGTAGTGTCTCTTCCTTCTCAATTCCAATACTCCATCGCACCCAATCATTGGTCTTTTTCTCTTTCCATGATATTCTCTGCATCTTCCTCCATATCCACATTTCGCATGCGTTAATCTTTTTTTTTTTTTTTTAACATACCTTTCAAACTACTACAGCAGTGTATAATAAGAAGAGCAATTCCATCAGAGCCAGCCATGGGTATGAATTGTAAGCAAGTAAGTAAATTCTTTACTGAACACTACTGGGATATATCAGAACACGTTTGAATTTGGCTCTGTAGCACAGCCTCCAAGGGTAACATCATCATCAGTTCATAACACCAGCCATTTGGCGGCGATGGGTACGAATAAATTGTCTCCGTTGTCCTCGGTCATTTATCATATACTAGCAGTTTTTACCCGGCGTTCGCCCGGGTTTTTCCCAGACGTAATATGTAACGGCTGCAAATAAAGGCTATTTACTTACTTACTATATTTGATGATAGGCCTATATCTGAGCGGAAACGACATTTAGAGGTGAAAGTAGTTGCTTTGCCCGTGTACTGCACGGGTTATCTCTACGCTACCTTAGGCTATATAGGCTTATTATTTATTCCCAGGGCTAAATAATTATAATAGACTAAGCTCGGTCGTTTTTCTATAGCCTATTTTCTATTATCGACGTAGGCTATTATTTGTTCCCCGGGCTAAATATAATAGACGAAGTTCGGCCGTTATTGCGATTGTAATTTTTCGGAGCGACCCGCGTCTTTTAACGAAAGCGCCTGATTTGAAAATTAAGTATGCGTGACGTAAGATTACATAATTAGCATGCGTGACGTGGACAAATGGCCATAGGCCTACCATGGCCTGTATAATTAAAATAAACTCGTCAAAACAGTTGGAAATAATGTAAAATGTCCATATATCGGCGTTTAAATAAAATTGCGAACTGAAAATAGTCGCGTTGACCTAGACGTTGCGTAAAAATGTTTTGTAAATATTTTCAAATCGCTAAACCGTTCCGTTTCGGAGCCTTTAGCCGGACACGCAAACATACATACGGAAGGACATCGTAAACAGACTAAGACTTATAGTAATAGATAAATTATTCTATTAGTGTTAGTCCAAGTGATGTCATATCCTCATTTACAGGTACATTATCTATCCAGTGTAGTCTTGGTCTGCCTTTGTTTCTTTTTAATTCAAATCTTGCATGTAGTGCATTATGTGGGATTTGGTCAACTGGTATTTTATATCCGAGTGCTAAATAACTTTTCTATGTCACAAAGGATTAGATAATTAATAGAAGCAACAGAGCGATACGTACGTTGAAAGCATGTCCAGAGGTAACGTCAGCAGAGAGCTAACTGATCCAGTGAACAGACATCGATAGATTCTACCTAGAATCCAAAGGAAAAGCCCAGATATAAGAAAAACAAAGAACAGAATACTTTACTTCTTACATGTAGATATTTATAATGCAGCTTTTTAAATCGTAGCATAATCTCAAGATTTTACTCTGCACAAAGAAAACCAAATCGTGGGAAACAGTTTATTCAAAGGCAATCAGTCAAAACAAAAGCGATACACAAGTAAGGTCAAGGTCACTTTCCAGATCACGATCAATACAGTCAGCTAGGCGGACAGTACGATGGCTATGGTGGATGTTGTTTAGAACAAGAGAGGCAGGAGGAAGAGGATGGTTCAGGATAGGATTTGTGGAAGAGGAGTATTTTCAGATCTTTTTTGGATATCTAAAGGCAGCCTTTCTCTCAGCATTTGCAGCATATAATGCAAAACCACAACAATGCACAACTAGTTCAAACTGGAGCCAAATATAAACATTGCATCAACATTGCAAGCTGGTACTAAGAGACAGATAGATGCATCAACAGAACTGTAAAATGATATATTTATAAGGTGTGTAAACTGTCTACACAACATACAAGGCTAGTCACATACAAGTCACATGATAACTTATGTCAAGTATAAACATAAGGAGGCTCTGATGTCCCAGAGTTCATGGAAAACTTACAAGCGGTAAGCGGAACGATGCCAAGCCAGGCGATGGCGACAAGAGTGTAGTGAAGCCAGAAGCGAACGGCTCTTCCAACGCTTCTCAGCAGACCACTCATGATGTCCTGTAATGGCAACCGCTTTGGCATGTCTGGAGCATAGACTGAAACATCAACAGAAGTCGGTTTACGGGTGAGAAGAAAACCTTGCAAATTTCACTATTTCTCCTGGTTTTCAAGTATTACATGGCTACCTAACTGCATCTTCCCCTGGTGGCTGACTATCCGTGCCTCAGATTCACATTTCAGTGTGACCGTGCGCAAGTTACAAATTTAATTAATAATAATAATAAAGTTGTAACAATGTCTGTAATGTAATGTAAGTGGCATTCATTGTCGATCGTTAAACATTATCTCAAAATTTCCCGAGGGATGGCACACTGAGTTAGCTCACTGAATGTATACTCACTTGGGGTGAATGTATAACGATGTTTGCACAGCTCACAGTATTCTTTCTTGCTGTATTTGAGCCACTGGACTAGGCTAGAAAACAAACACAACCATAGTTCACATTGGCACAAAACAAAACAACCCAACTGAATTCAAACTCCAATCTTATCTAATGACTTCTGTACTGTCCATGTCATTAACAGAAGAGTGGCAAGTTGAAATACTGTCTGTCCTGGTTGGGACTTTAAATTCTAACCTCTTGGTTCACAGTCCACTGAGTCCAGTGTGATAACCCCTCAAAAATCACTACATGAGTTTTAGATTCACTGGTCAATAGACAGACAGATTAACTGAATGACTGAATAACTGTGTAATGACTTATTTATTATTCATTTATTAAGGAAATTTAGTAGTGAGTCTCCTCTCAGCGTGTGCCCAATCCATTTCCTTTGCCTCTCTCTTATTGTGCGTATAAGGACTCTTTCTTCTCCAATTATTCCCAACACTAAGAACGGTCATTGAAGGAAAAATGGAGGGGAGGAAGACAAGACAGATGATGCTGGATTGGATGATGACAAACGATTACAAGAAGCTGAAAGAAGAGGCCCAACAAAGAGAGGATTGGCGACGTTGGACATTTGAACCTGCCTAAGAGGCAGAGAACCACAAGAAGAAGGAAATTTATAATTATATAGCACCACTCAAGAACTAATCAGTACAATGTAGTGTACTAATCAGTTACGATGTAATGTATATCAGAGTCACTCCCTGCACATAACAAACGAAGATATTACATCAGTTAGCAAAACAATGCACAGTAAGCTGGAAGAGTCATCAGTGGCTGGCCCACGTACAGGAAACAGCCAAAGGATTCCCATCGACTTACCATTCTTGATGTATGTATTTGATGCTTCCTGTACACACACAGGGATGATAGAGAGGCTTTTCATGTGACCCCTCAGAGCGGCAAACTCGACACATGTCTAAGAATCACATAAACAACAACAAGCACATTATGGAAATTCCCGCACCCAAGCCAGCTAGCTAAACTAAAAGAATTAGCTAATTCACAAGCACAGACTTGAAGACATGGATGCGCAGCAAATCCCCAAACCAAAATCCCTTTTAGAAACTAAATTTCAACCGGATTGCCAAAATCTATTTCCTAAGTGAAAAAAAATCATCCCTGAAAATGTAACTTTTGGGATATCTTTCAAATATACTATTTCTGAAGACTGGCCATTTAGTCTATACTAATTTTTGGGATTTTAAATGCTTCCAAGGGAGAAAATTTGCATTCAGGAATTGGGTCAATTTTGCACTTTCATCATATTTAGTGATTCTAGTAGACACCAAGACATTACAAGCCAGCTAGATAACATTACTATTTACTATTAGTTTCAAGTGAACATAAGTAATTCAGCCAGCAAAGAATACAGAATGCTTTAAATACATTAATGAATAAACTGGAAGAGACTTTCGATAACCTGAGCACTTCTAGGCATCAATCACAGGTTATTTCTAAATAAAATTTATGCTCATGCAGAAATCTTAGGTTAAATTATAAGTCGACAACCAGAGACACAAGAATCAATATGGAGCAAATAAGTTCTTATATGGCATTTATGCTAATCGGGTTACTAGCGTAAATCCAAAGTTCATTCATGCCGAAAGACAGCTGGGTCAGGCAACTATCTGGTTCAATAATGGGTGCTCAATCAATACAAGCAGACTAGAGGCTGTATAATGCGAAGTGAACGGTGAGAACTGTTCAAAATAATTTCCGTCGACGTCAACTGCCTTTGTTGCCGTAAGATGTCGTTAAACTCTTGTCCCATTCATACAAGCAGACTGTCCATACAATTCATTCAAACATTCATACAAGCAGACTGTTACTGGAGAGACTTCTGGGCAACGTTTACTGAGGATGGGTCGCTTGCCTGTTTCAGTATGCCGACATTTAAATTATGTCATATTAGCTTTCAACTGATTATTCCTTTAAATTCCTTACAGTATCGGGGGCTGAAGGATATAGTGTGTAAGCTTACTGGCATCGTGAGGGTCGGTGGGGTCAACCCGAATCCCCGAAACCTGAATCCCCGAAAACGCTGAAAATACACAAAAGCCGATTTCCTTAAAACAGTTTTCTATAAAGCGGGCGAACTCCCAAGAGTTAAATTGTAAACATGACATGTACACATAGCATGGCATTGATGTATATCGATGTACTGCCTATTCACGTTTATTTCTTAAATATATTCATTCAAGTCGGACTTAGAAAATAATTTCGGGGATCCGGCCGAAATTCATTTCGGGGATTCGGCCCGCACCCGGGTCGGTAAAGGTCAGGTTAATGTCGTCATAATAAAGCCTTGTACCGTCCGGCGTCCGCGCAGCATGCCCAAAGATACTGTATAATCGTTCAGACCCCGATACTATAAGTTTGCCACCATCTGGTTCAATAATAGGCACTCAATCAATACAAAACAGACTGTTACTTGAGAGGCGCCTGGGCAACGTTTACAGAATAATAATAATAATACTAAGCGCCTGACAAACGCACTGCGCTGTACATGTTATGCAATTTAAATCTTAACTACTAACAGAACAGACAGCCTGCAATACAACGGCGCTAATAGCAGCCTACAAAGCATATCAACGGGGGCTCGAACTCGGTACCTCTCGGTCCGACATTTATCCAATCATGCCCCCCCCCAGAGGACATGCCTTGTTCAGTATGCCGACATTTAAATCGTGTCACATTCAGTTCTCAACTGCTGACTCCTTTAAATTCCTATTCGATTGCCCAAATAGAGTTGGATAACCCCTGGTTACGATAACCTTCGCCCCCATTCCCATATAATGCGTTAAAACCCAAAATACTGACCAGATTGTCTGTCGTCCATCTTGTATCCTTCACTATCGAAGTCGTCACAAATAAATTAAACCGATCTTTTAATCGGACGCTGAGTCCAACTAAACACCGTACGATATTAAGTTCGCTTCTTTTATTAACGTTAATTTAGTTTTATTAAACTACGACAAACTGTTATCAGCCATTTTCCATAATTGTTATTTTATCTGCCCTTAAACAAAATGGCTCACAATCTGACAGCTATTTACTTGGTGCTTATATAGCGCCATTGTTTTGACAAGTAAATAGAACGCAAAATCCCGTTCCACAATTTGACCCGTTAGTTTTTGTCATAGCAGGATATTTGTGTTAATTGCCTCATTTTGCCTCAAATATGCAGAATTTCATACGCATTTAATCAGGCAAATATGAAACAAAAACTCATAGACTTTACGGTAGCCCTTTAACATTAACGTCTGCACTTACCTATATTTTTGTAGGATATAATATTATAGGATATATGGTTCTGACTTTTTAAAGTAGGCCTTCCTAAAATTGTGTAGGTTGCGCAGCAGCAAATAATTGGAATATCAAACATGAATATGGAAAATAAACGTAAGCCTACGCTTGCAGACTCAGATCGCATACGGTGGATTGAATGCATAATAATTCATAATAATTATTTTTAGTGAGAATGGGAATTTCCTCTGACGGTCAATTCCTTTGTGGTGCATTTCCGAGTCATTAAGTCGATTCCTTCCCAGATTATGAACCCAGAAGGTCATGGTAAATCCCGCGGAGTGAACCATGCGCAGCACGTACGTAGCCTATACACATACAGTACATAAACGCCGGGACCTTAAATGGCGCGGCCTCCATTAAATGGAGGCAGAGCAGTCGCTATATGACGGGTTTCGTTGAAGACAGTAAGCTCGGAGCCTTGGAAGGCAGAGGACCGGATGAACTCTGGTCTTTCCGGCAACCGGACTAGCGAACGGACCTCCACTGGACATCGACCTCCGGACAACCGCTCTGATACGACGCCGCGCTCGTGAATAAGCTGTATGGTGCCCTGCGTTTAGCTTAAGCCAGAGTAGCGTTTTAGAAATGTGGAGTTTACGGTTACGATTAAGGGCAGCTGTGGTGAAGGATCTCCCTCTGTCGATTCATTGAAAAAATTGCCAGGCTCGATGCCGTATACACGTCTATATAAAATTTCGGAGTTCCATAGAGCCAGCATGCCCATATCGAGCCCATATGGGTCCATATTTCAGAGATTAATTTCTCGGATCTTTACTGCGGGTGGCTCGGTCGCATTATAAACGTGTGAGTACAATACAACACACAATACATGCACATCACAAATACAACTGGGGCGCTAAGAAGAATGGTGGTGTACTGGGGTATGTTCGGTGCCTTGGGGAAGAGAAACAGCGAGCAGCTGGATGGGTTGCGGGTTCGAATCCACCTCAAAGTCGCCGCGTAGGGACCCTGGGCAAGTCCTTCACATGATAAGAAGGCAATTGCTCATGCGCTTCGGCGTGAAACTCCGATTCAGCGTCCGCGCAGTAGTCGGGAGCGCCTCTGAACAGGGCAATCTGGTAGGGGGCGCTATAACAAGTGTTCAAATACAATACAATACAATACAATACAATATGTAATGCCCATGGAAATGCTGGCAAGGACCTCTAAGCCTATGGCGTACTCAGTAACGTTTGCCGGAGGAGCCGGGAGGACTACAGTCCAAGGCCAGCAAGAAAAATGTGTGCCAGCCGTTGTCAACGGGATAGTCAGACTGACAAAGTCCATGCATATTATATTATAGCTTAAGTCAGACGACTTAATACTGATTCAAAGAACACAAGTAGCATCGATTTCAGAGTCACGTTAATTTTATGTGTACTGCAAAATCAACGAGGTTCTGGCGAGGTTCGAACTCGCGACCTTCTGCGTGTAAAGCAGACGTGATAACCACTACACCACAGAACCATCACGTTAGACATCGGTCTTGTTCATACATAGATAGGTTATTATATCTATGGTCTAGTTCAATGCTAGATGATAAGAAGCGATTTACAATAATTATTTTCTCAGTCATTGAATATCGACATGGCATCTCTAAATCTAATCAAAAGCTCGAGATTTCTACAGTGCCCACAAAAACAAAATTGCGGGAACCATGCAGCTTATTCACAGACGCTCAGTCAAAACAAAATCTATAGACAGGACGTAGGCTATGGTCAGAATCCGGATCAGGTTTAGATTTAAAAAAAATGAAGTGGCAGGCAGGCAGGCAGACAGGCAGGCAGGCAGGCAGGCAGGCAGGCTCTGTCTGTCTGTCTGCCTCTCTGTCTCTATGTCTGTCTCTTTCTCTCTGTCTTTCTCTGTCTCTGTCAGTTGTCTCTGCAGTAGCGTCCATGTCTCTCTCTCCCTCTCTCTGTCTCCCCAGTCCCCACACCTAGGCAAATTAATGTCGGGCCAAGTAAACAGCCCTGCCTGTCAGCTACAAGTTGCCGTCACACACTGAACACTACCATGGGCGTCCGCAGGAATTTCTGTAGGGGAGCAAAGTTCTAAATTGTTGGCTCGGTGACTAACGAGGATGCCGAAAGCAACAGATCGCGTCACCATCGGCGCTTGCTCCCGCGATTAAGGGGGGGGGCCTTTTAAATCGTTGGCACGGGGGATCCCAACAAGCCGCCAGCGCTGTTGGAAGCATTTGACATGATATCGGGTCTGTTCTTAGCGTTCTGGGATCTCGTTTCAGCTATAGGCCTACCTGAACGTTTATTTCAAAAACAGAACTGTTAAAAATTTCAACGTTTTTATATAATATTATTTTAATTTTTAATGTTATCTTGACTAGTTTGAATAAAAATTAAAATGTGAACAAATCTTATAGGCCTAAGCCATTCATTGTTAAAAACTAAGACAATTAAATTTTTTATGACTGAAGTCTGATTGCAAAATTCTAAGGAGCAAATTAAACTGTTACCCGTGCGGAAGACCATGGACGCTACTACTGTAATAAATTTACGAGATGTGTAAACTGGGGATGAGCCGATGGCATTTTTTTCCGATTTCCGATTAGTTGGCCTGCTTTTTTCGCAGATTCCTATCCGATTCATGTTTACTTGCAGATATATATATAGGTATGTGTATATATATATATATATATATATAATATTAAAGATAAACCATTAAACCAAACCAAGGAAATGTAACGTATATTGTATAATAACTAAAGAATAAGAAAATCCAATCTTAAAATATTAAATGGCATTGGCACGGACTTTCAATGATAATTAAAGATTACAGATTACCGCGGGAGGTCGCCAAAACAGGTTACTATTTCTGTATTAATGAAAGAAGAAATTGTTTTTGGTAAAAAATGATTTTTTGTTAATCGGTTTTTAAGGCCTGGCATCGCCGATTCCGATTAATACCGATTAATGCAAAATCCGGCCCGAACCGATTACCCGGCCCATCCCTACTATAGACACTCTTTCCTCTGCACGTCACCTGTCAAAACATTTCCAACAATCCTTAATGATCCTGGACCAAACTGTGACCACAGCTACCATTATAACCGCTTTCAATCTTAGCAGCATGTCGTTTTCTCAGCCTGGTCTATGGATAAAATTGATCTGGAACGAAAACTGACCAGCCAACTGGGTAATTGTGGACTTGCTTTTAAAATACAGCTGCATTGTATAAACTCAGGCGCTATATAAATCTGATTACAACAGAATTGCTTAGAGCTGTATACGTACATACGTACATGCAACACCTACGGAACCTCTTCCTAAGAAATGGCATTGGTAGAATACGAAATAATGGCGGGCAAAACTCGATTACGACAGCAGTACTTCATCATTTCATTAATACAATCATCAGCTCTAACAAACTAACAGATAACAATATTTTATCAATTTAAAATATTCCATTTTACGTTTAAAAATTTAACAAACCGCTTAAAACACACGAAATACAAAGACCTGTTCGCAACCAGAGTACCACAATCGCTCTGCATAATATTCATCCATTTTCTTGCAGCTAAAACTACAGTTGCGGTAACATTCGAAACAGGCAAACCACAGCATGCATTACACAGAAAGTGTAAGAAAAGTATGCCTTAGTAATGCTTACACTATTTACTACATACTCAGTATAGTACATGATGGACTGCTGTAAACGTAGCACATTTTATACGCAGTACAACTTATTACGGTAAATTACACTCGATTACGTTATGCGTACAAGAAAGCATATTACATAACGAGCGTACACACTATACTTCTGTACACGAATATATAATACAGCATTAACCATTACGTAGATAGTCGAGTAGTACTAATACATTGTAAACCAGTAAACGTACTACAGTGACAACGCATTACATTCTTACTACTATGTATTATTAAGCGCCACTATCTAACAACCAAGCATCAATCGATAGCACTGAGCAATTGAAGGACTTGATCAAGGTCCCTACGCAGTAACCGTCTCAGAGGAGGAGGCTCAAACCCGTACTCTCCATGTTACAAGGCAAGCACTCTAACCAATCGGCTACGTGTCCCATAGTGCTCACAAATATCGAAGTTCCGAAAGCGGTTTCATCCTATACAGCAAGTTTAGTTGTAAGTAAACATTTGGCTAATTCTGTAATTTCACATCAACAAACAGTTCGAAACTTATTAGTAAATGAATCAGTGAAACTTGATTAAACGCTAAAAACGTAGCAACTGAGAAGACAAACGCTGAAACAGAAATCAACAGAACTAATACGTTCCTGATCGCAGGAAAGAAATGTTGCCAATAAACACTTTAACAACTGATTGAACCAAGCCAAGCACTCCACCGCGTTAATCAAAATTGATCAACAATCCCATTTCGTCCATGATTTAAAAACTTCCACCGATCAATAAAAGTTTTATACGCGATTTAAAACAAACGGATCAACGTTAACCAAAACGGTTCTATGCTTGATTGAAAAAATTGACCCAATACCGGTGAAAATCAACCCATACCTTGATTTTAAAAACGTCAACGCTCTCGATAGAACACTATCAACAAGCAATAAGCAATCAACTACTGGTTGAAAACCCGTCACCAATCAAAAAATTAGTCACAGACAACAACATCCATTGAAAAATGTGGACAACAGACATGAACAAGCAACCACAGCCTCATATGCAGAAGCCCATATGGTGAGAAATTCTGAGAATGCACCCCGTATAAGCTCTCATATGTAGGACATATGATGCCATACGGGATTGCTGTCATATTATGATGCTGCTGTTTGTACAGGTTCCACAGACTAAACTGAAGCACACAACCCAGAACTCTACACTGTCTAGTACGGGCTCACATGGCCACAATAATGTCTAACAGCAGATATTAGAACTTCAACAGCAGATATTAGTACTTCTACAGATTAATGTCTAGTACGAGCTCACATGGCCACATTAATGGTTAACAGCAGACATCAGTGAGGGTGTAATTTTTAAGGAGGGGGCTACTTCATCATATCTGGTTCAGAAATGCTTTACACACTCTTCTCCTACAGGCAACCAGAAATAAACCCCTGATCTAGAACGCTGAAATTCTCTGCTAACAGAGGGTAGAACCCCTTTTGTTCCTAACCTAAAACTTGCCTCTTCCAGTCTGTTTGTGTTTCTTAATGTTTCTTGTTGCCCGGTTTCATAGCACACTCTGAACTTTGCAAGGATGGTATTATCAACATCCAGTTGTATTTTATTGCGGCTAAAGCCAGAAAGTGCATTTCAGTTCTCACGACATACCTAGTTGCACCTATCACTTTTCAGAGGTACTATCAGCATGAAAGCCACGCTGAACCAGATTCTTAATGGATGACTGGGCTTTGTAGTCAGACAATTTTCAGCACAACAGAGAAAATCAGATTCATTTACATAACGCACTTATTGCATGGATATCAAAATGAACAGAACTAATCTATTCCTGATCGCAGGAATTATAAAAGTAAGTACATCAAAATAGGAGGCCTAGAAATCGCCTCACAACTTCTTCAGTAGCTCTGATACGCTACAGTCCAACCTGCATAAACCTTCCTACTTCCACAGTAGCTTGGAGGGGCAGAAGTTGTGATTTCTGCAGGCTGTTCTTTCCTACGACATTCAAATCCAAAATTTCATACGAGAATGTTCATTTCCCAACAGGGATTCCTGCCAAGACCAATATTATGGATACATAAAGACAAGCAGAAACAACGGAGTTTAATGGAAACAATACACACAACTGTTAATCAGACATCACATAAACAATTCTGTTACTCAATCACATGATTAAAATTATCAACATGTTAAAAAAACCAAAGTACCATCGTCAACTCGTCAAACAAAACCACAAAGCAACTGAAGCCAGAGTTCAATGATTAAGGGGTAATATAATACACACTTTCTACAGAACTTCCCCATATAAAGGTATATTAGAAACCTATCATAAAGCTGCCAGTGATAGCCATATCAATAACTGCATCTTGATACATTTGTGCGTGTTTCAATTTAAGGAGGCACTCGTACTAAAGATGAGTGCATCTGAGATTAAACGCAGTTCAACAATGCCTATATTCATTTCACAGGACGGATTTGAACCCAAATCGCTGGGGCAAAAAGCCGACACACTAACCACTTGGCTATACACATTCAAACTCTGCAACAAGCTTGCGTTTACACAAGATCATTAACGAAAGCTGAGTTAACTTGAAATTGACATCTACCAGATCGCATAATAAAGGAATTCATGTTTGACGGCACACTTTAAAAAGCAGTTCCCGTGTACCTACCCGAAGAAGAAAGTTATTAACACAAAGAATTAAGCTTAAAAATCTTTCACATGCAAGCGTTATCGTTACCGCTACCCGGAGTCAGCTGCCTCAAGCGCCCTCTAGCTGCTGCCGTTTGCCTGTCGATCGTGCATAAGCTCTTCCAGCCGCTTCGTAAGGCCGCTCGGGCTTGCCGTCGTCATCAGCCGCTTCGGAGGGCAGTCTGCGACGCCCTCGTCCACCAGGGGCAGCCTCTTGGCGACTGCGTTGGAACCGTTGTCTTTCAATCGAATCATGTTGTTAATGGCTCGCAGGTCCTACAAAAAAACAACAGAGAATGTGGTGATGATGTAATATAATCGACCATGTAACACTTTAATGACAAGCTGCACTGGTTTTCCATTTGCTTTTAGTATATTCTCGTTTGTTAGTGTTAGTTAGCGCCTGTTCATTAACATTGAAAATAAGAATAAAGCTACAATTTATGTATGCAAGTATGTTTGTATATATGTATGTATGTAATTATGTATGTATGTACGACATGTGTATGTATGTATGTACTTGATCATTTGTAAAGCACATTTTAAGACCTCACAAGGTTTTAAAACGCTTATCATTGCAATCTAACGGATTTGAAAAGGTGCGTCTTAAGAAGGCTTGAAAAAGTTTCTTGAAACGCACTGTCATTCAACTACACATTTATGTAGCTGCAGTTCACAAATACAGAATAGGAATTATACCAAGTCTAAACATTTTATTTGTCAAGCACAGTCAGCTCCGTCACTGAAAGTCGGACACTAACCCTGGCTGGACTTCGGTTGAAGCAGTAGAGTAAACCAGTCTGTGGGGTGACGAGCGGGGTCCCAGCCTTGTGCGGGGAAACATACAACGAATGGTTGTTGGAAATCTTGCGGGGCGAAGAGCAGTGACTGCGTACAACGGGCAACGGAGACAGGATTGGCTTATCGACCTACACAACAAGCAACATACAACCGAAAATAAGCAACTTACAACCGAAAATAAGCAACATACAACCGAAAATAAGCAACATACAACCGAAAATAAGCAACTTACAACCGAAAATAAGCAACATACAACCGAAAATAAGCAACGCACTGCTGAAAATAAGCCATATACAACCGAAAATAATCAGAATAAATTTCAATGATTTTTTATTTTCATCTGTCAAGTCTGGAGGATATTTCTACCTTGGATAAGAAAACAAATAATATAAAAATCCACTGCAATATAGCAAAACCATGGCATCACTGAAAACTAGCCATTGTAGACCAATCATCTCTCTAATACCATTTTTGGGTCACATCACTGAAACATACCAGTACTCTTATGGGTGATAACAACCACAATATTAATAATCATAACAGTAGTAGCATTTACATTTACTAATACTAATAATAAAACTAATAAAAAATACTAATAATAACAATATTAATTATGGAAACAGGGAACTGAAGGAAAATCAAGACATCAAACAATAAAATTCCAATTTTTAAAAGACTAATACCCGGTAGATATTTTCATGTTTTGCTAGTAAAGTTTCACTCATTCATTCAACTTTTCTAGCACCTCACAGTTCACTTAAGTTCAATGAAATTTAAGAAATGAGAAAACTAAGTGACTACCAAATCTTGTGTATATTTTTGATATTTGGGTCATTCCACGTAAAAATCATCCAACATTATACACAACACCACCTCAGACTTCCTTACAGATCTCCCACTTAAAGGCAGATAAAAAATTAAAAACTCTGAAACATGGAGACAGTGTTGTGTAAAATTACTGTCCTTTCTTTGCTTTACGTGAATCAGAATAATCCAACTTTTGTCTTACCCCGTCCTTCACGTTCTGAGTTGAAAACTTCAAAGCATAGTTCTTAATCTGATTCACGTATATCTGAAAACAGTTTGGTAAGAACATCCATATACTATGACAAAAATTACAGTGCTAGGCAACTACACGTATCGAATCACTTCTCAAGTGATTAGATTTTTTTCTCTACCCTGTAAAGGACAAGTATGGTAAAGTAGTCAACCAATCACGGATGGTGCTGCCACCTATTAAAGGATATCGCGCCTTCTTGAGATTACATCATTTTCCAAAGTCCACTGTACAAAATCAAACGACGTCCACAGCATGATTATCATAAAGCCAAACAAAAGCGTAACCAGGAAACAATTTCGGGGTTTACAATTTCGGGGTTTACAATTTCGGGGTTTACAATTTCGGGGTTTACAATTTCGGGGTTTACAATTTCGGGGTTTACAATTTCGGGGTTTACAATTTCGTGCCAGGTTTCCATTGGACATAGTCGCAGAGTAGAAAAAATTTATGGACCTTAGGCAAGTCCTTCACTTCCAACTGCTCAGCACCATCTCGTCAGATTCTTGGTCGTTAGTTAATGGCGCTTAATAAACACACAACAATAAACGAAGAGACAATTGACTCATGCCTTGTGCATTATCACAACGGCACAATAGAAATAGTTGGCATCAGTTCAAGTAAATTTATATGGTGTATTATCTCGGATGTTACAAAGGCACGTCACCAACTGGAGTCATTCTCACCATGTTGTAGAACTTGATCAGATCGCCACGGTCTTCGCCTCGATCGTCGAACTGGAACGTGTTCGCCGTTCCCGCGAGTCGAGTTGGAGTCGGAGGTTGGCTGCCCGGCTGAGAGATGGGCAGGGTGCTCGACGACCGGATTGAACTGAGATCTGAAACAAAATTACCAATGTAACGTCAGGTGATAAAGCTGCTTGGTTTCATCAATAAAATAATAATAATAATAATCGTTTATTAATTCAAACTGACAAGTATGCAGTACGATTACATGATTACATGCTAACTGATAAAATATTTTCGTTTGTAATGACACTAACATCAAAATAGGCTGGCACAGAGAGCGCCTCTGAGATATCCTGAAGGGGCGCTATATAAATGTTCAATTACATACAGAATACAGCGACTTGAATCCCCAGATGTCTGGGGTTGGCAGTCCAGTACTCTAACCGCTAGACAATACGAGAACTCTTCTCTATAGAGGCATTCATCATAATGGTCTTACATTTACCTTCAGCGCTGCTAAGCACTCAAAGCACAACTGTTGAAGCCTTGTCAGTTGATAATAGATCTATATAAGTATAAGACAAATTAAACACTGTCATTTACTGTTTTCTCTTTCCTTTCGACCTTTCCGCTCGACAACCGCTGGCGATCCGGAGCGATTTCCTTCGTTCCGGCTTCCGCTGCTGCTTCCACCCGATTCGTACCTCTGTCGGCTTCCAAGAAGAACACTCCGGTAGACCTGTGGAAAGCAAGGACAGAGAATGAAGCAAACGAAACACCTGCTGGTCTACCAGGTATCATGGTAAAACAGAGTACTGTCCATCTGGCTACAACAACCTTCCTTTAAATAAGTACACTGCATGCAAGATTTGAAGGAAAAAGAAACAAAGGCAGACCAAGACAATGCTGAATAGACAACATAAATTGAGGACATAACATCACGTGGACTAACACTAAGGGGAGCAATGGACTTGACAAAAGACTGAGGACAATGGAGATCATTTATTCATACCCATCCCAACCTAAATGGCTGGCATCAGGAACTGATAATGATGATGATGATGATGACTGATTCAAATGGTTAAGTTCAACACACATTTTCTGGCTACCTAAAGTGGCACATGCTTAGATCAATCATATAGCCATGCAAAGTATTTAGGACGGCGCTTGACGGATCCGCATTACAGATGCTAAATAAATGTTTTCTCACATTACACTGCATACCAGATAGAGGTCATTTAGTACATATCATGCAGAGGTCATTTAGTACACATCATGCAGAGGTTATTTAACAGAAGGCAAATGACAGATATTTAAAGTAACTCCGAGAAACTGACATGACTTTCCGCCTGCGGTTGAAGTCGATAGCATTTCATGATGTCCTGGAATGACCGATCCTTTTCCGTTACCTGAACACAATCAACGTAAAACATACTCAGACGTTTAACATGTAACGCTTGTGACAAATAATCTGTAGAGCTGTATCAAATAGCATTTCTTATTATTATTCAGCAGAATACGAATAGTTGGCCACACTATTTTGTGAATACAAATAGTACGTAATGACAGAGTGAGGCATAAGTAAAAACTAGACACAGGTACATGCATTTGAAAATGTTTAAAAATATAACTAATTTTTCGTACAGAGGTTGAGCTTCATATTGCCTTCAATTATGCATTTCTTTACGTTGAATTACACAGAACGTAATTGTCATTCTTACTGAAAGCTATGCAAGTTCACTTTCAGAAAGACTAGACATTCAAAATTCTTACATGAAAGACTTTTACTATTCAGATTCGGTTCTAAAAAACTGCTTAGGCCAAATACGAATAAACTATTCAGAGCACTATTCGGTCCAAAGCGAAGTGAATACGAATATTCGGTGACCCGTCAAAATAGCCCCGTCTAAATACAGCCCCGTCAAAATCGCCCAGCGTCAAAATAGCCCCGTCAAAATAGCCCCGTCAAAACAGCCCCGTCTTAAACGACTACGACAGGAAACAATGTGAAAATGTTTTCCACAAGATTTATTCATTTATAAGAAGATAGGCCAACTAATAAAAGATACTACTATAAAAAAGAGACTACAAGCATGGAATGCTAAATGTTTTTCTACGAAAAGCGAACAAAAGTTTCTAGGTATTAGGTAATAATTGTGGCCATCTAAAAAGAAAGTATGTCGATGTCTTAAGCAAGAGCCTAGATAGGGGAGACCGGGGCTCATTGGAACAAAAATCACATTAATTTGTTCAAAGTTATTATCAAACAATGAAGTCCTTGCAAATTTGATTACAGTTACACTTTAGTTTAGTATGTTACTCGTCATTTTGTATGAAAATGGACAGTGTGTGATTATTAATAAACTCACAGTACTCAATTTGAATGTCGCGGCTTCAGAGGTTCAAAGCGGCTTAGCGTTTGAAAATTATTTCTTGGAAGTAGGTGTTTCCTATTGATCTTACTGTTATCTTAATTCAGATACCCCGTCGATGTATACTCGTTTGATCTCACCAAATGGTGAACCGCTTTCCAATTAACAAATTAATTTGTATTAATTTTAGTCAGTATATGTCAGAACCATCTCTTTGAAGTATTGATTCTACTTTAGTTGAAATCAACACATTTCTTGTAACATTCAACTTAATAGCCTTCCGGAACTGCTTGCCGTTGGCGTATTTATTGGGCTATTTTGACGGGGCTGTTTTGACGGGGCTATTTTGACGCTGGGCGATTTTGACGGGGCTGTTTTGACGGGGCTATTTTGACGGGGCTATTTTGACGGGGTGCCGAATATTCGGTACAGCTTCAATAATCTGTCATGTAGACAGAAGTTTCTGGATTTCTCTTCTATTCACACCCACTAGCAAATTCAAAACATAAATAAGTGTAATGGAGGATAAGATAGCAGGGTCAGGACTGTGATTGCCTAAAAACACGTCATCACTCGAACGTACATGATCGAAATGAGAGTCCATGCTCACCTTGCAGATGACGTAAACTGCGCACATGATCATCTGATCGAGATGCCGATCCTGCATTAGATCGATGTGGTTAATGAGACTGTGCTCAAAGCACGTCCAGATCTTGGAGCACAGCTCGGAGTCGATCTCTAGTCGATCGCAGAGGTCCCGCAGTCGAACGCTTGCCAGATGATATACCTGTTACGTACAATCAACACTTGCATCACATCACAACGTTCACCGTGATTAACAGTGTATCTCTCTAAAAAGGAGCTACACAAATGTCCCAACCACATTTATGTAACTCTGTTCTTGAGAGGCTAATCAAGGGTGTTCTACCACTGTCTCTATACATGCATCACACATTTGTTCAGTGGTTCCCAACCTTTTTCAGAGCAAGGCACCCATGCTAAAAGTCATTCAGTCAATGCCACCTGGCCTTAACTTCATTTATTTTTCTTCAAGTTAGTTCTTTATTTTAATGACGAGCAACGTTTCATGTATTCAATCAAAGTGTTACGACTATTTCTACACTGCTTTAAGTTTAAAAAAGTTATAAAAAAGCTATTTCAGTAGTTACAATCAAGATTTTAAACTTTTTGACAGAAAAACCTGTACAAATATAATCCAGCCGTGGCACACCAGAGCAGATTCACGTGTGGCACCCTTGAGTGCTGCGGCACCCAGGTGGGAAAACTGCATTAGTTAATTATTTACATATTTAACATAGTGCCTATAAAGGACCTTAAAAAAGCACTGCTGGTGCTACCCTAAATCGTGCAGACACCCTGACATTACATTTAACAGATATACTGAAGGTTAAGAAATTTACTTTAAAAAATTTGAGCATTTTAACACATGGCAAGCACCATAGCAATGGAGAGCTTCCTCACTTTCTAACGAATCCTTCCCAAATTTTTGAAGCAAGTTAGTAGATTTAAACAAAACATTGTTGGGCGTTTTTACATGGTGCTACAGGAATATACACCAAAGAGTCTTTATAACACTTTTGCGACCATTTCCAATGGAACCCCCGAAATCTTAAAACCCCCTCCGAAATTTTTTTCTGGCTACGCCGGATGCATGTCACTATAACACAAACATAAATAAATAAGTGTATGGGATGATGGTGGGGCGCGGTGGTGTAGAGGTATGTTCGGTGCGTTGCAGCCGGAGGGTTGCGGGTTCGAATCCACCTCAAGGGGGTATATTCAGTGCCTTGCAGCCGGAGGGTTGCGGGTTCGAATCCACCTCAAGCCGCCGCGTAGGGACCCTGGGCAAGTCCTTCACTGCAATTGCTCATGCGCTTCGGCGTGAAACTCCGATTCAGTGTCCGCGCTGTAGTCGGGAGCACCTCTGAGTAGAAATCTTGAAGGTGCGCTATATAAATATCTGAAATGAATGAATGAAATGAATGATATCACATTACACGGTTTGAATACAGGGAGTATTCAGGCAGATAAGGGACTATTCTTCTTCAGATCAGGAGATGCTGTGATCAGGGTGAGATCCGCAGTGGATAGGGCAAGGATTTAAGGTGTAAGGTGGTTCTAGACATGGATTCCAAAGACCAAGCTACATTTAGTTAGATGTGTACATGTAGTTACCTTTATGTATCCTTATTACCTTTCGGAAGAAGAGCGCCAGAGAACCAGTGCGCTTTGGTTTGTTGGGTGGCTGGGAATTGGGGATCTTAGCAGGCAGCCCCGAACCGTTGGAATCTCCGGTTTCTTCGAGTTTCCGCTTCAGGGGACTCGGTTTGACCTGAACTGGAATCAGGATCTGAAATAAACAATGTAACCAAAGATCAGTAAAACAAGATCCATTAAATACATGAAAATATCATATATGTAACCCAAGGGATCAAAATGTCGCATGTCGGAAATGTTAGAATATGAGTATTTTACATATTCTTAAAGACCACATTTGTTGCTTTAAAATGACACCAATAGTTCGGTTCTACCTTATTTTTTGACAAAGTTACAAATGATTATGTGTATTTTAAAAATTTATTTTAATATATAATCACAAAACATAAAAGTATTCTCTGTACAAAATTCTGAAAATACACATTAAAACAATGAATTTCATCAAATGTGAGAAATCAGAAATGTAAAAAAAATTCTTTTTCACCCATTTTCATTAAACTCTGAAAATAAGAAAAAGTGACATCTGATCATATTTTGCTGTTTTCATAGGAATGTAAATTGCCAAAATCCGACTCATTTTGATCCCCTGGGTCACATATAAATAAAAAACTGGTATAATGCATCCATCAATTAATAAATTACTTCAATCAATGGATAAATCAATGTCAAACAATCGATAATCACTTACTTCAAGCAATCACAATAAAACTATTTCAATCAATCTATCAAGCACTCTATCAATGAAACAACCTATCAATCAAACCAATTATTAAACAACCTACCAATCAACTGATCAATCAATCAAATCAGTAACACTAAAACTGTTTAAACTGTTCTACCAAATACATGATTTCAAAGCACCAGAAAATGGTCGATTTCGTCTTACAAGTTAAACAACTCCCACACCACACGAAGGATCGTCACCAACAAACAAAGAAAACAGAGGCCACAAAAAAACAGTATAAAACTCGCAAGTAACTAATCTCGCCTGACCTGGCGGCCGTCCTGAGCTGTGATCAGGGCCATAGGTATTGAAACGGGAGTACTAGTCGTGACCAAACTGTTGGCTCGGGTGACTGCGTTAGTGGTGCCATCTGTCACAGATGACGTTGGAAAGAGACGTCGCTTGGCTGTCACTGGTGAACTGAAGCGGTCGGTTGCGCTGATTGAGCCAGGCGACTGCAGAGCATCTGAAATACGTGCAAAAAACGCACCCTCTCTAATTGCTCAACATGAAATACACATCAAAAAAGCACTGTTCCAAAAACACACCCTCTCTAACGAAATACACATAAAAAACGCACCAACTTTCATCACTCTGACATCATCATATTCGTTTATTTAACACAAAACTGTCAACAAAACGCAACAGAATACATGAGTCTTGAGAGAGGCTATTTTTCATCTAGTAGACGTTTTTGAATAGCAAACGTGAAAAACAAAAAAAGAATATTTATCCTCTTAACCCTTTAACGACGAGCCACTTATGGTTTCCCATACATCTTAGTACACGCTCGTCGTTAAAGGGTTAAATCACCCAGCCATGAAGGAATGTGCTAAATCCGCATCCTGGGGCATTCCAAGTCAAATCAACGCAAGTTTGAATAAAATTTTGCATCACCATCTCTGATTTTGATGAAATTTGGCAAGGCATTAGAACCCATTGAGAAACTCTCAAAACCAAAATATTACATGTTTGGGTCAACCGGTGTGTCCAGGATACGGGTCATTGAACCTCGACCCAAGCTGTCCGATAGCTGAATGGTTAGAGAGATGGCCTTTTTAACGAGGAGAATATGGGTTCGATCCTCCTCACCTGAGACGTTTACCACATGAGGACCTTGAGCACGTCCTTCACTCACAATTTCTCAACGAAATCTATCGGCTTACAGTGTCGTTCAACAAGAGCATAATAATAATAAATAATAATTCTCTTGTTACGATAAATGGAACCACATAAATTTACGAGCGGAAAGAGGATCTTGTTTACCACCATGTTTGTTCTGCAGAACGGCGTCTGTGGTTGCCACCCTACGTACGGCTGGGTGGACAAGAGGAGGGCTGACGAGAGCGGCCAAATTATTACTCATGGCTGTACCATCTCGCTCCAGCTGGCTCGGAAGTGACACCTGGAAAGCAACAAAGAAACGAAGTACAATCAATCAACTTTATGCTTGATCAGTCAAATCTATCGACTAATTGGCTGATTCAATGTTTGACTGGAATATTTCTTGAATGCTGATTGCTTGACTGAGCAATCAGCATACAAGAAATATTCCAATCAACATTGAATCAATTAAATAATCAATTGACCAAGCTCTGACAATTCTTTCAAACCCACCCTACAACCTAAGAAGAAGAGCGGTCTCTTAAGCTAGTCCTGAGACAGCATATGAGGGCAGGTGGCTACACCTCTCCCTCGCTGTCTGATCTTCCCACAGACAGAGTACAGTCAGTGTACTTATTATAATCACTGAGTTGGCTGGGGCACAGGTGGAGCATAAATCTTGAACTAAATTTCTGCCCTACAATCTTAAACAGGGCAAATACATCACCACTCAGTGATGCAACAATAAATCAATCAACAAAAGATCGATCGATCAGTGATGCCCAATCACTGAACACTCACTTAATAGTCGCTCAATCACATGCTCTGATGAGGGTGAAACGAATGCTACACTGTTCGGTGCTCACAACGTACTTACAGTACGGCTCTCGGCTCTGGCAGCAAACATTTCCAAAATGTCTTAAAACACACATGTACGTACATCCAATACATACCTTACCATATCTTTTGACCTAATGATGTGACCTCGTTAAGAAGAAAGATCCAACGAAAGCTAAGCAAAGTCGCTGGACTGTTTCACTGACCTCCTCGACCGATGGTACGTCGCCAGACTGCTTCACTGCCTCCCAGACCGGTGAGTCAGACCGCCACACAAGACTCTCAAGCGTCGTTTCTTCAACCTGCAAGACAACCATTAAGAGATTATATTAAAAAAAACGGTTCGGTATTTACACGGCTGTGATTGATGACATGCATTAATGATAATGAGAGGAGTACCGAAACATATGTACCATGAGTACCAAGCCATATGTACCAAGAGTACCAAGCCATATATACTGCGAGTACCAAAACATATGTACCATGAGTACCAAGCCATATGTACCAAGAGTACCAAGCCATATAAACCACAAGTACCAAGCCATATGAACCAGTATGTTGCATGGGTACAAGAATGTACCTACACTAAATATAGTGCCTTTGAAGTGCCCCACAGAAGTGCAACACATGCTACGCTAAGTGGTGTGACAGTCCACTAAGGTCAAAAAGTTCATCTGTAAGGAAATAATACTCATCAGATAACCTGGAAAGTTACCATTGGCAGACCCTGCACACACGTAGAGCACTCACAGTAGATGATGACTCACATGATTTAAGTGTTTAACGATGTCTCTCGAGAGACCTTCCTCCGCTCTTATCAGAACCTCGATCACCTTGTAGAAGTAGTACGCAGGAATCTCGAATACGTCGATGATCCACGGAAAAACCCTACAACAATCACAGCCCACATATCATCACAATGAAAATGTAAACCTAAAAAAATGAGCTACATAAGTTTTGGCCTAGGAAAACAGGTGGCCAGTTCTTTCCCTCAGCATCCAATCTTACTAAACATGGTTCACCGCCATATCAGCCAGATGGTGCTACTGTCATATAATCTTGAAATCTCTCTCTGTCCTGGGCACGATATGATCTCCTACGGTCAGTGTTATTTCAGTTATGGTTTTTCAGTTACAGTTACAGTTAAAGTTATCTAATTTATGATTTTTCCGTTAAAGTTATAGTTACAGTTAACTGAAATCAGATTTTTCAGTTAAAAGTTATTTTTTTATTTTTCAGTTACAGTTTAAGTTATTTCTCTTTATTTTTCAGTTATAGCATCAGTTATTTTTTTTCACAAGTCATGACTAATGACACACTGACCACAAGTAGGCCTATTCTGAACAGGCTACCAGAAATATTTACACAGCAAATCAACGTATTGTCAGTTTACTTTAAAGAAGACACGGCGTTCCAGATTAACACTTGCTCTGTTCCGACAATTTAGTGTGCCAAACTCGTTGTTTCAGCATCCTTTAAAGCAACAGTGCGAACACAACATCGACTTTTGTCGTCTGCGGCTTCATAAACAAAATGTTCCCACACGCCACTTTCTACTTTTTGACCACTACTTGGCTTAAACATTATTCTCGTAGTTGTGGATTGTTTTACGAATTTACGGTTTAGCACCAATGACAACATAACGAAAAGGAAAAGGAACCGGAAGTGAAACGAATATAGAAGACTGAAAAGGAACCAGAAGTGAAACTAGCATAGAAAACTGAAAAGAAACTAGAAGCACCTGAAAATGAGTATAGAAAACTGACCGTAGACTAGAGTAGGATTACCATTCAAAAAGTAAGTAAGAAAAACACTCATGTTTTATTTTTCAGTTAACTTTTGTTATTTTTCAGTTATACAGTTTTCGTTTTTCAGTTACTATTACAGTTTCAGTTATTCAGTATTTTTCAGTTTCAGTTACAGTTACAGTTAACTGACCAACATTTTTTAGTTATTTTGCTATTTCAGTTACAGTTACAGTTAATAGAAATAACACTGCCTACGGTCAGCCTTTCATTCGCCAGATTGCGTTGGTAAAATGACCAGGACGTTATGGGCGCCTTGCATGGCTGCCAAACAGTTAAATTCGACTCCTGTAATAACTTGTGATCATCCATTCATACTATGAATTGTAATCATACTGCAGTGTGTCAGTTTGAAATAATGCACAAAGATTTTTATTATTATTAAACTTTGGGAGGACAATACGGCATGCTAAATGCTAAACTACTGACCCAGCAAAGAGACAAAAACACCAATAAAACTAATTTGAAGACATCAACCTATATGCAATTTGTGCCAACTGATAAACCTGTCGCAGAAAGAGACGTAGTCTAACCTCTGTGAATTATAGGAAAAGATCACAATTTCTAGGCAGATCGCAAACAACGAACGGTGGAAGATGTCCTGTTCCAGAAGGCTCTACAAATCGAAAACAAACAAGATCACAGAAGCACTTTGTCTGAGATGAATTATGAAAATTAATTATGAATTATGAATGAATAAATTATGAATGAAGATACACAAAAGCTTCTGCAGAAACAACCAACTGACTCAGTTTCAAACCGTTTCAACAAAATAGGGATCACTCTTGGCAAATGAGATACTGCTACTATTTAAATAACTATACTAGTGCCAGCCATTACAGAACTCGTGTACAGCACCCTTTTCATTTGGCCTCGGCAGTGCTATCTTATTATTATTATTGTTATTATTATTATTGAGCTACTGTATGACTCCCTTGGGACATCTTCTTTGGTAGAAATAAAACAAAAACAATAAATAAAAAAATACAGCCCGTAAAAACAAAGTTTTTTACTATATCCATCTAGTATCCTATAATGCGTCTTATGAAGCAGTTACCTCTACAAATATATAGTCCGCGTTCATTTTACGACTGCGGCCAATCACAACGCTGGCCAATGACAACGCTGCGTTTCGGAAAAGGGGATTCCCCGATTCGAAAAGTTGAGTCCCCGATTCTATAAGCTAGCCTTTTTGGGAGCTGAAATTTTGATAGAATGAAGTGTGTGCGAGGGCTAGTCTATCTGCCAAGTTTCATGACGATTGAATGATTGTAAGTGATCGAATTAGTCGTCGCAAGATTTGACTTTTTAGCCTGTGGCTCAATCAAGCAAGATTCCCGCAAGTTAAACTAGATGGATAATAACAGATTTTTTAGTAGATAATAGATGAATTTAAGAACGAAAATACAAATTCCTATAGCAATAAATATGAATAAAATAATATTACTGCACTGAAATTCAAAATCTATCTAAGAGAACATTCTGACATAACGCAAAGAACAATGATGACATAATTCAGTACATTCTTTTCAATTTTATGGTTTCATCTAAAATTGCCCTCATGAAGATTCCACACAATACCACTAATAATAACATTAATTTAACAACAACACACTGCACTAATAAAACTAGTAAGTAAAGCCCTCGGACTGTTAACTCTAAGACAACTAACTGTCCATCTATAGAGCTTTGTAACCTATGGATTGCAGTATTTCTGGAATATCAATAAATAACTAGCTATTATTAAGAGGAAATAAACCCGAAAGTCTTACGAGGAAGTTGTCCTTGGCAATGTGTCGCTGTTTCTCGTCGACGAGGATGTTTTCAAGGGTCTTGTAGTAGAGGCTCTCAGCCAACTGAAGACGGCGCTTGGCAAAGTCAACCACGGACGACTCCATATTACTATCACAGGGCTAACAAGAAAAGTCGGCACACATCAGCACAACGACTAGCTCTTATCTAGTCTAATATGAGAAATACTGCAATGTACCAGCACAAGAAATAGTCTTGATCTAATTAAATGCATGGTGTGTAGCTAGAAAATGTCCAACATTTTTTACACCATGGCCATATAGCTATAATTACCGGTAGTTACCTGTGCATGTAAGAAAATTATTTACCTTAGCATATAAGACAATTAGAGTGACCTGTGTATATAAGACAATTAGAATGACCTGTGCATATAAGACAATTAGAGTGACCTGTGCATATAAGACAATTAGAGTGACCTGTGCATATAAGACAATTAGAGTGACATGTGCATATAAGACAATTATAGTGACCAGTGCACATAAGACAATTAGAGTTACCTGTTCCTATAAGACAATTAAAGTTACCTGTGCATATTTTTCGCAGAAAGTCTTTCCCATTTCAACGACTCGCTGGACGATGCCATCCTTTGGATTTCGTGTACACTTGCTACAATTCAAAATAAGATCACTACAATCTAATTAACCAACACAACGAAACATCTTTGCAAAGGTTTTCCGTTTTCAACCTACTAAGGGCAGAACCTGAATTTCAACAACACACTTGCTTTGTTTATTAAATTTTACCACTCAACGCTGATACTTTTTAACATATTTATACTGTGTAGAAAATAAGTTAAAATTGTCTTGCCTGAAGCATTCCAGTAGGAATTCGTTCGGACACGTTTTTCGTCCGGACAGCAGAGTCTGCAATCGACTGACGCTCTGCGTTGCTGTGGAAACTGGCGTTACCATTCCCTCCTTCTCTGTCAGGTACCTACGATTCGTCAGCGGGGTGGCTGGAGCCAACGTCTTCTGCAAAAACAAACAGGAATCCATCGTATAACCGTTGTTCAGAGGCTTTAAGTAAGATGCCCTATAAATGCTGATACATTCAGGCGTATATATGACATTTTTTTGGTATGTGCAATATGTACATGACTGCATGTATGTTGCACATACACTTTATATAGTTCGTTTGAAGTGGCTCACAAAAGCAAATACGTATACTGTGTACAGTTTATTACCAGTCCTCGCATATCGGTAGGTGGCGCTGCTAAGAACGTGGCCACCCGTCGATGTTGTTACAAGAATAAACAAGAACTAGATCAATAACCATCACGTAGATTCAAATGTTTGTGTAATGAAAGTTCGGACAGGAATGCTGCTTGCAGGATAAATTCAAATTCTTTTCAACCGTCTTAAGACGGGCAAACATCTAGTAACAATAATAATAATGAGAATGCTGATGCTTTGCTCAAAACATAGCTGATATTTAATTGTACAGCATCACAACATTGTAACAGACCACTGACTTTGGCCATAGCCTTATCTTGCCGAAGATCTATATTACAAATTTCAATGGCAAGGACTGTAGAAACCAGCAGCAAAAAGAAGTTAGACAGCGACAAACACGTTTCCTTGCCTCGTTCAAGTGCTGCCAAAGGTTCCGTGCGACCTGCGACCTTTCCGAAGTTTCTCCAACAAGCGATGATCCGCTCTTTGCCGGTGTTCCGATCTCTTCGTTTGCATCATCTCCGAGGAAAACTCGCTCATCGAAATCCCCTCCGTTCAACACGTACTCATCGTAAGCATTGTTGATTGATTTACTACAAAATTATTCCAATCAAAGTCAATTAATATTATCATTATTACACATTTATTATTATTATCATCATCATCGTCATCATAATTATCGTTAACATTATCATCATTACCCATTTTTTAAACGCCACTTTCTAAATGACCAATTGTGAGCAAAAGACTTGTTCAAGGTTCCTATGCAGTAACCGTCTCAGGAAAGGCTCGAACTCTTTCTCTCCGTGCTACAGACCAAGTGGTCCAATCAATTGGTTCCCATGTCGAAACGTATCCTAAATGAAACCAAGCTCTCCTTGGGAACCATACAGTGTAAGATTCTGTCATTTAAGAAGTACCATGTTGGCATGTTGATGTTAGCCGTGTAACAACAAGTATTATGCGTTTTGCTGTGGTGGGTCCCTCCATTTGGGATGACCTTCCCCTTCACTAAGGGCTAAACTCATGACTGGTTTTTCCTCATCAGTCTCTCGCTCTTTAAAGGTGTTTCCTTTCCCTGAGGCTTCCATGCTGAGAGCGCCTCTGAATAGTTATCTGCGAGAGGCGCTTTATAAATCATTAGATACGATATGTTGCCAAGTACCATGTCAATCACTAGAAACAGAACATGGATGCTACAGGTCTCTTCCAAAGTTTTCAGAGTTTCTTCAGGCATATCACACATGATATGTTCACACCACACAGAAAGACAGACAGACACTAGTTACTGCAAACATTCAAGATTAAAGCAGTTGACCACAGCCCGCTCTAAAGTATCTCTTTAAGTAGTCTATTGATACCCTGCAACTTACTTGTTTTTCTCGAAGCTGGTCAGTTCCAAGACGCCCATCAGATTCTCTGTCTTGCCAACAAGCATCTGCAATTGAAATCAAGTTAGAATTAAAACTCTGGAAAACCTTCAAGATCACAAGACAATCTGTTAATGTTATCAACAGCGCATTCATTCTACGCATGCATTGTACATTTTCATTAGTAATCTGTTTTGGTGACCTCCTGCAGTAACCTTTAATCTTTATCATTGAAAGTCCGTGTAAAATAATAAAAATGTGAGTTGACGCATCAACAAAATGGCGGACAGTCGGGAATTTGAGTAACAAACAATGCCTAGAAATAAAAATGAATATTGACAATTAATCGGATGAATATTGACAATTAATCGGATCGGGTCCGGAATCTGCGAAAAAGGAGGCTAGCTATTCGGAATCGTAAATCGGTAAAGAAAAACCAATCGGTCACACCCTAGTTACAAGGAGTGCACTCAGCAGCATGGAACCCACAACCGTCGAATGACAGAACTAGTGAGCTACTGATCACATCGATTGGTCCTACGGTTAAAAAAAATCAGTTAAGTCGAAATCCACCTTTTTGTCGAACAGCTTTCGGATGTATGGCTTCCACCAGTGCTCCTTGATTCCCTTCGCCTCGAGGTGCAGGCCCTGATGCTCCTCACACAGAGTCTTGATGATGCACGGAACCTCGGCCGGTGGCTTGTAGTCGCGAGAGGCAAAGTTCTCTGGCAACCCTGAAGGACAAATGTCACAATCAATCTCTGCACAATGCCACAAAAAGAGAATTTAGACTAAATGTTTGACTGCTTCTCTGACGAATAAACATCCTTGACTATGACTTCACTGGAAGTGACCATCATTGACGGTAATGGTAAATGCAAATTTATATAGCACCAATTCAATAATAGACTAGACTCATCAGAGGTGCTCCCAATATAACACAATGAAACAACGATCAAACAAAATGGTGTTAAAACGTTTGCAGAAAATAGGCAAGAGAGGTTGAGAAGCTCATGTCGCAGGTTGTAAAGCAGCTGTTTTCTCTCCAAGACTCAGAAACCTCACCCAAAGTCATTTTAAGGTCACTTAAAGACCCTTCGAGGTCATTTTAAGTGACTTTTAGGTCGATTTATCAGCCAAACACATTTACATCATCGTGTATCGCAGGGATGGCCAACCCGCGGCCCGCAGGCCAAATGTGGCCCGCGGGCTGCTGATTGGTGGCCTGCACCGCCCCTTTCTAAATAACTTTTTTTTCTCATTTTGCACCTACTTACTTGTCCGACTACTACAATACTGCTTAATAATGATGTATAAAACACTTAAAGGTTTAGTGTTGTAAGTTCTAATGACCTAATGTAATCGTACCTGTTTTATACATCTTGTAAAATATGAAATAAACACTTGTATTTTTTTCGAGGCTGTGAGGACAAACATTTTGCGGCCCGCCGCGTGCTTACCAACAATCATATGGCCCGTAGGCCAAAAAAGGTTGGCCACCCCTGGTGTATCGGAACATTGCATTCATCTGAACAGTTAGTTGCATAGTTTAGGAACCCCAAGTTCGTGACTCACTCCACTCTTTTGATCTGCTTGTACCAACAATTTAATAGGATTCTTGTACCTCGCTGTGTGTGACCTAAAGTCACATACCTATAGTTTCCAAGACCTATTTTAAGTTAGAACTACAAACAACTCTAGTCTCTAACAAATACTATGAAATCAAAGCTGACCAGAAAAGCTGGGATTAAGCAGATCCCGTCGGTTGCTAAGCAACGCATTGGCATAGAACCAGTCAATGCAACAGAGAAGCAGATGATAGGAGTTGACTAGGTCGTCACTAATTGCCGGAAAATTCCCTGGAAAACAAGAATGAAACAGCAAACTCTGTACATACGTTTAACAAAAAACAAAATAATAACAATAATTATTGTTTATTCAACTCAAACTGACAAAGCACAGTATGATTCAATGAAATAGTAGGAACAAGGTAAACAAGAGTCAATTTTATAACTGTATAAAACTGAAACCGTAGTAGCATTGCATGAAATAGTAGGAACACATGATAACAAGCTAAACAAGAGTCAATTTTATAACTGTATAGCAGCCTGTTAGGCACCAATCCGTCCTACTGCTGCTCATTTTACCATTGACCCTAGGGAATGGGAGGCTGAGTCAACCTTACGGGGTTAGCGGGTACCAAACCTGCAACTTTCTGTTCTTTGTGCCCATGTATTACCATTCAACCATCACCCTACCCAAGGCCGTTTCAAAGTCATCGTGTTTCAGCACAATTACAATAAACTATTAAATCAGAATTTGAAATTTTCTTTTTTCTCTAACCAAACGGCCAGTGTGCCCCACCAAACAGAAGCACGTTCCCCTCCACAAATCATAACCCGCTTACAGTGCGCAATAACATCTAGTCAGTAATTAAGTAAGCAGCCATAATATTGCGATCTGACCTTTGACCTGGACAAACATCGTCCAGCAGAAACTGAACACTTCTCTTGCGGCAATCGTATGTCTCCTAAGTAGAAAGAAATATGTAAAAAGAAGAAGGAAAAATTTAAACAAAGACAAATCATAACAAATATTGGCAAACGTTCACGGAACTACTGCTGCTAAGCAAAATATTTAACCATAACCATAATTTTTATTGTTCATACCATTGTACAGAACATCAGACAATTACATATTAAAACAGTCAACATCACACAATACAAGCACAACATCACACAATACAAGCAATAGGAGAACCAAAAAGGAAAAGAAATTTCAAACGATATTAGTTCTAGTTTTGTTTTGTCTGATGACAGTGGCCAGTAAGTATGGATCAACCAGTACCACACATCACTGGTAAAGTCATCACTGAGTGCCGTGGTTGCTGAATGGTAATGTGAAACACTTTAACTATACCGTTCTTGGTTCAAATCATGCTTCCCTGAGAGAAACTTATGAGGAACTAGCCCCTAACTACCTTTGCAACCTGAAGTGCAAACCTCTTTCCACTCGCTTCCCTCCCTCTCCGGTCTGCAGATCAACTTGATCTCCTTAACCCTGGGCAAGGACAGCCATGGCTCAACACCGTACCTTTGCCATCATGGGCCCTTCTTTATGGAACAACCTTCCCCCTCAATCCACAGTAAGATTCTGGCTGGGGTCCTACCCTCATCCCTGCACTGCTTGAAGACTTTCTTATTCCCTCAGGCTATCATGCTGAGAGCGCCTCTAAATAGCTTGTACTGTAAGAGGCGCTTTACAAATTCTCAGATACAATTTATGATTCCATAATGATATCATGTGATTTTTAAACTGTTACCCTATCTTGCTACCTCTAAGTGCAAGTCCCAAAATAAAATCTCACTTGTGTTTCCTTCCTTTCGGGGGCCGTACAGGATCGTCGGCTGGATTTTTAAATATGTCGAGAAAAATTGGTTGAAATTTCTTGAACGTCACCGTGGAAACGGCAAAATTCCTTTCCAGCCGCTCCACTTTGTCGCGAAATTTCTGCGGAAGACTCGCCATGTCGGCCCATTTCTTCATCTTTTTGAAAAATTCTATCAGGCTAGAAGAAAAACATTATTAATCTAACTGTATCACCATTAACGACTACATAAAAAAGCATTAGGTATCCAAAAAAACTCGGCTAGACAAAGTCGTTGAATGAGGACTCCGATGGTTTGGACAAGTAGACAGAATGCCAGCTGACAGAATTAAAAAAACCAGTTGCCAGTTTTTTCAAAAGTAAATGCAAGCCATATGAAAATTATATTTCACTGCACAGAGTGCATAGTTATAATAAATGTTTCTTGTGAGAAATTAAAATTAACTACTGTATTAAATCAAAGTTACCCCATACTCCCCATAGTATAAATGCATTTACAGTCAAACTATATGAGATTAAGATAAAAAAATGCTGAACTATAGTTCAACTACTAGGCCAATGATGACAAGAGATTTTTGCCATTTTTACAAAGAGGTTTTAGCCAAGACGATTATTGCCATGGCAAAAACCGGTTATAACCGGAGGCCAACAACAATTTGCCAGCCCTGATACCCATGACTGCCTCTCAGGTTAGCTTATGGGACTGCTCTTCTTCTCTTACAGTTATCTGAGAGAGGCACTATATGTGACGCCAGGGGTCAAAACCCGTCACGTCGGTTTCTGACATTTTTATTCAGTCATATTCTACAATTAATCTGCTTCAAATTACTTTTTACAGAATGAAAATATCTTTTTTCTAACTGAAGTTATGTGCGTTTGATTCTTTCATTGGTATAGAGTGAAAAAATCGAATAAAAAGTTTCGGAATATTCATGTCATTAAAGTTCTCAGCAACCGTTACTTGATTATTCTGCAATTCTTCTGTGCAATAAAGGGGTATATTCTGTGTCGAATAAAACGAACGGCATCAAAATCGGATTACTACTTTGCAAGTTACGGAAATTCAGAGGCAACTGCTGAATTGAAGAATATTCTACATTGCTGACCCCTCTCGCCTATTTCAGCTTCTAGCTCAGTATCTAAGAAGCGACAAGCGATGGGTTTTGACCCCTGGTGTCACATATATTATATAACTGCTGTGACCGAATGAATGAATGAACGAATGCATTGAACCCAGTAAGCCAATGGTATAGGTCCACTAAGATACTCTACAAACCTGAGCTTTGCTGTACGAAGCAGACGGGTGAGTGAGACGCAGTTGCCTTCGACCATGTCGCGGCCGTGAACGGCTGGTACTAGGCTCGATCGACAGGAGACGTACAGCGCGCAAGCCAACCAATGCAGACCATCACCCTACACAACATCAACACCAGTTGCCGTTAACTCAGTAACCAGTTCAATCTAACCAAGAAACCCTCTATAGCGTCAGTGTCATGAGGCACAAGGCACCTTCTAATGCTCGCTTCTAAGCAAAAACCAAATTCAGAAATCACAAACCATTGGACAGAGAATAATGTAATGCAAATCTTCGAGAAGTTCTCAGCACCACACATAAGCAGCGTCAGGGAGACCAGCTTATTCACCGGTGCTATGTCAAATCCAAGTCCGCAATACCCAGGTTGTCTTGTCCGTTCCAGGTCAGGATACAGGCAGGTCAAGACATGGTGCTACGGTGGTAATAAGAGATGAACGTGGTCGTGTGGAGAAATGTAGTCGAAATCTGTGACGGCCTTTGTTGCCCATCTTGCATGTTATTGTGCTAAGTGTCACAACAAAGTGTACGGAACTACACGGAATATGAGCCTGCTTGCTGGGGACAAGTCCACCGCTGACCCATCTTGTCTGATCTTTGACTACTACGTTTATAGCTACTGCAAGCTTGCTCTGTTTCTTTTTTGCTATGTTTCTTTTGTTATTATATGGTATGTCAATAAACGAATTGAACTAATATGGCGTATCCAGATAACAGGCAAATAGTAACCAGATAATAGCTTTGGGGAACACAACACCACTTCTCAATAAGCAGGATGGTCCACAAACCACGAGCATGTGTGAGTGAGTGCACACTGTACATCTATTAACTAAGTAGCAAGTAGGATTGCATCATAATAAAGGATATACCTACTTACTTACTTAATGAACATACATCTCGTAACCAATGTCACACAAGAAGGAAAACGAAGATTACAAGATTATATCAGAATTCGCATTATATTATCAGTGTTACAACAAGGTTTTAGGAGAGTACAAAGCAATGATTCAGGTTCAAGTGACAAGTTCACAGATGTCACGGACGTTATGCACCTGGCCAGCGTGTAGCCATTCTCCGTGCAATCAATCAAGTCAGACTATCAAGAATTGATCAACCAGCACCAAAAAATAACACCAGTAAAGCCACCAATGAGTTTCACAGGCTGCCTACGATTATGAATTATTCATCTGCTGCTGCAATTTCCTGCAGCAACATTTGGCTTCTGTGACTAGTGAGGCAGAACATGTACATGGCAAAAAGGTAGAATTCCAAGCACCATATCATACAGTCACTAATAACTAATCATAATTAATTATTTTCTTGGGGTCTCTCGCACTGGAAGCGCCTCTGATTGGTGCAGCACTGTGAATGGCGCTATATAAATAGATTACAGTCACACTATACAATACAAAACTGACTTCTATAGTGCCTTTATCGTAATGCATAAAGCATCAGTCGCTTTAAGTGAAGTCGTGTCATGACATATTACAGTTCTAAGCCAAGCTAAATTACGATAAGCAAAGCCTTATTAAAGTCGTGTCGTCCGCTTTGTGTCTACATAGTGATGCTTGTAATCTTTTACTGACCAGCCACTGTTTTACAATGGTGGCAGGCATACGAGCTCTGGCCTGGTTTTTCCAGTGGATTATGACTTTCCATTGTGACTTCTATTAAACTATTAATTATTTCCATTCTTCTTTTTATCTGGCAATACCACTTTCTGTAATGGGTTGCGGTGTGTCAACCTAGTGATTCATTATTGAACGAATATACACTGTGCCCCATAAAAAAACACACCAAAAAACTTTTCAAAAATCTTATACTATAATTCTTAAAGTTTGTCCTTCCGTATGTATGTATGTATGTTTGCAATGCATGCTGTCAGGCTAAAGGAATTGAAAGCAGAACGGTTTAGCGAGTTGAAAAAAAAAATTTACAAAGCATCGCAGCGTCTGGAGTCAAGCAGCGACTATTTTCAGTTCGCAATTTTAAACGCCGATATATGGCCATTTTAAATTTAACTTTTCAGCGAGCTTATTTCAATACCGCCCATAGTAAGACCATTTGTTCACGTCACGCATGCTTAATAAGCAATCTTACATCACACGGAGCATCTAGCAACCAATCAGAAGTCGCCACGGGCGAATTTCTAGGTCAGCGCAACCATTTACAGATTTGGTGACCTAATTACACTAAGCTCACATTTTTGCAACCACGGCCATTGCCGATTTTCTAGGTCAAAGCAACTCGAAACTTACTTTAGCTATTCGAATTTCTATCTCATCCCAATTACTTTCAGCTCATAATTTGCTTTCAATTCCGATTTATGGACATTATAAGCATGCCCATTTGTCCACGTCACTAAAATTAATATGCAATCTTAAATTACGTCACGCGGCTAAATATGCAATCTTACGTCACGCTGGCCAACGGCAAATAATACGCCTATTATAATTTGAAATAACCCGTGTAGTACGGGGAACAAAATAATACGCCTATTTCAGGTAGAGATAAACCGTAAAGAACGGGGAACAAAATAATAATATTGCCTATAATTATAAGGTAGAGATAACCCGTGCAGTATCGTTTCCATTCAGATATATGGACATTTTTAAATATTTGAAGCCCATCAGCAAATATAGTAAGTAAGTAGCCTTTATTTGCAGCCGTTAAAAATTACGCCTGGGGAAAACCCGGGCGAACGCCAGGTAAAAATTGCTAGTCTTCTATAAAACTAAGCCAATTGTAATAAAAGTTTGTACGTTGTTTCTTAAATAATATATATACTTCACTCAAAACCGACTAGTGACAGATGTCTTGGTCACTATGGCAATGGCACAATAGAAGTCACTAGGTTAGATTATATGTCATAAGATTAGATACTTAGGCAAATGCTGGAGTAACAGTGTTTGATTGATTGGTTTATGTCAATATAAGCACCAACATATCAGTGTAACATACATGTACTGTACGACAATTACAATATCTAATTGTAATTTGAACACAACATTGAAGCAGGTCAATGAGTCAGCTAGAAAAGGTCATATAGACCACTAAAGACTCGACTGGCTCATTTACATGAAGTTAATGCAGAACATAAAGAAATGCAGAGTGAAACATTGAGTTGATAGAATCGATTATAGAGTATAGATTATACAGCAGAAGGTCGCACAGTTCTAACAATAGCAATAATAACAGTGAGTGAGTGATCAACCAGTAGCCAATCACTAGGCAAAGTTACTGTGGCCATTGAGCAATGTAACCTTCCCCACACCACCATTTTTCCAATGCTCCTGGAGCCACACAAGGAACTCTGACCCCCTTCCCCCATTCAAATGGATACCAATAGCATAGTATTAGTTATTAAGGATGTACACCGTGCTCTGTTCCAACTGCTCAGTTTCTATCTCAAATGATATGATAGAGTTTTCTATCCCAAGTTGCAAGATGCTCTTCATTCTAAATAATTATGTATAATCCAAGAGCTGTTAGCTTGGTCAGCATCAACAACTGGGATGATACATGGTCAAAAAACTATAAACATACTTGCAGTGCATATGTATGCATGAATAAATAAATAAATCTCAGCATTTATATAGCACCCTTAACAGATAACTCTGCAAGGCACTGCAACATGGCAGCAGTTTGTTTGACAGGGAGCTAGTTGAACATCTAGCATCAGAAAAAAAACAGATCCGAAATTCTGAGTGTTATGACGCCAACAGATGATAAATAAGACAGTAAATACCATCCAAAGATAATGCATTGTGTGCTCTAGTGTTTGCGTGTACGCTGTGGCAATAACGATGAGAGGAAGCGTATGAACAGGGACTGTTTTAGGTCTGCGATTATTCTTGTAAATAATTATGGCAGATTCTGATGTTGATAAGAATAACTGGGCAAGCATTTAGTATCGTGTATGTATGTATTTTTCTCCCGTCATTTTAGGCGTCGTGAAAGTCGGTTAGGGTCAGGTTACGCGTCGTGAGGGTCGGTTAGGGTCATGGTTAGGGTTTGTGTCGTCTTTAGAAAACATCGTACCTTCCGCGGAGCATCCCAAAAAATAACGTCCCACGCCCGAAAATACATGCACCACGATACTAAATGTTTACCAATAACTGGACGGAAGTGTACAGTCCGCATAATTCTATTCTATTTACGGATTTATAAAGCGCCTCTCACAGATCAGCCTAATCAGAGGCGCTTCCAGTGCGAAGGGCCCCTCGAAAAAAGAAAAGTCTTAAGAGAACGAGCAGAAGCAGTAGTGCCCCCAGATAACATCACAGCTCGAGTTATAATGGCATAATGGAAGACAAGAGCGACGATAATAAACATGTACTGCATATACGTTAATTAATTTCTAACATCCACACCACGGTAAATGCACATGAATATGCATGTATGTTCACATATATGTATACATATCATATACAAATATACATGGCCTGTCATACGGACTGATCTTCTGGACGCTGACCTGATTACGGCTTGGTTTTGGTGTGCCATACGTTGATGCTTTGTGCATCATACACCGGCGCAATAGAAGTTGCTAATTACACTACATTACAATTACATATACATATCATATATACAAATATACAAGGCCTGTATACCACCTCGAGAGTATAGCTGGTGCGAATACGTTCAAAGGACTGCCAGGCTTCTTCCTGTGAGCTTCTGTCCATGTTAAGATCCATGCACAGAGACTCAAAACGCGGCTCAATCTGGCCATCGTCTCCGTCTTCCGATAACACCATTTTACGACCGACCGACCAACAACCGGACGAGAACCGTTATTTTCGTTCCGTTAATCGCTAAATTCGATCCCTTAAACAATGGCGGCCACAATAAACTATTTAGTCCGGAACTGTGGCGGCAAACTTCGACCAATCAGCGCCTAGGTTTCCATTTACTGTGAGTCTGCCGTCCGTCTAAGGCGGCAACATAGACCTCATCGATGTAATTTTGTGCATCTCTGTGCCTGGTGCCAAAAAGCGGGATTCTCAGTAAATTAAGAAAGTAATAAAATAATTTATTATATATAGCGTTTACCGTTACAACTGTTATTTTTGCATCCATTCACAAACTTAGTACATCTTTGTTTTTTGTGCCCAGCTTCAAAATTTTTGAGTCCCGGACGCACACTAACGGAATTCATCACTGCTCTCAAGCTAAAAACATGAATTCTTATTTAGGTCCTGTTATGCATCAATGGATTGACTGCTGTTGTTCGTGGATGACAGGCGGTAGGCTATAATAGGACACATGAATCACATTCTCAAGTTCTCAACATGTCTTCAACATTGGCCACTTGGCGATGTTCAGCTCTAAGCTGCGTGTGCGCACAACTCATGACGATGGCGCATACAGCTTTTGCTCTAGCGCATAAATTTTAAGCCCGTGCGTGTTCATATCTTTAGTTAAATTTAGGCCTGCCTCTGGGTTACCTGGTTTAGCCTACTATGCAGAGATGGGCAGTAATTTAATTGATGTAATTGGAATTACGTAATTTGAATTACAATTGTAATGGGTAATTTGTAATTTGTTGCTCTGGATCAAAGTAATTTGTAATTTGTAATTGAATTACATTTTTTTCATGTAATTTGTAATTTCAAATTACATCTGTAAAATCAAATTACTGTTGAAAAGAAAACTAGAGACTCCACAACCAGAGCAGTTTTGAAAGCATCTTTTCCTTATCTTGATCACTATCACTGATATGAACGATAGCAACACTGAATTCTTTGAATGCTTTCACAAAATTGGAGCCAATGTCAGAAATGATATACAATTTTGTCATGTGTCAGACCGAGCTCAAAACGTGTTACATAGATGAGTTGCGCTACTCGATCATCACACGCTCAGTTGTCTTAGCATCCAACAAAACGTCTGCATGCTAAGACAACTGAGCGTCGATCAAATGTACATGCATCGATCCAGTGACAGGTTACTCCCATGTGGGCCTAACTAATGAATCTTCATAGCTATGTAACTGTTAAGATGTTATTTATACAATTTAATTCTGCACTTCCTTCATCTGCTCTGGTACACAAACTCATTAGGCCTATAGTTTTGCAAGCCTGACTGTAAGGTTAAACATATGCCGATTATTGGACAAGTTGTTCGAACAGTTGCTACTTCTTAGAGAAACTTATATAAACTGTTTCAAACAGTGTAATACAAATAACAGTGGAAATAAAGCATGTGTTTCCTGACTGAATTTCCTGATCCCACTATGCATGTAATTTGTAATTTGATGTAATTGAAATTACGTAATTTGTAATTTCAAAGAAATTTTAAAGTAATTTGTAATTTGTAATTCAATTACATTTTCCAAAGTAATTTGTAATTTGTAATTCAATTACATTTTACTGTGTAATTTGCCCATCTCTGCTACTATGTTCAAAAGCTAAATTTGCATGTCCCATGTAGCGAAACGACATGTCAGCAATAGTGTCCTCCAAGGCTCCAACATTTACCTGGTCCAAATAACACATTTGAACCTGTATTGGAACTTCTATTGACTAATGACTCCAATAACCAGAATTTTTTCAATGTTCTGTGAAGTTGTCTCCTCTTTAATTTAAGTCTGGCTACGCTCCTGCAGGCAGGTGGGCACCGTCTGTACTTTGATCTATGACGAGGATAAGGCCAAGCTGTCTGCATCTCTACCTGGTTTAATAGCGGGTATCGCCGGTCTTCGGTGTGTTGTTCTTCGTTTGCATAAGTCAGTGCCATCAGCCCATCGCTGTTTGTCAGCTGGCCTATAATTCTAATCATACCCCAGTGTACTGGTTTGCTAGTTTTCACTGCCTGCAGTACATTCAAACATTTCCGATTTAACTAAATGTGTCGAGAAGAAAATTGTCCGACAGCAACTTTTTGACTAAGGAAAGAACTTGCAACATATTATCTAAGACAGGGTCCTACTCAATCAGCTACCGCGCCCCACCCCGTAGCAGTTAAACCTGCAAAATCAAAAACGTAGCCCGATCGGGGTCTTAGTATCAAGTTGAGTGCGGATGTCTGCAAAGGCGGATGAAGAGGAGTAATGCCAACTTAGGACAAACCATATAGGACCAAGTGTTACGTGTCCTTAGTCCGCTTCTGTGTAGACAAAATAATTTTACAGCCTTTTGATGTAGACCTACATGTAATTGTAATTGAACATTTATATAGCGCCACTCAAAAATCAGCAGCACTCTCTACCTGCATCAGGGAACAGGAAAGTCTTAAGGCGTCTACGGAAATCGGAAGGTGAGAGAGCTAGTAACTCAAGGCGAAGAGACTGGGGAAGAGATATGTAACCTTGTCACCCAGCTTGCTCATCTTGCATAAACATGGACGTCGTTGAGGATAAAAGGTACACATTACACATAGGCTAGAGAAAAATACATGTACTGTTCTTATTTTTATACCCAACTTGTAAGCATGCAATGGATATGATTATATGTCATTTTCCAGCATGACCCACTCCTCTATTAGGATTCAATTCAACAGCCAGAGCTGACCCAAGCTCGAGATGACCCATATCCCAACTGACTACAACTCGATTTAAGACCGAGGACTCGTTCCAAACTTTATTAGTCTTCACAGAATGGATTTACTGAGTTATAACACAGTCGCATGTAAACATTCCAAAGAAAAAGTACAACTTTAGCTTAACTTCAGAATAAGCTCGAAGCATCCATGGGACCCTTCTAAAGTCCACATCGGTCCCACCTACTGTTTACGGGCATGCTAAGGAGTACACAAGCAAAGAACAAAGTTTACGCTAATTGTGCATCTTCAACGCAAGAAGACTTGTAACGCATAGGGGTAACTAAAACAGAATATGCTGAAAACAATGCCATCAATCTTACAAGATTTGTATGGAATTTCGGTTAAATTCATTTCCAAAATAAAATAATCAACTTCGCTACAAGACTCGCAAATTAAAATCCACAACGCAACGCCAACCCATGAAACTTAAGATGTATTTAGCACACGATGTAACTCACAGAAACATGTTAACTAGTGTAAACAAAATATTACAGAATTGAAACAGCCAACACATACAACAATGTCTGCATTAAATTGTTAACTGTGCAAAAAAACATTATGACGGTAAGAAATTCTTTTGTTGCATCGTTTTAGTTCACAATCTCTTGTCTGCACCGTTTAAAATGCAGTAGACCTGTCTGTTCTAGCCAGCACTTTGCCTTACAAAAAGCAGCAACATTAAAGAATTGTTAACTAGCAGGCAAGCAAAATAACAAGAATCAATACATACCCTAACACGTGAACTGCGGGAAAATGAGCATTCAGACGGCGGAACAAGTTTGCTTAATTAGTGCAGTTTAATGTTTGATCTCATTGAGAATAGTCAGAAATTTAGGAGATCGAAGAGATAGAAGGTAGTCGTACAAGATAAAACATGCATCACCCAGCTTGCTGTAGAACAGTGTAGACAACTTATGTTGCCCGTTAAAATTTCTATGCAGGAATTTAGCACATCTTACGTTTGTCATCTTAACTATGATCACCACAAAAAACTCAGTAGATGCAAAAATCTACTGGCTTAAACAACCCCATGCAAGAAACGTGCAGCAAGAAATGTCAATCTACAATATCAATTGGCTTTTATATTTCATTATCGCTCAAATTGAACGTAATTTTACTGCCATTCTGTAACCTCTCTCAAAAACTAGACTGTTCCAGATAAATACAGGTACTGCAGTTCTCATTCTGGAGATAGGTACCAAAGCCCTTTAAGGCTATGTACTCCAAGACACTCCCAACCCAGCAAAAGACAACAGATTGAAGTGGTACAACAGATACGAGGAGCTGATTTTATCCGCGTAATCACAACAGTCCATGTCATCAAAGATCCACAACACGTGCAAACCACGGAAGACGCAGACAACTTATTTGACAATGGCATAGTAAGAAAGCGTTGATTACTGAAATAAAAACACACTGAGCCAACATTAAAGGCTGCAAAAACATTTCCCGATGCCAAACGATTCCCGCTGACACAGAGTAAACAAAACAGAACAAATTGTCCACCAGTAACTGTAGATCCATGCCCATCATGTAATTACAACAGATCCCAACTAAAGTCCACGACCGGCCGAAACGACGACTGTTTCAATTGCATTTTGATGCCAAGTCTGAATTCAAGCATGGCATCTGAAGTGTCCAAGACAAGCTGGCTCCAAAACAGACAGATCGGCCGAGGTAACTGGGGTCTTTCCGCTGGAGTAGTTTAGTCGATGTCTGGCTGGGGAGGTACGGTCTGACCGGAACTGCCGGAGGCGGATCCGCCGCCGCTGATGTCTTCCATCTCCTCGTCCATCGCACCCGGAGGAGCGTCGAACTTCTGTGCCATCTTCTTCATCAGCTTCTGGATCTTCGGGTTGTTCTGGTACTTGGATATGTTGGCTGGATTGGTGCTGATGTCCTGGAAAGCAGCTGCAACCTCTGGATCCTGATTAAGAAAAAAACACATAAGCAATGTAACTCCTGTGTTTAACACTTTAGCAACGAGCTTCATAGGTTTCCCATTCGCTTTTCGTACACTCTCGTCATTAAAGTGTTAAGCCTTTTATGCAGCACATTGTCTTCTGCTAATCTTGCAAAAGTGCTGCACGCATGGCTGTCTCCCCGATCTAAACAATTTTGACACAGCTAAGAAGAGATGAGCAGTCCCCTTAAACCTTTAACGACGAGCGTGAACTAAAATGTATGGGAAACCAATGAAGCTCGTTGTTAGAGGGTTAAGATAGTCCTCAGAAGCACTCATGGGTATGAAGTTTTAGCACCTTCATATTCTTAGCCTCGGCATATGAGGACAGGTGGCCGGTCCTCTCCCTCACTGTCTCATCTTCCCACCTACAGTATACAGTCAGTGTACACATAGCTGAGTTGGCTAGGAGGCCCAGCTAACAGATCAAGATACAGAATGCGCATTGTGCAAATTCACAAGGCACGTGTACTTGATGGAAGATTGTTCCAAGGAAGTGTCAAAATGATGCACCTGCAAATCCCCCCATGGGTATCAGATCACTGATTGGCAACCTGGCTGATTCCATACTGGAACTGTGATGCTAATAAAAGATATTGTTAACTACGCTCACTCAAGGATGATGTCAGAGCAAGGCTAAGAACTTGTTCCTTTGTCAAAAACGTACATAACTACAGTTCTCAGAATCATAGCCAAGGAGATCGACAACCTAGCAGCTGAAATGTAAACACTACAAAAAGCATCAGGGTAGACTGCCCATGTATGCACTTTGACATTTATACAGCACCTATTCAAATCTTTCGGAGGTTCTGAAACATAGCTATTTAGCAAATTGAAAGAGGTGCAACTGTGTTGCTGTTCTTGGCATTTAAGCCATAAAGGATGCAGCTTCCGTACCTGGAAAGCCTGGAGAAGTTCTGGGTCCTGAAGAAGTGCTGTAAGGTCAGGCATTCCTGTCATACCAGCACCGGGAAAGCCCCCAGCACCTGGAAAGCCTCCAGCACCGGGAAAGCCTCCAGCGCCTGGAAAGCCACCAGCACCTGGAAAACCTGTCAATCAAACGTAATGTGATTTTTACGCATGCATCAAAACACTTAACACAACACCTTTAATAGGAGAACTCAAAAGGTCTGCACACACTGGTTTCTAACTTTCCTAAACAGAGAACACTAAGGCTGAACATTTATGCCAATGAGTTGAGTGACACTGCATCTATAATCAAACTAGAAGATCATAGCAAATCAAAGTCTTCACACATCAAACTTGTCATTTGCTTACTACATAAATGGTGTTTTATACGCCAGTATCTATGTATCTACTGTAATGCTGTTAGTTTTACATCAAACTGAAAATTAAAGTAATTTGGAAACTGCATTGTCTGACTACTCTTTTATTACCACTCCGCTTTCTTTTCTTACCGTTTTAGCAAGCCTTGTTTACAAAATGCATGTGTCTCATGGTAATAAAGATAATTTTGTGTTTATTAACTTATTTAACAGAGAGTTCAGAAGATTCTTCAAGAGATTTCTTTCAATTCAAATATGAAATAAACGAGTAAAGTTGCCCTCACCTGAGAATCTCGGGGACGACGCCTCTCTTTCTTGCTGTTCCTATCCGCAACAACAACCACTCGTAGTAATTATCAAACGCAACTAGAGTCCTCACAGACATGGTCCAACGGCAAAAAAATTCATCTATTAAAAATCTTTCAGCTCGGCAAGGTAATCACTTAGGACTTTTATAACACTTTAATTGTAAAGCAGGCACATGTTAATCGATCGTACTCCAAACTAAGTCATAATTCAGAAGCAGTTCACTATTTGCAATTCAGATCTCAATAAATACTAATCCACAAAGGCATAGATAGAATCTTTGGCTGAAATGCACACAACAATTCAACAAAACTTTCCTTATGTCATTCACAATCTAATGCAGGCATTACTGTGAGACAATCTCTACTGGACAAAAATCTGGTGTTGATCCCTTCAATATTTAGCAGTGCAAACAATACATATACACAGACAATGCAGAGGAAAAAGATGAGCTAAAATCCTCGCAACGCAATTGGATAACAGGCCTTCTGTCAGTGACCACACATTGTATTGTCTTTGAACACTTGTTATAGCGCCCCTACCAGATTGCCCACTCACAGGCGCTCCCGACTACTGCGCGGACGCTGAATCGGAGTTTCACACCAGCGCATGAGCAATTGCACAGTGAAGGACTTGCCCAGGGTCCATACGCGGCGGCTTTTGAGGTGGATTCGAACCCGCAACCCTCCAGCTGCACGGCACCGAACATACCCCTATACCACCGCGCCCCAGTATATTGTGTTGTGTTGTATTGTATTCCACGTTTATAATGAGACCGAGCCACCCGCAGTAAAGATCCGAGAAATTAATCTCTGATAAACCGACCGACACGGAATCGAACCCGGCGCCGGCGTGGAGAGCGGGCTACCAACCCACTCGGCCACTCAGGATCTCATTGTGACAACCATGCATACTGTTGCAACTGAGTAAAACTAAACTAATTAAGTATTATTAATTATTATTAATTGTCAGCTGCTACAGCACTGGTGTCTGATGCCCAAGGCATCAACTGCTGGCACACCAACACCAATTGAATCAGGTCAATATCCAGAAGATCCGTAAAGCAATAGACCTGCTGGTATCTACATTTATCTGCAGACACAAGATTCATACATACTTTGCGAGCTTTTTCAGCCTCCTCCTTTGCCTTTCTCACTCTTTCCTTTCGCTTGGCGAGTTCCTTCTCTTCACGTTTACGCTCTTGCTTTCGCTTGTGTTCCAACAGCTTCTTTGCCTGAAAATAACCACAGAGGTTTACACAATTAATAACTGGAATGCATCCATTGTCATCATTTGTTTTATTGATCCCATGTTATCTTAAGTGAACAGAATTTATACAGATTTAGTAACTGCTATGGGGCACATGGGTGGGATGCGGTGGTGTAGCTGTACATTCTTTGCCTAGTAACCAGAGGGTCGCAGGTTCGAATCTCCCTCAAGACACTGCGCAGCGACCCTGGACAAGTAGCTCACCCACAAATTGTTTGTGAGGAAGGCAACGGGAAACACTGCCTCATCTCATCCCCAGGTGGCATAAATGGACCTGCCTTTGGGCAGAGAACTCATCATCATAGGGTACGCAAATTCTAGTGGTTATCGGACTGGGCTTAAAAATGAGAGGTTGGGGTTCAAATCCCTCAAGGCAGAAGGATGATTGAGATTTCTACTAGCCAGTGGGACGAGCAGGCAACAAGCAATAGGACTGGCCACCCATCAGTCCTCATGTGTGAGGCTATGAAAAGTGAAGCTTCTCACGCTCCATAACCCTGGCTGACTCTCAGGGCTATCCCACAGAAATACTTTTCTGTCATATCACTGAATCAGCATGACTGCAAATTCAAGCAAAAAATGAAACAGAGTAACACATGAAATAATTCTAAATGTCTGCAACACAACCACACGCACACACAAGACTGATGAAAAGGCTCTACATAAATCCATGATTATTGATTACAAATACATAATGGCAAAGTATTAATCAATAGAATGCTACATATATGTCCCCATTTTGTAGTTTGCCAATGAAACAGCTGCCATTGCCATTACAAGTTACATTACATTTCTAAACTACATCACCTACAATTTCTAGTTCAGCTGATAGTTTATTAACAAATGCATATCTTACTTAGTAAACAATGCAATGTAAAACTGTCAGTTACACGAAATCACAACAATGCTTCTTTGTTTTCCAGTAAATTTCCCAAAATAATATTAGACGAAAACTCTATACCTTGGGTTCCACTTCTCTGCGAACTGCATTGGTATCATCGTCGTAATCCAGCTGACAGGCCTTGCTTAGATCACGGAAAGATTCCTCCCAGTGACCAAGCAGTCTGGAAAATCACATACAACAAAGCTTAATATAAAGCATTACAGGAAGCTTCACGTAAAGCATTAAAGGAAGTTTGAAATAAAGCATTAACAAGAAGCTTAACATAAAGCACAAAGCTTAACATAGAGCATTACAGGAAGCTTAACAATAAAGCCTTATAGGAAGCTCAACTTGAATACAAGTCAAGTCTTGCCAAAACTAGACCTTACAGCAAACATATTTATTTATTTACAACACTTGCTATACTAAGTAGACATGGTAGCCACTAGATTACAACACACGCATTGTAATGCAGAGCGTACGAGTTCCAAGTTCCCCCGAGACTGTTATTGTGTAAGAACCTCGATCAAGTCCTTCACACACAACTGCTCAGCACCACTGATTGATGCTTGGTCATTAGATAGTGGCGCTTTATAAATGTGCAATAATAAAAATTACAATTACAAAATCCAATCGAACCTGTATGCCTTGCCTCTCCATCTGTATGGCTGAGCAGAGTCCGGGTTGAGCTCAATGGCTTTGTCACAATCTCTTATTGCAGCATTTGGCTTCTCAAGTCGAATGTAGATACTGTGCACAGACAGAATTCAGTGCATTGTTATCAGAATTCACTGCATTGTTATCAGAATTCATAGCATCATTATCCAAATTCACTGACTTCTAATCTGAATTCATTGTTATCAGAATCCGTGGTATTGTTATCTGAATTCAATTTGCAAAGAGGCATGGTGTTTATCACATATAAAACTTAACAAAAACATGTTACGTAACATGTGGGGCATGGTAGCCGATTGGTTAGAGCGCTTAACCTGCAATGAAGAGAGTACAGGTTCGATCCCTCACTCGGGCGATCACTGTGTACTGACTCCGAGTAAGCCCTTTATGCACAATTGTCAAATGCTATCGATGTTCTGTCTTATGGTCGTGCACACATTTAAGAATTTTGGAAGAAGGGCAACATCAAATACAGTCGTACTGTATCAAAATACTATGGCTAAATCTCGAGCTTTTGCCTTTATTGGCCCTTCACTATGGAACCATGGAACCAACTCCCTTCATTAACTCGTTCTTTGATACTACCTGGTGGGCCAGGTGCTTCTTTTCGCTGTCTTAAGACCACTCTTTTCGCTCGGAGCAACATCGAATACGCACTGGGAGCGCCTCTGATTGGTGTTCACTGTGAGAGGCACTTTATAAATTTATAAATACAATACAAATACAGTATTGCATTGTATACTGGTAATATAAAACAGATAAACGAAACAGAAAAAAAATTATGATAAAAGCTTACCTCGCTCGTTTGGCATAGAGCAAGGCAGAGCTCGGATTATTTTTGATCGCCTCCGTGAAGCAGTTAATCGCTTCCTCTAGGTTACCTGTGCAAGAAAACAGGTAACTTACACAGAGAAGTCACAGGAAAATTTAGCATAGCATGTAGACAGATAAAAGAACGGTTATGCTGTTCCAGCCATTAAACTCCAGCAGTGCATACGTTCGTTGTGATTTTTCAAACTTTAGACTTAACAGCAAACCAGAAGATGTGTACATGCCGCATGATGCAACATGATTTGAAACTCGGACACAGAGGAGGGAAGACTGGCATTCTAACAGTCTTTCACTAATTAAAATAAATTGGACTAATTTATCTAACAGAATTAGATCAGTTCTGGAAAATTGTATTGTATTTGATTTATAAAGGAATGTGGTAGACAACTGGTTAGAGCGCACGCCTTGTAATGCGAAGGGTATGATTTCGACCTTCCCCGAGATGGTTATTTTGTAGGGACTGACCTTCAACATGTCCTTCACTCGCAATTGCTCAGCCCCATCGGTTGAAACTTGGTCTCATATGAGATAGTGGTGCTGCATAATAACAATAATAATGTTTGTCAACTTGCCTTCAGACATGGCGGCCATTGCTTCATCTCTCTTGGTCGACGATAAATCTAGCATCTCGTCTGTAGGCTACAAAACAACAAACATGGATTTAGACTGGAAATTATTACACTTGTCTTCATCTTTCTTTCTCAGTCTGTTACACGTGGCCAACAAACTTACAATTAACTTCAGCACTCCCAACGCTTTCTTACTTAAAAAACACTCATCATAAGGCTTGTACTCAAATCATTGCTACGGGTTGCCATAATGTCAATAAAAGAAAAATCCATGACTTTCCATGACCTTTAAGACTCATTTTAGACGAAAAAGGACCTGCTTTCTAATTGTTTTATCAATGTAATATTTATTAAAATTTCAAAATATGATTAGAAATATGTCTATAAACGATTTTTCCATGACTTTCCATGACCTAGCTATTTTAAAATTCCATGTCTTTTCAGGATCTGTTTTCCCAGATTTTCCAGGCCTTAAATTTGCAAATTTACCTCAGTGGATTCGTCGCCCATTGCTTGTGCAGGGTCATTGTCCGGTTCAACACATCCGTCTCGCTCAATTTCTAAAACACCAAAGTCATCCAACTAATCAAAGATCCCCAACAACAGCATTAATTAATTACTCATTAATTAACTGTATGTATATATGTATCACGGCGCTTAATATATAGCGCCTTTCAGCCACAGTGGGAGCAAACACGCCGGCTGGCGTCATAAACACTGCATTCCTAACTTTTTCTTAAAAGCAGGCCATTTAAGGATTAATCACTCAACAGCTTGTCCACCATTTTAAGTATGAAAGAACAAATAACTAACAATAAGTTCTGAGGACTAATAGAAGAGCACGACCACATATAAATTGCAACCTCTGGTGATGATCTACCATGGTATGCATCAGTTCTGAAAACAAACAACTTACTGACATCAAAGCAATAGTAATCGAACATTTATATAGCGCCGCTCAGAAATCAGCAGCACTCTCGACCTGCTTCAGTGCCTGCATCAGGGAACAGGAGAGTCTTACGGCGTCTACGGAACTGGGAAGGTGAGATGGCTAGTAACTCAAGGCGAAGAGACTGGGGAAGAGAGTTCCAAGCTGATGGGCCAACATGGGCAAAGCACCTAGAGTGGGCCATAGCAGAGCGCATGTGAGGGACAACCATAAGGCCAGGGTGTCCATCAGTTCTGAAAACAAACAACTTACCGACATCACTCTCTGGACTTTCTTCCTCTTCGGGCTCAGGAGGAGGCGATGAGGCCTTCTAGAAAAAAAATGAAACACAATATATTTCCCACAATATTAGGTGCAACTGTCAAAAAAGTACAAGTCATTAAAACGTGTAATTGTAAACAACACACATGTTTCTATAGCTACCACAAGGCCTCGACCCTGTTCATTTTTTTCAATGAATTTATTAGGGTAAGATCCTTCACCACTGCTGCTCGTTTCAGCGAATGCCAAACCCCATTTAAGGTTCTGTGTATGGACTGTGCTAGTCTACTGGATTAAATAAACTCAAATCAGTACAATAGATGCTAAAGGTATAGTGCATACTACCCCATGCAACACACATTTAAGAGGGCTCTGGACGATATTTACACACTGATTTAACCGTTCCTCAAACAGCATTATTATATATGAACGTATTAAAATAATTATCAATAATCACTAGTGACCAAACCAACATATTTACTTATACAATAGATACAATTTGTACAATGGTTTACTGAACAGGATTATTAAACATGACTGTGCTATAATATTGCTTCATTCATTAACAACCAAATGATATCCAAAAAATTCCAACATTCTTTGGCCCAGCAGTTAATACTATAGTTAAACATTCACAATACCAATATCATCATCATTGATACTAACAGCACAACATGTATACATGGTACTAACATCAGTATAGTGCAGACTCATTTACATGCTCCTGGTTAATGCAAAGTGCTGTTGCGTTCCCCAACACCATTAATTTAACAAGCGCTGTACAAGAACTGCAGCGAAACACTAAATAATTGACGTTTTCTGCATTATTCCATTTTATGCGACACATGTTACAAGCTGTATCACAGGGGTGTCAAAACTTTTTAATAGCGGGCCAGTGGCAATACTTTCCAACCAGTGGTGGGCGAGGGTGCCAAGGAAAATGGGGTAGGGATCTGGAAGCCAGTGGGATGGGTTTGGTGAGGCCATCTCCAGCAGATTTTTCCAAATTAAATCTTAAATGGTGCATTTTTGGCATACAAATAGTCAAATTACGCTTAAAAGTTCTTAATTTTGATCTTCATTATCAGTCACGAACATCATATAAAACTCAATAAGCTTTAAAAATGGCAAATTTGAACTTTTATACTCAAATTGCGTAGTCTTTAAACAAGGCTACGTGGGCCAAAAGAACATCGTCGGTGGGCCAGAAATGGCCCGCGGGCTGGCTCTTTCGACACCCCTGCCGCATCATAAGGTATGTCCCTAGACAAATTTGCATTAACGAGTCCACACTGTATTATTAATATTGACAATACAGTGCAAAATTTCCTCATTTCCATTCCTTTTTCGTCTACCTTGTGCGATCCTTCGGAAGGAGGAGTTTTGCATCCGCCACACGGTCCCGCTCCATCCGCACAAGGTGCCGGGATCTTTGCCCCAAGGCTGCCAGAAAAATTAACATTAACACAAGTTATAGTCAAATTCATTTCGATAGGACATATCACACCTGAGCTGCAAGTTACTGAAAAAGACATTAATACCTAAAACACAAAGTTAACTTTTAGTCATTAATCAACGTTCTTGAGTCATACTAGATTAAGGTCAGTTAGACAATCGTGCATGAAAAACTTCTGGAACATCCATCAGACATTATTTCCTTCTAGCACATCCATCAGACATTATTTCGTTGTGGCATATCTATCAGACATTATTTCCTTCTGACACAACCAGCAGACTCTAGTTAAGACATGACCTACATCCAAATAAATTCTAGGTCAGGACATAAATAGTTAAATACGTCCTCTTTTTGGACCCTAACGGAAACACTGCCACTTAGGCAAGAGAATGAAGAAGACTTAAGATACCTGGATACTTATTTTTGAGCTTAAGGAGAAAAACTACAACCATTATAGCTACGTTTAGCACTTTGTCTAGCTATTCAAATATCGCTGTACATATCTCAATGACAATATTCTGATGACTTAAACTAGCCAGAAACCATTATTCTATGGATTAACACTATCTGGTAGACCACCACGTCATTGATGTTTTTTACTTATGTTTCTGGACATTATTAAACCAATTCTCTAACATCCATTTCAAACAAAGCTTAGATTTAACTTAAAACTCAAGGAGAGTCAAGGTACTCTTTTAACACTTTAATAATGAGCTGCATTGTTTTCCCAGTAACTTTTAGTACACTCTCGTCCGTAAAGTGTTAAAGCAATCTACAACTTACACTAATCTGAACCGTTTCAACGTTTTTTTTAAAATTTCAATACAAGATTTATAAAACACTAAACTTCACTCTCTAATAAAAGAGAAATTGGGACAAACCGTTGCACTGAATTCTTACCTCTCAAGCCACTGACGATAAAAGGCCAACTCCGGCAAATTTAAGACGCTTGGCTTCACCTGACAAAGTTTCACAAAATCATGCAACAATTTCAGTTGTTCTTTATCCATTTCTCAAGTGAATGTTTGCACACCTGAAAAACACATACACAAAAAATTCACTTACATCATAGTGTCTAGTCAATTTATATAGCACCAAGACAATACACCCAGAGTACTAAGGACCCTCAGTCCTTTTGTGAACTTCATTCTCTGTCAAGTCTCTAAACCTCGACACCTAAATGACCCTGCTACTGTTTGCACACTATGATTTGTAGAACATTCTGCTGAATTTTTCAGATTTAGCTCAAGTGAAAAACACATCAGACTGTAATAGGAGTTTCACAAATGCAGTCACATAAACGCTCACAGTAAAAGATTACTGCATAAATTTGTAAACCTCGCCTAACACTGATAAACAAGAGAACTAAAAATCCACAGATCTTCCCCAAGCATGTTGAGGGTTTCTGGTAATGTAATATCCCTGGACTTTACGTGGCACTTTCAAGGCAAAGACACGATGATGCAGCATCCTTTCTACTTACATATCTAATTGAGCTAAACCAAAATTCCATGCACAATCACTAAGTGTCTTAATTTACAGTTTTGGCTTTTGCAACACAGCACAAACGTAAAACAAGCTCGCACGATTCATGGCGACGCTTTAAACACCAATCAAGACCAATAACTAAAGACTAATAATATATAGAATAGAATACTCTTTATTGTAGGACCAATTGCAAACCGCATTTTGGCTAACATGAAAGCTTAAGGGATTGCTTTCTCTATTTCTGGATTAGACTATTTATGCAGTCTATAATATTAATTAATATTAATATTAAAGTGATACGCGCATTAAGCTGTTCACCTGCCATAAACAGCAACAAAATGCCTTAAGAGTGAAAATAAAACTTGTCAGAACAGATTCCTAGGGCACACGCCATTGCCGCATCAATGTCGCCGTTTTGCTGTCTCACTCTGTAGGGTGTCATCTACGCATTTCTACGCTCAGCAACCGAAAAATGCTTATACAACAGAGAAGTATCTGCGCAACTAACAACACGCAATCGTCCGATAATTTAGTAATTATTTCGTGCAAAACTCACCAGAAATTCTTTGCAAATATCGACAGAAAATGCAGACCACGCCAACTTCTAGAACTTGCTTTGGCTTTTCGCGGATTACATTCAACCGAAACAACGCTATCGTTGACGTCACTCTGTAGATGCGCGCGCTTTACACCTAGCGGTTGATGGTGCTGCGAGTACATAATTGTAGCGCCTAAGAAATCAAGTGTTAGGAACGTGTCAGTTCTTTGGCTGGCCATGTTCTTCGGAGTTCTCTTTCTCGTCTGTAACTAAAATTTAAGGCTCAATTTATCGTAGACTTTAGACACTCGCGTCGCTATCTGCGGACTTCCGGGCACGTTCATGCGATCGTTAAAGGAAATCGGATATAAACCGGAAATTGAGGTCTGCATAGGCATGAGAAAGATGGCGCTGCATAATCTTGAAACTTGTCATCGGAATAACTTCATACAACGTATTGGCTTGGATTTAGTTGTAACCGAGCCTCGTTGAATCGAGTAGAGTGACAATACCCTGGTTATTCGCGTGTACCATGAACTGAATATAATATTATACAATGTAAATTCATTCAATAAACTAAGACATGCATATGCCTACGAGCTATGTAATTTCATGCATCAGCTAGGTAGGCTACCTAAACTAATCATAAACAACTCTCAATTTATTCCCAGATGATTATATAAAAATATTTACTAGTTTATTCTAAGACTTTCTAATGAACTTTAATTATTCATTATCACTTAGGCTATGTTAGCATTTCTGCGTTTTTGTCAGATTGTTTTTCTTAATAAACGAATATAATATATTATTATATAATCTTAGCAGTTGAACAGTAGATCGATCGTAACCTCAGGATTTCTACAGAGCCAAAAAGGAAGTCGCCGGAACCGTAGCTTATTCAAAGTCGCTTAGTAAAACAAAATCGATAGGCCTAGGCTGGGTAGGGTCAAAATCGGTTCCGGGTCAAGATCCAAAATTTAATGGGTCAAGCACTCAAGCAGACAGATAATCAGATATGGCTATACGGTGCATGGATAGTGTTTAGAATTGAAACGGCGAGGGAGGTCAGTGTAAGAGGAGGAGTCAGCCACCAGGATATAGGATTTGTGAAAGAGTGCTCAGTGTTCTCCTGTTTTCAGTTTTGAGTGGCAGACCTGTGGAGAGAGTTGAGGTTCTCCGTTCTTGTGAGTTCGGATGATGGATCAGATAGCCTAATTTTCATGCGTTTCAACGTAGACGACAAATTTTTTTAAGTGGCACTTAACTTGTATGTGATGTAAACCTATTTTTTTTACTATGGTAACGTAGGCTATTTAATTTAATTATGCCTTAGCACGAAGAATGTAGGCCTACAATAATAATACTCTTGACCGATATAATAATTATTATAGTCTTCCGTGACTTCTGGCATTGCATGCGACAGTCACCTCAGATATTAGGCTACAGTAACTCTAGACCATGCAGTGCTTCCCAAAGTGGTGGTCCGCGGATCGGCACCGGTCCCTCAGTTGCCGGTCCGCAAAGTGAGTCAGGAAACTGGTAAAATTGTCTCGGAATCAAGATATGGCTATTATATTTTTAAAAGTCATAACAAAACACGTATTAAGCCAGGTTTAAAGGGCAATAGAGTAATAGAATTGGCTAAACATGCATCTAAATAAATTTTAATTCATACCGGTATTAATTTGAGGAATTTATGTGATCGAAAACAAAAAGGGAAATAATTAATATAACTTATTGAATTCAGCGGTCCTTCTGCTGCGCTTGGTCTAGAATTATTAATTTAGCCTGACTGTTTTAGCTAATTGTGGTAACCTGTTGCGTTTTGTCAACTGGATTATTTTGAAATTAAACGAATATGAAACGTTAATTCTGCCGGTCCGTGCTGCACTGAAAAGTTTGGGAAGACGCTGAAACCTAAGGTCATTGGGAAGCGCTCGTCGTCGTCGTCGTCGTCGTCGTCGTCGTCGTCATCATCATCATCATCATCATCATCATTTAATTCATACCGGTATTAATATTAGATTATTATTATCATCATCATTTAAATATAGAACAGTGACTACACTAATTAATAAAAATTCTATAAGATATATGGCAATGTTTACAGATTTGAGACAATTAATGGCTGACTTAATAATAGGCCTATTATTATAAAGATACGTTGTCATGGTAATTCCGCAATCTGGCACTTCCGGTCCCGCCGATTCTTTCTCTTGAGTATTTTGGTCTGAGCTGGTTTGAGTTTTCTCCTCGAATTCTTCGGATTACTTTAGAGCGTCTTATAGAGTGCAATTGACTCGTATTCTATATTTATTTAATCAGTTATATTAGTAATTCCTAGTTATGTAGTTTTTAAGTATTTTAGCGTAAGTTGTTCTCGGTTTGCGAGTCTTCTAGTTAGGGTCGTGTAGAGTCTCTCCGACCCTTGCTTTAGGCTTGTTGTTTAGTTTTCTTAGACTGTTGCGTGGATTATCAGACCTCGTCTGTGTTCTCGGATTCTTGCGGTGAGGATTTTGTTTAGTTTTACGAAAAATGCTTCGTAAAATGAGTGGATTGTTGCGGCGACCTGCTGGTCCGACCGCGCCATGCCCTGCGTCTAAGAAATTGACTTTAGACCAGGCTTGTGCAAAACCCATTTCCCGTCCTTGTACGGATGACATCTTAACTACCATTTCCCGTCCATGTACGGATGACATCTCAACTACCATTTCCCGTCCATGTACGGATGACATCTCAACTACCATTTCCCGTCCATGTACGGATGACATCTCAACTACCATTTCCCGTCCATGTACGGATGACATCTCAACTACCATTTCCCGTCCATGTACGGATGACATCTCAACTACCATTTCCCGTCCATGTACGGATGACATCTCAACTACCATTTCCCGTCCATGTACGGATGACATCTCAACTACCATTTCCCGTCCTTGTACGGATGACATCGTAAATGTCGACAGCGAACCAGGATCCTATGGACCATGCTGTTGTCCTCTTCTTCGATGGAAGACACGAAAGGTGGCTCCAGAAGGCTTTCAACAGAAGCGAAAGACCAGATTTTGGAAGAGAAAGCCCAAGGTTGATAGCCACCCGACCTCCATTCTGAGGCATACCTTGAAAGCCTCTAGTGCTAAGATTGACGTCCGTCAGCAGCTTCCAGCTGCAAAACCAGAGGAGACCAGTTCCCCCAGTGATAGTGATGTCATGGAAGTTGAGCAAGCGACCTCCACAGCTCTACAAGAGGCCAGTTCCCCCACTGGTAGTGATGTCGCAGAAGTTGAGAAGGTGACTCGCGCAGCACTACAGGAAGCGAAAGTCACAGTTGATGAGGCTGCCCTTGCAGAAGTCCTGCAAGAGCTGATGGCTCTTTACACATCTCCCCCCTCAAGCAGAAGATCATCCCTGAGACGATCCGCACCGGTGCTCGACCTTTCCACCAAGGACAGCCAGCCCACAGACATGATTGAGAATGTCTATTGGGATGGTGTGCCATCCTGCGAACTGGAACCCGACATGCCTGACGATCCTGTGCAGAGACCTTCGTCAAGTGTCTCATGGGCGTCTTCGAATGACGTTCGTCGCATCCCGCGCCGCGGTCAGGAAGAGGTGAGAGCGCCATCCCCTCCGCAACGAAAGGAACTGGACATGGTGGACTGTGTTCGATACTGCTGTATTCTTCCGTTTTATCCTAATATATAATGTCCTAATTCATCCACTCATATCCTAATATATCATGTCCTAATTCATCCACTCATATCCTAATATATCATGTCCTAATTCATCCACTCATATCCTAATATATCATGTCCTAATTCATCCACTCATATCCTAATATATCATGTCCTAATTCATCCACTCATATCCTAATATATCATGTCCTAATTCATCCACTCATATCCTAATATATCATGTCCTAATTCATCCACTCATATCCTAATATATCATGTCCTAATTCATCCACTCATATCCTAATATATAATGTCCTAATTCATTCACTCATATCCTAATATATCATGTCCTAATTCATCCACTCATATCCTAATATATCATGTCCTAATTCATCCACTCATATCCTAATATATCATGTCCTAATTCATCCACTCATATCCTAATATATCATGTCCTAATTCATCCACTCATATCCTAATATATCATGTCCTAATTCATCCACTCATATCCTAATATATAATGTCCTAATTCATCCACTCATATCCTAATATATCATGTCCTAATTCATCCTATCCTAATATATAAGGTCCTAATATATCATATCCTAATATATCATGTCCTAATTCATCATATCCTAATATATCATGTCCTAATTCATCCACTCATATCCTAATATATCATGTCCTAATTCATCCACTCATATCCTAATATATCATGTCCTAATTCATCCACTCATATCCTAATATATCATGTCCTAATTCATCCACTCATATCCTAATATATCATGTCCTAATTCATCCACTCATATCCTAATATATCATGTCCTAATTCATCCACTCATATCCTAATATATCATGTCCTAATTCATCCACTCATATCCTAATATATCATGTCCTAATTCATCCACTCATATCCTAATATATCATGTCCTAATTCATCCACTCATATCCTAATATATCATGTCCTAATTCATCCACTCATATCCTAATATATCATGTCCTAATTCATCCACTCATATCCTAATATATCATGTCCTAATTCATCCACTCATATCCTAATATATCATGTCCTAATTCATCCACTCATATCCTAATATATCATGTCCTAATTCATCCACTCATATCCTAATATATCATGTCCTAATTCATCCACTCATATCCTAATATATCATGTCCTAATTCATCCACTCATATCCTAATATATCATGTCCTAATTCATCCACTCATATCCTAATATATCATGTCCTAATTCATCCACTCATATCCTAATATATCATGTCCTAATTCATCCACTCATATCCTAATATATCATGTCCTAATTCATGTCCTAATTCATCCACTCATATCCTAATATATCATGTCCTAATTCATCCACTCATATCCCTAATATATCATGTCCTAATTCATCCACTCATATCCTAATATATCATGTCCTAATTCATCCACTCATACCCTAATATATAATGTCCTAATTCATCCTATCCTAATATATAATGTCCTAATTCATCCTATCCTAATATATAATGTCCTATATCATCCTATCCTAACATATCATGTCCTAATTCATCCTATCCTAACATATCATGTCCTAATTCATCCTATCCTAATATATTGTGTCGTAATAACTAGGACATGGTATATTAGGATAGGATGAATTAGGAGCTAATTCATCCTATTCTATCTTAATATATCATGTCCTAATTCATCCTATTCTAATATGCGACGTCCTAATTCATCCTATCCTAATATATCATGTCCTAATAATTAGAGCATGGTATATTAGGATAGAATGAATTAGGACCTAATTCATCCTATCTTATCTTAATAATTATATCATGTCCTAATTCATCCTATTCTACCCTAATATATAATGTCCTAAATCATCATGATCTATCCCATCGTACCCTATCCCATCCAATCATAACCCACAATCCATCCTTTCCAACCCCATCCTTACCTATACTCTTACACCTTCACCCCAGAGCTCTACAACAGACTCTTCTAATAAGCAGAGCCAGCTGGGACTGACTGACGGAGGTAGAGCTGGCATTCTTACCGACGGACCGAAGCCAGGCCTTCGACCGTTCCCAGCTCTGCGTGAACGGTTCGTACTCGGGCGATCCGCTACACATGGCCACCTTGACGGGAGACGGAACGAACGTCTTGTAGCTGAATCCGGCTGGAACGGAATAGGAAAGGTGGGACTCAAGCGACTCATCCAAAGGTCGAACGTAGGTCACGCGAACGAACCGTACCATTGCACAGCACTCGGCCTTCTCCACGAAATTCACTCCCGTGTGGACGTTACCTGAACAGACATTAGTTTAGTTGATTAGTAACTTCGAAAGCGCCAATGTTTAATGACTGTTTATGGCATAGTTGTTAAAAACGGTGAAAACAAAATAAAAAACGATAAAAAACGTCATTTTTTTCAAAAATATAAAAAACGGAAAAAACGAGAAAAAAACGGACAAGAAAATAATTTGAATTTGTTGGATCCTTTACTGCATTTTAAAATTAAAAACCTTGTTTACACAATTTTATTTTAATCAGCAAATAACATAACTCTATTAGTACACCAAGTAACACAATTTACAACAATAATTTTCTTTTTCATAAGTTTGGTTTAGTAAGAACTTGAGAAATTAAAAATATTGGAATAATAACAGACAGCAACAAAATAAATAAAGTTACATAACAAACTAAAAAACGGAAAAAATCGTCACGAAAAATAAAAAACCAAAAAAAACAACATTTTTTGGAAAATAATAAAAAACGAAAAAAACGTTTTTTACAACTATGGTTTATGGCATCAAATGCCGTTGAAGTCGATAGGTAATGATTTTGGTACAACTCTCACTTTATAGAGTTAAATATAGACCAACAAGTTTTTTTTATCCCATTTAGCGATTATTGATACGTTTAGTTATCCATACGTCAGACTTTTCATTACAGATAAATGGAAGGAAAGTGAATGATATACAGCCGGAGTAAAACTTTTAAAAGGTGTCTAATGCAAAAAATTTATGCGTTAAGCGACATCTTTTGGTTGTCAGAGTCGTTGACGTCGAACTTGCTTACAGTTTGTGTCGCGATATTCTTAGTATTAATTCGTAAATTCTATCTCGCCGGCGTCTAATACAATATGAATTAACTGATGGGGCGCCTATATTGAAAACTGTAATCAGATCAAAATCCAGAAGATCGGTTCACTAAAACACAGAGGTAGACTGTGGAAGCAATCTGAAATGGTTGACTAGTTGCTGTTTAACGATATTGTGTCATAATTAAGATGATTAGCGTCGACCTCCTCAATTCACAAGGCTTGGGACTGGCACTGCCAGAGTAAGAGCAGTGGCGGAGTTTATCTGAAATACGTAAGCCGTGAGTAGAATATGAAATGTATCTGGCCACTAACGCAAGTTTTCCTTTAACGATGCTGTGGCATGACGAAGACGATTTTAGCGTCGCCCTCCTTCTTTTTCCAGTTTTAGGACTGGCACCACCCGAAAATACGACAGTGGCGGGTGCATCTGACATTTGGATGGATTTCAACAGCTTAACGGCTTGTGGCATTAAAGGCCGCTCACGTCGATTGGATGAATACAGAGTTTGACTATATATTACGGCAACAAAGGCCGTTGACACGACATAAGTTATTTTTAATACCGTTAGTATGGCATAATGCAGATGCTAGGGCTGCAAGGACCGTTACCGACAACTTGTTTTGGACAACGTATTGCTTTCACCATTGATTGCAAGAAATCGTCGTTATAATATAGCTTCCAAACAACCGATTTAAAGGTGTCTAAACAGAGCTTACTGTGGGTAGTAACGTAAGTTACGTAACTAATCTTAATTGTGCAGGGACATCCTGCGGCTGTTAATCAGAGCCGTTAACTTCAAACTTCAGCTATGCAGTTAATTAAAAGGAAGCTAGCGATCGATTAGATCCAGAGTTTAACGACATCTTGTGCCAACAAAGGCCGTTGACGTCAGTAGGAAATTACTTCGAACAGTGTACACCCTTCGATGGCATAATAAGTAAGAAAGTAAGTAAGAATATTCTTTATTACGATTACGATTATTTGACTACCAGCAAACGCACAGTAGCTTACGGCAGAAATAAATATTAGAAACAATTTATGCAGTTATATAACATTCTCATAATAAAACTTCTTTTTGCAAAGACAATAATACAAGTTTTCGCTATTATTCCTAAAGTTTAGCGATATCTTATGGCTGTTATGGCCGTTGACGTCTTTAAAAAAAATGTATATCAGTTCAATTTCTTCATTGCAGAACTATTCGTTCCAGGTCGTCATTAGTTTGCATGAATATATATTTGAGAGGTTTCTGAGTTCATGGTGGTAGTAGAGATATATTCAGTCGAAAGAGAATCCGGCAGGTAGCTTTAGCGTCAAACATAGCGTTGATAGCTTTGATCGAATTTGCGTATGTACGGAGTCCATTTGGATTAACAAATTAATTAACCTAAAGGCTACAATAAATACCAAAAAATGAGTGGAAATAAAAGAAAAGGAAATAAAAGAATAATGTACGCTGAAATCTTCGACCAATTCATCGATGACTTGTTAATTAAGGGCAAGACTAATCACAATAAATTTAAGTTTGAACATACATATACATAATCCAATATTTAACGACATCCTATAGCTACAAAGGCTGTTGACGTCTTTAAAGTTGTTGATGTATTTCCGTTCATTTTCTTGTAATGTTCTCACAAATGTTCTTTCTCCTTTCTCGTCTTTGATTCCGTTTCTGATAAGATGCTGACGTATTTAAAGTTTCTGACGATTTAAGTTCATTTTCATATAATTTCTATCAACAGTTTTCTTTTTCTTTTCTTGGCTTTGATTCCGTTTCTGATAAGATGTAGACGTATTTAAAGTTTCTGACGGATTAAGTTCATTTCCGTATAATGTTAATAACTGTTTTCTCCTCAATCTTATTAACAATATTAACAATATTTGATAGATACATATTATTTGATTTGATACATATTAAAGTATTGTATCTCCGTTATGTTTGGCCCATTGGCTCTTTTTATTGTAATTCTTTTTTAACATCTTTTTTTTCCTTTTTTTTTTCCTTTTTCTCCTTTTGTTTCTTTTTTTGGTGGCTATTTCAGCTCTTTTTTGGCTATATCAGCTCTTTTTTGGCTATATCAGCTCTTTTTTGGCTATTTTAGCTCTTTTCAAATATGTTTACAAAGTTATTAACAGTACTTCTTTAAGTTTTCTAAAATAACATGTAATGCTATTTGCAAACAGAAATTCAGCACAGATGTGTAATATATATACATGTATTATATACACATTTTATTTTAACATACATCTATTTACAAGAATGCATGTTAACAATTATTTACATGACAGAATACTTAATTAAACATTTCATTAAACATTTTCCTATGAAACAATGTAATATCATTAGAAAATGCAATGAAATAATGAAATGACCATTAATCACACATATTTTGTGTTTATTGGTATTTTAATCATAAGGAATGTGTTCAACTATATGTTTGTAATAGATTTGATCTGATACTAATATTTATGACAATAATTATAGTATTTTTCCTTTATTAATGATTTTAACAAGATTATATACTGCACTCTGCAAACATCCCACATCAAGCAGAGATTTTAAATTAAATTCTGATTTATAACTATTACATTTATCTTTTAGAATATTTGAAATATTTTCCTTTTTACACTCCAATAGAATATGTTCTATACTTTCCGTAACCTCACATGTATCACATAACCCATTAGGGTGCTTTTTCATTTGAAATAGTTTTTTATTAGTAATGGCAACACCAAGTCTCAATCTACTAATTTGTACTTCTTTATGCCTATATGGATCAGAAAATTTTATATTAGTAGAAACAAGTGGGCATATGGTTTTATAGAAGTTCCCTTGCTTTTCAACGTTATACTCTATTTGCCATTTATTTATTATATAGTCTTTAATAAAAGTATTCATCTCTTGTGATTCTAAGTATTTTGTGGAATTAATATTATCTAAATTGAGTGCTTCCTTTGCTAATTTATCTGCTCTTTCATTACCACTTATGTCTACATGGCTTGGAATCCATGCCATTTTTATTTGATTAGGTTCCAATCTATTCAATTGCATCATCAGTTCGTTAAATAAATTGGGTCGTGAATCAGATTTATTTTTCTTAATAGAAGTAAGTACACTTAGTGAGTCGGATAATATTACATATTGGCAGTTCTTATTATTCTCAGTGTTTAGTATCCATGTTACTGCTTCTTTTATTGCAGTTAACTCTGCTGCATAGATGCTGGATCCATTACATAATCTAAACTTTCTATCTAAATCTATACTTGGAATTGTAAAAGCTGCAGTAACAACTTCGTCTGCCTTTGACCCATCCGTGTAAATAAGTGTTTCTAGTTTATATCCTGATATCATTTGAAGTGCAACTAATTTCAGAAGTTCAGGGTTATCTCTTTTTTTGCTAATCTGCTTTTTGAGACTGATATCTATATCTATTTTGTTATTAGTCCAAGGGGGAATTTGGGGAAAACAGGGTCCAATAAAAGATGTATCAAGAGATGATATGAATTCATTTGTTCTGTAGTGTATAGAATGATTCTTGTTTTGTGGTGTTTTACTGACATCTGTCCAATGTGGTTGGAAATTCATTTGACATGGATGATCTTTATTTCCTAATATTTTAATTCCCATTTTATTGGAATTATACAGTCTTCTCATATGGAGGGGGAATTCCCCACATTCGTTTTGTAGTGTTAAAGCTGCTGTGTTCTTTGGGGCTCCACAACATAATCTTAGGGCTTCAGTTTGAATTGTACATAATTTATTTAACAGCGATTGACTAGCCGAAGAATAGGCCACATCTCCATAATCTAATATTGAACGTATTAATGCTTTATATATTGCTAATAAAGATTTTTTAGAAGCTCCCCAGTAATAACCTGAAACCGCTCTCATGAGATTCAATCTTTTTTTGCATTTTTCTATTATATATTCTATGTGGGGCTTCCAACTTAATTTCTTATCAAATATCATTCCTAGAAATTTAGCTTTATTTTCCATTTTTATCAATTCTTGATCAATTTTAATGTTTATTATTGGTAATTGATTTTTATTAGTAAATAGAACTCCTACAGTTTTAGCTATTGATATTTTAAACCCATTTTTATTACACCAGTTATTTATTTCATCAATTGATTGTTGGATTTTTTTAATTAAAGTTTTAGTTTTTCTATGTCCTATGTAAACTGCACTATCATCTGCAAAGAGTGACATATTAACACCTTCTGGGCCTGATGGAATATCATTAATCATTATTAGGAACAATAGGGGAGAAATTACTGAACCTTGCGGAGTCCCATTTTGTTGTACTAGTTTATCGGATAATTCAGTTCCAACCTTTACTTGAAATGTTCTGTTAAATAAAAAACTTTTGACCCAATTTGCTACGTTTCCCACTATTCCTAATTTTTTTAGTTTTTGTAAAAGTGTAGGTACATGTAACATGTCATAAGCACGTTCAAAATCAATGAAAACTGCCAACACTTGTTCCTTATTTTTTAGCTTTTTAAGTATTGTATCCTGCAGTTTAAGAATTTGATCGATTGTGCTTTTATACTTACGAAATCCAGATTGATTTTTTGTAAATATAGCATTTTTTTCTAAATACCACTGGAGACGGTTCGCAACCATTTTCTCCATTACTTTGCATAAAGTCGCTGTTAATGAAATTGGTCGATAGGATTCTGGTTTTGTTGCATCCTTATTTGGTTTAAGTAAAGGCAATATAATGGCATGATTCCAATCACTTGGTATATTTCCCTCAATCCATACTTCATTATAAAAACTCAATAGAGTTTTTAGTGCATTTTTATGTAAGTGTTTCAGTAATTCGTATGGTATCCTATCATCCCCCGGTGATTTATTATTTTTTGCCGATTTGATTGCTTGTTTTAGTTCATTCAGATTAAAAATTTTGTTCATTAATTCTACTTCTTCATTACGATTATTTTCATTATTAATATGGCTATTATCTATGTTATTACTTGTAATATAATTTAAGAAGTTTTTATTATAATTTTGAGAGTTACTAGTTTTTTCGTAAGTATGAGCTAGTATATTTGCTTTATCTATGTTTGACTCAGCTAATAATCCATTATCATTAAGAGTAGGAATTGATGCGTAAGCTGCTACTCCATTCATTTTTCTAGCCATGCTCCATACTGATCCTAACTTCGTTTGATTAGTAAGCGTAGAGCAATAATCCTGCCAACTAGATTTTGCTTCTACCTTAAGGGTTCTTCTAACTATAGCT